>CM076580.1:416700357-417062523 GCA_034641835.2 Pinus albicaulis
GGTCCTCAGAAATTCTTACAACACTTTGAAATAGAGCTAAGGGTAGAATATCTACTTAAGATCTACTTATAAAGATTTCTTATGTAAAATAACTCAAATAGACAAGCAAATCCACAATTATAAAGTGATTATTTGGCATTTCAATCACTAATTTCAGGGCCAAAAACCTAAATAACCTAAAACACTCAAATATCCTAAAACAATGTGTGAAATAAAGACAAAGAAAAAGAGAATATGTTCTCGAACAATAATACAAAACAAAGACAAAGAATATGTTCTAGAACAATAATACAAAACACATCCAACATTTTAAAGTATTTGACTTGTCTTGGTGAACATGTGTCCTTAGCAAATACAATGTAGCAATACCTTCCCCACAAAAGAGAAGACATGTCAAAATAGTATGTTTGACACGGACAATCATAAAGATGCCACAATAGCTACTCCATTCAACACATGCACAGGCAATACAACTTAGATGTTGATGGAAAAGTATGGGATAGAAACAAATATCCTAGATGCTAGTTGTCTCACAACAATTAATTCAGATTTTACATATTGGTATGATGTTGTGGTGAAGTTCCCAGTTTCTAACCAAAAGAAAAAGTAATAGATCAACATAACATACACTGCCAACATGTAACCTAGCCAATGGCTTCATCATATGCCTCATGCCAGGAATTGGATTTTTCATACTAGACCAGCGATAGTTAGGTTCTAAATTTCAACCTGATTATTTCAAACAGCGTATGAACAGCAATAGAGAAGTCCTATAATAGAACTTCCATCACACTATAGTGATTTTGTTGTAGCATTTGTTTTAGTTTTAGGGCTCATGTTTCAAACAATTTTAACATGGTTTTAAGGTTCCAAAAATATCATGGGAAAGTCTCCCTTATTGTAGTATTTGGTGGTAGCCTCCATGAACAGTTTGACATCAATAATCTTGTTATAATACAACCGTTTTTAGTAGCATGTTGTCATCCTCCATGGTCTCCAAACAAAGCAAACAGATCACCATCCAAGCATAAATATAACTCGGCATATAAGAGCAACTTTTGCTGGGAGGATGTGAGGTCATGTAACATACTCTTGTAGGATTATGAGGCAATATGAAGATGATATCTAGAAGAAAATGACCGCAGATTCGATGGCAGCATGTGAAGAGCCCTAAACAGAAGATACAACAGTAGATATATCCTTTGATTGGTGGTTCTCTGGAACCCAATAGTGCTGGTCTTTCCAATGGTTGATACCTCCAACTGTGGTAAATTTTCACCAACAAATAGAACTAGGGTTAATGACAGCACTATTATGGCTCTGATACCAATGTTTGGACAGATAGGGCAGCATGAAAACAAGTATAAAAATACAGGTGCAATCAACAAATGTTTCCAACAATGATGTGGGGTTTTTGGGAAGCTTCTTGTGGGATAATTTGAGGGATTTCAGACAACTTTTCAGCCTTGTGAACAACAATAATCTTTATTACTTGTTTGTGACTACATCTAGGGTCATTGTATGCAAATTATAGCCAACAATAAAACTCTAAATACCCATCAATCAGAACAGTTCATCTTTCCTTCAAGCATGAACCAATTTAAATCTTCATGTGTCTTCACCTTACAGAAATTTTGTGGCAGAAATGGTGGTGGTAAAAAATATCATAAGGGCTGTTAATATCTAGTGAATTTTTTTTTTTGAAACCCTTGGAAACATACAACGAACCCTTGAACAAAGGAATTAGAACCTTTGTGAAATACTTAGGTAGCATTTGAATTGGACATCAGTATGTCATTATAAACATTGGAGTGCTTTGGTATTCAAAGGCATTTCAAGAGCCCTTTTCATATCTTACTTGGAGTGGTTTGTGGATATACCTCTCGTTGTTGGGTGTTCCTAGACTAGATCCTAGCAATCTAAAGCATGTATCAAATCCTAGTAATTGGTTGGGTGTTCCTAGTAACTTGTTGGTTGTATTAGATCCTAGACCAGCAGGTGTTCCTCCTTGGCAACATACATTCCTTAATTCATAGAGAATAATGTGAGGAAAAGGAGACCTTGAACCACATGTATATGCATAACCTTATGTTTGACTGTTAGCTTGAGTACAACATCCTGAAATAGGTCCAGCCTCCTCATCTTGGATATTATCTAGGCTTTACTGAGACAATGCAGTTGATAAATGGGTTTCAACTGACCAACTATTTACACCCAAAACCGCAATTTGAACTTAGTTCAGGCTAGCAATGGCAAAATTGGATCTTCTAATCATCCAAAAGGTTATAGAATTTCAACATTCTAATTGCCCCATGGCCAGGAAAAGCCAATTTTTTGAGTGTAGGAACCTCTTTTTTTTTATAAAAAGGCAAGGTTATACAAGTGAGAGAAAATTACTTGGTTATATATGTGGTAGAAAGGTCAAAAAGGAATTTGGCCAGCCCAACTTTAGAAATGGCATCCACAAAACCACGTTGCATTAGTTTAGGTCTTTCAATCTACAAACAACAAAAATGTACTGCTCTAGGTTTTTTTCAAGGTGTTTAATCCATATATGTACTCAAAATTCCATTTTAAATAACAAAATTAAGATTTGGCCAAAAAAAAATTTGGGTTAATAAGACAAAATCTAAAAAATGTAACACGTTTAGATTCCAAAGACTACATTTTTTGGTAGCCACAGTGCATGGGTTGTCTATAGTTGCACACAATCCATGTTATGTCTTACACCGTGACCTTATCTTAAGGCATACAGACACACCCTAGTCTAGTATTGACTATGTGAGTTTCTCTATATATATCATTGAATGTTCTACTTTAGCTTATCCATCCATCCCTTGATCAGTCAATCAATCGATGATGGTGAAAGCGTCATCCATTCTCTTTCATTTTTGGTGCATTCAGGTTTTCATTCACCTCTGCAAATTCCATGCTAGCAGTCAAGGGCACAAATGGGAATTGAATCCAAGAAATTTGGAAGGGAAAGGAAAGTTGGCTCATTATGGTCATCCCTACAGAAAGATCAATGCCCCAAGTTTCTTTCAACTTCGCAGAGGAGATCTATATATAAATCTAACCAACTGGGGAGCTACCCTCGTCTCCCTCGCTCTCCTTGATGCTAAAGGTAATCATCCCTAAACCCTACCCTTCAACTGCTTTACCATCATTTACTCAGAGGGAGCTAGCTCATTAAGTATTGGTATTATGCATTCAGGCCATCTAGCAGACGTACTTCTTGGCTATGACAATATTGCCTCATACATGGTATGTATTTGCATTTCCCTTTGGAAATTAGTACTGCCATCATATGCTAGAATTTTAAGATAAATTTACAGTTTCTACTCAAATATTGGAATGGATCTCAAATGTATGCGTTACCATGGGGAATATGAGATTGTTTATTAATGCAGAACATGAGCTCCAGTAGACCTTACTTTGGTGCCTTGGTGGGTCGTGTAGCCAACCGTATCAAGGATGGAGAATTCACACTAAATGGGAAAACATATCAAATGCCTAAGAATGATGGCAACAACACACTCCATGGTGAAAATCTGCCTTTTCTATTCTGCATGCATGTTTTATCCAACTAACTAGAGCCCTATAATGACCACTACTCAGGAATAAAATCTCTCTTTTTCTGTATATGTATGTTTGTTTGTGGAGGTCTAGAGCACTACTATTTCAGGTAACATATGTGTAGTTTGGTGATCTGAATGAATGCAGGAGGGCTGAGAGGCTTTGACAATGTCTTGTGGGAAGTGAAGGAGCAGAGAGGCTTTGACATGCAGAATTTTATATGACAAAAAGAGTCTTTGAGCCACAAAGGAGGGATCTAACATAATTTTGTTGATCCCCTACAACTATCAAGTGTTCAGCAAAGGAGGTGTTAAAACAGGTCTGCACAGCAGAAGATACAACAAGTACTGCTATATTGTATGGTGTTCCTATCAAGCGCTGAGGCCCAGACTTAACCATAAAATTGGCCCCTGTATCAGTCTTAAAATTGGTTTAAATAAATGCCAAAAATGATGCATAGGTCGGCTCAAATCGGTATGTCGGCTCCTTAATCAAAAGACACGACTGTTCAGTTCATACACAAACAACTATAAATAACTAGTCATGCTCATCATTTTGGAATGAAAATTTCGGTGAAAAATACAGTGAAAATTCAGAGATAAAATAGGAGGCCAAGGAGATTAAAAGGGAGATCATAATTACAACATTTTGGGCTAGAAGGATATATCTCTTGCAGACCTATTTGCACCTGTGGAAATAAATTTTTTCGGAGCTGAATTCAGGCGTGAAATTTCGGCCCTATGAAAGCCTGAAATTTCGGCCCTAACAGGCCTGTAACTTCGTCCTTTCCAGAAGCTCGGACCTGAGACTATTCTCTGCAACTCAGACCCTTCTAATTCGGACCTGTGGTGAAATATGTGACCTTGCAACAGTCTTGTAATTCGGATCTATAGTGGCAGTTTTGAAGACAAATTCAGACCTGTAGATCTCTGTTTTTGGAATATAATTACAGAGAAGTCTTGAGAGGAACAGTATTGAGTTTATTGTACAGTGAATATATCTAGCAGACCTATTGAAGAACATCTATTTCACACGACGTCCGTTTGAAGAAACCTTTTCATCAACTTATGAAGATATAAGTTTTTCGGGTTTGTAAAATCCATTTGGATCATAAAATCTTAGTTGTGCTTTCAATTCAGTAGATCTGCGTAATATTCTGGCAGGAAATAATTAGTCAGGTTGCCGGGATTAGAAAATTTAACACATTCAAACTGTAGTTGATTAGGAAAATTGTGATGGAAGTTAATGTGAAAAGATATTTCCCTAATTTTTGGTCATTTGTCCCTGATACAAAAGAACACCTCTCTTTTTCATGTCATTTGCTTTAGAGTTTTGATGACAAAGGACAATATTCCATTATGCTATGAATCCTGTCTAGCAATCTGGACATGGTTGGAAGGTCTTGTTGTTGAATGCTTGATTATTTCTTGAATTACCACCATAGAATCTCCAATTACCACCAATTTTTTGACCTGCCTTGCACACAACATAGGACCTTAAAACAATGCTAGGGTTTTAGTAAATTATTGTAAATTATTGTGGTCCTCTAGGGTTATAAATAGCCACCCCTTCACCTGCCACTCCTAAGTCACTATGGTGACTTTATTGCACATCAAACTTTATATTCTAGCACTACTGTATTGTCCACAGACTAAGTGATAACATTCAAGTGACCATCCTTTTGGAAACGAATCGATGGCTTTAGGATACAAATGGGTACAATTCGAGACTTCCTATCTGCACTCAAATTCACCAAACACTTCTTGATATCCTGGATCTTGAGTTTGGACAGACCCTCTATTTCCTTGCATTGCTCAGCATCAAGCTTTGATGAACCTTGGGAGCAAAGAGGCCTACCACATCACTCCTAATTTTTGTTCATTTGATTTAATTGCATTAGCATGCATTCATATAGATTTTAAATAGAATGGTTTATTGATGAAGGATCAAAACGAAAAGATAATGGAATAAAAGGATTCACTATCGAATCATAGTTTAATTAACAAAATTCTAACAACTAGATTACTGCTATGCAGTAGTCAATACCTTTAAGGAATAGAAGGCCTAGATAGATAACATCAACTTGTACATCAGGATCACAGTGAAATGTCATTAAATGATTAAAGGCACTGAACTCAATTTGTATTCACAAAAGAAATCTCCTATAGAATGCA
Organism: Pinus albicaulis; assembly: GCA_034641835.2. Taxonomy (NCBI): domain Eukaryota; kingdom Viridiplantae; phylum Streptophyta; class Pinopsida; order Pinales; family Pinaceae; genus Pinus; species Pinus albicaulis. The sequence continues at coordinate 416,706,108 of CM076580.1, forward strand.
ACCCAGTGCATGCTAGCAATTCTTGTCTCCTAATAATTTGAACAAAAATACAATGCAGGATCTGGTATAGAATTGCCATATAGACATGTACACACTCTCATATGATAATGCAAAACAAATCAAATGGAGATACAGATAACACTCCCGCTGAAACAAACTATAGAGAAACAGACAAATGGATTATGATATAATGCAATAGAAATAGAGGTTTCTTACCTTGGACAAGAGCCTTGCTTATCACCGCTGATTGATGTTGAATGGTTTGTTGTTCTGTGGAGAACCTAGCTCTCTTCAAGGGAAAAGCAAAGATTCATAAATAAATCATGCCTTTGTTGCCACAGTTATTAAACAACCATTACTTTTAGAAAGAAAAAAGCAGAGAGAGGTGTGTGGTAGTGAGACTCCAGCAATCAAAATTTCAACAGATCAAATAGACACAGTGAATATCATTCACAACCAAGAGAGAGAAGACCCAAAAATATGAGTCAAATGGAAAAATATTAAGGATGAGGTCAAATGTGTGTAAACTTAGCTAGAACATTAAACAAATGGAAATATATATAAAAAGATACTCACCAAAACAGCAGAACATACTACTTGAAGGGAAGCTGAACAGTGAATTTGAGCAACTAATCTTCGACCATTGCACATAGATTGCCATCTTTTTGATGAAGTTTTATTGACTGTTAAATTAGGCTTCGAAAAATAAGAGTTAACATCTGAAGACTTTCCTTGATTAACAAGAGATTTCCCTGCATATTACAAGAGGCATAAGCTAAAATTTAAACAGTAAACCTTTTATTATACTTCGTATATTTGACTAGACAACTTAATTGTTATCTGGCATGCCATTTATGCATGAACGCTGAAAAGCCATGGCAGGAAAATCACCCAGAAATCATCATAAATATCAGAATCTCACACAATTCTCCTTATAGACTGCAAATCTGATCAGCAAACTTATCATTATAGAGGTTAAATCCTGCAACATGCATGTTTTAAAATAGTTTGTCCAATGTACCGATTAAACCAATCACTTGAAAATCACATGCATGTTGTCTAGCTAAACAAATATTTCAAAATCAGATCCATAGATATTTATAATCATAACATGAGAACTAAAGCTTTGCGGCATTAAAAGAGGTGCAAAAATAACAAACTAATGAAATTTCGAAACCTTGTAATACACATAAGAAACCATTTAATCAAATTGTAAAATATATCTAACCCTAAGATTAGACAGATAAGCCTCACAGCGAAGCACTTCCTTTTACCCCAAGGTTAAAAATTGTTGAGATACTCCGACTTGCATTCCTCAACTGCTTTTAATATTTGTTTTCTTTGATCTTCCTGGAATCTCATGTTTCTCATGACTTTTAATTCAAAGTATGGGAAGATAGTATTTGAATGCATGCAACTTGACTAAAAACTGAGCATATCATGTATTTTATACTAGGAGGCTTGTTTTATTAGATGTACATAAGTTCATAGCAAAGCTGAAACTTGGATTCTTCATGTGAATAGTATATAAAAGTTTAGTTCTGTTAGCAGTGGGCTTGTATGTTTTATACTGCAGTATCAAGGATACTGATTATTTGATAAAGAATACTCATGCTCACTCTTATGACACTAATGGGAGTATTTTTGTGGTCAAATGTATATGTAATAAAGAATTCACATGCTCTATGGTATGACCCTAATGTGGTCAATGGTATATGTATGGAGAATGTTGGACCTGGGAAATGAGTGAGGATATTTATTATAAAGGTCAATAGAGTCATTATCAACCTCAGAGACCTATGGTCTGTATTTATAGATATACTTAGGTTTTCTGGGAGTTCTCCTAATGTGTTAGGAGATATTGTGTAAGTCATCATTATGATATTTATGTGAGTTGTGCTCCACACCTATGTTATTGTGTGTACATGTTCTGGGCAGGTTTATTATACTATTTTGTGTATTAGGCTAATAACACTCACATTTGCCTTGCTGGATGTTTGTTATGGCAGGTTGCGACTCTTCTTCGGTACCTGAGGGAGCCGCGAAAAGAAAGCCTTTGAGCAGCCATTGGAGTTCACAACATTATAAGAAAAATTCCACAGGGAAGCTGTCTTGAAACATAATAAAGATAAACTATAGATTCTATATGAGTGAGGCTGTAAATATTAAGAGTGTTTGTAATTATTACAAGTTGCGCGGGATCATACTGTATAGTCTAATCAGAATTGGCCTGTCCTTGACATATTTTCTATTACCTCTGGCGATATTTTAGGACAAAATTTTATCATGTTCTGAGTTGACACCATAGCCTATGACGAGCTTTCCTGTGCCTCCTAGTGTTATTAAAAGTTCAAATAGAACCATGAATGGTTCAACTGAGCTCATAGAAATACATGTATGAGATAGCAGTCCACTATAGTACCATTGCTTTCGATGCATTTTGTTCTTATTGTGTAGAGCGGGGGAAGGGGATAGTTTCGGTAAGCTTCTCTATCATTTTGAAAGTGCAGCTTATTTTTTTTCACATGTTAGGCTGTATCATGTACATCAAGTTTGAAATACGCATGTATTTATGCAATTGATAGATTTTGCAATATCTGAAATTGAGGTCTTGCAGATATTTTGCAAAGACCTGGAGTGTTTCATTCAGCGAACAATTGAGAAAAAAAGTGTTTCATTAAGTTATTAATTTCTTACATGTATTTCCCTCTGAGCTATACTAGATCATTTAATTATGCAGTAATCTAGTTTAAGATTGACATGCTTGTAGATTGAAGGTGCCCAAACCCTTTTATTGGAGATTCATATTTGTACATCAAAGCTAATGCATTTCTTTTTTGGTCAGAAATGTTTGGCATTCTATTATCGTAGGCCTTTGCACTCTGATAAATTAGGGATCCACAGCCCATCTGCGTTTCATTCTACATCCCATCTCCACCATTTTCATAATGTCTACTACCATATCTGGATAACTAATTGAATTCTTTAACACTGGCTATGGCATTTACACTCAGCATCACAAAATTCCATGACTCTTGGTCCAGGTTACAACTGTTACAAAAATTATTTACAAATAAAAAACCAATCTCCTTCTATTACGCAGGTGCCTTAGATGCTGCCTCAAGTGGAGTTGTCAGTTTTAATTCCAATGGGCCTAATGATGGCCCTACCATCATTGGATTCTGATTTTCGTTCTGCTATCAATCTGGCCAGACTTCTCCATCTTGTTCATCCATTCCCCTGGTTTAGTTATAAACTTTAAGTTGGTTTCCAAGTAAAAATGCCACTAATCTGGATTCTTAATCACATTCACAAACTGGTGATGGAGTTCAATATTCTCTCTAAACATTGAAACTCCAAATCCAACCAATTTCTGTTTGAGTTGTAGGATAGCCCATGTTACCAAAAAAAATATGTTTCTGTTCTCTGTGGCCCTCGTGGGTCTTGGTTATGTAATTTTTGGATGGGTTTTCATGATACTTGTACTTCATTTCACCCCTGTTTACAGTATTCCCCCAACTTTTTCCACTGCGACAAGCATTTTCTCTCTTACCCAGTCACAGTCTTATCGTCAAAATGGTGTTGTGGTTGCTCTAATTCATCTGTGTAGAAAATGGTTCTTCTTTCCCAATCCTCTCGCTAGGCTATTTTGAGACTTGAGTTAATGGTTCATTTCCCTCCTATCTCTTCCCCAGCATGTGCAACAATGCTACTTCTCCCTCAACTAGGTTGGAGCTAATGCATTGCTAGTACAAGCTGTCTAGATTTGAATTTTGAATACGACAATTGAATATGATGACCGGAGCATTTATCAACTTGATGATTCAATTTTCACGGGATTTTTCTCAACCCACTTAATTTTATTATGTCAACTGGGCTAGGAGCAAAGTGCATGAGCAGGTTATCAGGCGGAGAAAATGTTTTACTTTTTGGTAATGTGATGTGCACTGTGGGGTTTATAATTCTCTGCAAAATGATGTTTCCAAATAAATAAAAAAATCAGAATTATTTTCCACATTCTGGTAAAAAAAAGAAAAAATAAATTAATTATTTTCAACATTCTTGTTGATGTACCTAGAAATCTATAAAATCTCTTTTCTTCAACAGAAACCGCCCAATTTTTGTGTGCAGAAAACACTTGGGATCTATTGCTTTGGGTATTGCTATGAAACACTTGGGACATGTTGCTTCGGGAATTCCCATGATGAAACAATTGGGAGATTTCGCTCTGGGAATTCCCATGTATGTGAGAGAGGTGCAATGTTCATGGGCTAAAATGTTGGGAATCAAACTTGATCCAGTGCTGGAAAACTCCACCAGTGTACTGCTGACCTATAACCTAATAAACCAGAAAATATATAAACCTCGGCAATAAACAGATTGAACAAAATATTATGAATCCTAAGGGGTCAACGACATGCTTTTGGCATGCTTGTAGGGGTCACCGACATGCTTTTGGCATGCAAGTATGAGGAGGCCTCTGTTCCTGTGGTTGATAACTTCGTTCTTATCTCTGACAATGCGTACACTAAAGGATAAGTTTTACAAATGGAGAGATTGATACTTAGTACTCTTCACTTCAATATGGCAGTGCCAACTCCTTATGTCTTCATGAAGAGATTGCTGAAGGTAGCTCAATCTGATGAAGAGACAGAGAGATCGTCTTTTTTCTTCATGGAGCTTTTCCTGGTGGAGTACACTATGTTGAGATATCAACACTCCATGCTTGCGGCGGCTGCAGTTTATACTGCACAATGTACCCTGAAAAGAATTCCATGTTGGAATGGAAGTATTGAATGCAACTTTGGGAATCTGCCAAGATGATGGTGTATTATCATCAGAAGGCAGGGGAAGGGAAGCTTACTAATGTTCACAAGAAATACTCTGCCTCCAAATATGACCGTGTAGCCAAGATAGAACTAGCTACCTTTATTAGAGACATGGTCCTTTAGGATACTCACAGATTAACAATCATTTTATACAAAAATCCCAAACATAAGACATTTCAGAAATCTTGACAAAATCTCTTAGAGAGTGCATAATTTAATCAAAGCTCTAGTAAATTTCCCTTCATCATAAATTCTAACAGAATGTTATGCATTAGAATATAACTAATCTCCAACAAAATAAAAGTAGCAGGGGTTTCCACATATAATCCCATCAGCAGGAAATCATTAAAAGAAAAAACCCAAACATGCGACATTCAAGACAGCTTGAGAAACATTCTTTGAAAATGCATAATTTAATCAAACCTTAATTAAATTTTCCCCTTACTCCAAACTCTAACAGAGTGCCATGCATTAGAATATATTTAACCTGTAACTGATCTGCAACAAAATAAAAATAGCAGCGATTTCCACGAATATAAATTTGGATTTTGTAATTATAACAACCAACCGCCATGTAAACCTAAGAAAACCAGAGAGGGCGCTAATCAAAGCTAGCCCAACATGGATAGGACCCTATTTTAATGAATAGAAACCAAAAGTGGAGACAAATGTAGAATACTAACCAATTCAGTGACAGGAACGGGAAACCCATTTTGGGTGTAGCCTTGCGTTAGTGCTTTGGCATCACCGCAGGCCTGCAAAAGAGATGCATAAGTATTGAAATCGACTGAAATTCCCTTCTGATGCATTTGATGGAGTACACCGGCACCCAGAGCTTCGTTCCACTAGCCTCGCTTGCACTTGCTGCAAGATGTTGATGATCCAGGTACCGAGGTCGAACATTAAAAATCAGTGGAAAAGCAGTGAAGTTAAAAATAGAACAAATGTAGCGTCGTCAACCGTCAATGGACTGAAGATCCGATGGTGGGGTTCGAGATCGGATATCCGGTCTGCCACTGGTAAAACCCCAAGCCCCAATTCTCTTCAATCTGGTTTTCGCTCCCGCTCCCGCCCTGTGCAAAGGGAAAAGATTCTACTTAGATACTTTGAGAGCAAACATTTTCGTTCCCGCCCTGTACAAATCGAAAAAAAAAAAAATACTACTTCGGAACATTTGGAACATTTGGGTTGCCACGGGCTTTGTAAATCATCCAAAAAAACAAAAACAAAAATCCTATAATTTTATTTCCAAAGGTTTTTTAAATAGTAGAAAATAACGCTATATTTTTGGTTGTGATGGAAAGCTTCTTCATTTTTATATTTTCGCATATTTATTATTATAATAATAATATATTTTTAAGATTATTTATTTTATGTAATGATTTTATTATTAAAATTTGTTAGGATGGGAATGTTGTATTTTTGGAATTTTAATGTAAAAGTATTTTTAATTTAGTTGTATTGAAAATATTTAAGTTTTCTTTTTTTTATATTGGGTGGGTGTTAATAAAGGAGTTGACTTTAGTGGAGTTTCAGGTGTTGGAATTCGGTGAAAATTTTTGAGGTAAAATCTTGTTTTTTGTTATTTAAACTGGTTTTTTGATTTTATATATGGATTCAACACCCTCAAAAACCCCTAGGGCACTTTGATTGTGCAAGGTTAGCAATCAAACTTCTCTTTTCAATAAATTCATGCCGGATTTTAGAGAAATTACACCGTAAAAGCCTTCAAAAAGTCGCACTAAAGACTACTCGGTTAACAAAAGAGAGTTTATGGTAAGTGGATTTAATAGTTAAAAAGTGTTAGTCTCTTAAATGTCATATGACAAATTTGGAAGGAGTACGGTGTATATTCTTCTTTAGGTTAAATATATTCAAATGGTTGTGTGAATGGGGTTGTAAGAGATTATGTTTTCATCTTGAGAAAATAGAGTCATCTCGAAGTCACTCTCATAGTTCAGGTTGTCATAAGTAAAATATGTGTTTTGTCTTAAGATGTGAACATTTCATTTTAGGGAGTGTGATAATGTGGTTTTAGCGAGGCATTAAAAGATGGAATACTTAGAGAAGTTTTGGGGGGTTGTAGTCTCACTTAGAGGTGTAGAAAAGCAAGTTAAGCACCATGAGAAGTTTTGAAGCAAACTTAAGATATTTGACAAGTTGCACGAAGGCAACTTCGCAGTGGTATTAATTGAACATTCTTTGATTGAAATTAATACCCTCTCCTTGGCACTACCACTTTGCAAGACAAAGAAGAAATGTGAAATATATGTGGAACCCACTAAAGAAGTTGGCAAGATTGTTGCAACATATATAGGTGGTTTTGTCGTGTTGCAAAAGGAGTTATTGGAACTTAGAAGGTGACCATTCGAGTAGATATTTCTTGGAGTGTCAGGGAGGTGCAAGGGTGTAGGCCACATCCTATGGGTATCTTGTACTTTTGGTGTGCATTAGCGATGTTAGTGCATTGTGTTTGATGAGCACTAGCTATATTATGTTTCATGAAGGAAAAAACCCACAAGTTTGAGATGTCTTAACCATTTGGCATTGTAAGATGTGTTATGCCCTAGTTTTGAGGAGATAATTAGAACCCTCTCAGAGTATGATGGGCTGTACCATGGACTTAGGTCCACTTGCATGGGTTGAGGTGTAAAGGTGCCCCGTGAGTTGAGGAAAATGATTGCAATGCTTACCTATATAAAGTGTTTATGATATAATATTAATGATTTTGTTTGGAGAATGGAAGAGGAAGATAAGAAAGGAGAGGCACTAATGTTTATTGTAAATCAATCAAAAGGAAGGAAAGATGTCTCCTATTAGAGATATTTTTCAAGTTGCCTATTCAATAGTATTAAATTTTTTTGGAGCTATGGAGTTAGCCTCAAAAACATTGATTGGGTACTTGAGAAATCCAAGGCCTGACATATCCAAGCTAGTCCATTAGATAGATTCGTCTTGGGCAAAGGTTGCAAATTCTAATGTGCAAATCTCCCATTTTTAATGTGGGTTTTAAACCTTCCATTTGAAAATGCTAAAAGTAAGGTCATGATCTTGAAAGGAGGTCCTTAATTTTACCAAAACTCAATGCCAATGTTTAATCCATGGTGTGATTCTTTCTATTTGGGTTTTGCCTTGAACATTGAGATCTATCTTTGGGTCTAGCTATTAGTCTATCGTTTCATTTATGTGTTGAGAAGGTCTTAAGGGTTGTAGGGGATGCGATGGTTATTTTCCAATACCCCTCCCTTGAAACCTTATAAAGAGATAGTGTGCCCCATTTTGTTGTCGTAGTATTTCAACCATGAGCTCTTCTTATGAGTATGTAAAGGAAGTAGAAAAAAACAAAATTTCATGTTGAGTCGAAGGAGGGGTGTAGATTGTAGGTGTCTCTAGAGGTCTTGAAAAAGGTGAAGGATAAAGGAGTTTACCTCTTATTGAAATGCCTTCCATTCCACCATTCGAGTTGCTAAAGGGCACTGACTTTAAGGGTCATAGCTGAGTTCTCACGAAGATCTTAAAAATAAGAAGGTAGGTGTGATTTAGCATAGGATTTATTCTTCAACAGTTGACTTCTAGGGTGAGATTTCCTAGTAAAAATACCCATGTATTGAAAACAAGAGAATACCCTGAGAGAATTAAAAAATCCTAATAGCAGGACTGAACTTTAGTATCTGCCTATCAAAATTTCATATTTGTACAAGCAGAAATTGAAGGATGTAAATTCAAGAGTGCAAACACAGCATGTACAGTGGATTAAAACAACAAATATATTAGGCCCACTCTACACAAATCTGCAATATGAGAATTCAGGATAAAAAGAGCAGGCTCCAAAAACAATTTCATAGAAGTATTTATTACTCAAATAGAAGAATGTCACAGAAAGTTGTCATCTCACAAAAGCTCCTACTACAACCTACAAGCTAACAGTACTTACTCTTATTATCTATTTCTACAAATTTCTAACTAGTGTGCCCATCCTTTTCATTTATAATTTAAGAGAAGGTGTTGTTAGAAAACAGGCTAATGATAGCGTTAGTGGTGCATCTCCCTTGAGCATGAGAAACTCCCTCATAACTTTGCCTTGTATGCAAGGATTTTCTTTTAGAGTAGTGCATTATCATAGTAGATATAACTCCTCTCCTGAAGGTGTCTCATTCCATAAGTGTGCACTCATGAATGCACCTGAGATGATGGTGTTAATCTCCTCAACTAGTGTACCATACTTGGTGGATGTGACCCAACAACTAATTCGTCTATCCTCGAAGGTTTCGTTATAAGCTTCTAGCTGTATTTAAGAATCTTTCTGACTGGTGTACCACAATCTAGATTTTCAATCCTGGTGCTGCTCAACTTCTCAAGGCTAAGGTGAGACCAACTCGAACCAACTAGGTAATCTAACACTCTTGAGATTTTTTTTTTCCAATAACCCAAGATTCTCCCCCAACTTGTCAAACTTCCCCTTTGTTAGGAGCTTTGTCAAAGTATTAACCATATGCAACTTTGTCAGAATGTGGTCCAACACTACCAACTCCCTAATGAACTTGGAATCTTAGGAAATTGTATTGAATATCAATGTGTTTGAAATGATCATGACACATTGGATTTTCATAGAGCTTGATGTAGCTTTGATTCTCACAAGAGACAATATTGGGCTTCAACAACTGATTGGTTGAATCTACAATCAAGTTGCAAATCTAGATAGCTTCATAATAAGTATATGAAACTACCATATACTTTGCTTCAGTGGAACTGAATGCAATTGTTGCTTGCTTCTTGTTGATTTAATAAAAAAGATTTATAAAATGATAATAACGATGTTTAAAATGAGCCTTATGATGGTCTACTTATACACATTGATTGTTCACGAGGTGTAGGGGTATGTTTATAACATCACTTCCCTTGAAAGCTTTGTCTTGAAAGCACATTAATTAGAATTTTCTTTAGTTAAGCACATTTTTGTGGTGGAATGAAGTTTATCAAATATCTATTTATACTTTGTAGAGGTTTGACTTTGTTTTTCCTTTGAGTGTTGGTGAGGTTTATTTGTATTTTTTGCATCATAGTCTAAAGTCTTTTGACTTGATTGTTTAACATGAAAGCTTTATGCTTATTGGCAATATATCTGAAATACCTGCATGATCAAGAAATTGTTATGGTTAATTAAATTACTAATTAGGTACTACAGAAAGAGGATGATGCTTAGAGGGCTTTCTTGGGTGACTCTGGGAGCAACTCGGAGGTGGTTGAACAAAGCTCTTCTAAGTTACAAATCTGAAGAGAAAAAACTGGTGATGTATATGTGGTTGCTCAACCTGGGCTGTATGGAAAATCTTGGCAGAGAGTGTTTACCTTTCCATGTCTTCACGAAAGTAGGTTGTCTGGTCACAGAATAAGATCACTACATGTAGGTGATGGTTCTGTAGTAAGTTCTCAGCCTTATCTTCAGAATGGCTAACAGAGAGGATCAGGTTTGAATATAGGATATAATTTGATGAATTTGGAGATTTAGAGTTAAATAAAACAATTGTGGTGATGTTTGGATGGGTGCTAATTTGTAGGGTTTTCCATTTTTATAATTTTCTTTGTTGTGCTTTCTACCACGCTACCTAGTTGCTTTCCTGTTGCCCTAGAATTTTAAATTTTTCGATGTCTATATCTCTATTGTTTCTTGCCCCTTTTGAAATGTCATCCTTATTTGGTAGGTGTTTTCTTCAATATAGTGTGAATATTTTTCCATCACACAACTTCTATGGGGTTTGTCTACGCAAATAGCTTGTAAGGCCCATTCGTCAAGGTATTTGATGAAATGAAATGATTATCGATGATCACCAACTAATGGTACCTGCAGATATTTACTCTAACAGTTCTACAGTTTTCCTGTGCCAACAATTATACAACATTTTAATCTCATGAACTAGTCTCCTCTGTTCTCTTAGCTGATGCTATAAGCACTTATTGTTGTTTTCAAAGCTTTTACTCTCTAGTCCCATTGAGCTATTTCAGTTATTTGTGGACATTGATCCATTTTCATTTCATTTCTTCAATTTTTCTAACTGTTATGCGTTACCTTTGGCCAGTGCCTTCTTTCTTACCTATGCTTTTTCTGCTTAAGCATTCCATCTAGCTAGAGCAGCAGGGGCAGCAGGAGCCACGCAGTCCAGCCAAAGCCCAGCAGGGGAAGCAGGGGCCATGCAGGGCTGACGCAGGCCCAGTTAGGGTAGCGCAAGGGTAGTGTAAGCCCTCCAGGTGTGACGCAGGCCCTTACTAAGTAGCGCAGAAGCCGATGCAAGCCAGTAAGGTTGACGTAGAGGGATTCAGAGCAGCGTATTATTGTCGTTTTTATTTCTCTGTTGGGTGAACCAGTTTTGGTGCCCGGGATTGTTGTACTTAGAAACTACATAATAATGAAAACCCTCTAGAGCTAGCTGTACCAGTTTTCCTGCATTGGGTTTTTTCCGGGGACAGTTGTCCAAAAAATCCATGTGTCACTTTTTCTATGAGCATGTTATTTAGTGTTTGATCTATATGTGTAGGTTGTTGGTTTTATTTACTATTTACTTCGCTAATTTATTGAATATTCCAGAAATTAAATTGTAACTTAATTCAAGTAGGAGAAGTAAATCAAGATACTGCAGTAGGGTTTCCTAGATTAAGAAATTTTCACATTCCCTAGGTCTAGCCCCATTAGGTCACCTAGGGCAACAATTTCCCAGGAATCTAGCTAGAGGAAAACTTCTATCTCCTAGAGGCAGTTGCGTTGTTGGGTTCCCTCATTCTCCTCCGAACTTGGGCCAATTCTGACGGTGGAATCTCCAGATACCTCAAGCCCTAGCTCTAGGATCAAGTTTTTCCTAGGTGTTCCCAAGGATAGAACCTAGTAGGATCAATTTGACCTATCGAAGTAAAAACTCTTGTCTGATCCTTTCCCATCACCTTGTCCAGGATAGGAACATCATTGCTTGCTAAATTTCATCCCCGAACCTGGGCTGGGTCCACTTGGCCCCGTGTGGTCCCATTTGGTGTCAAAGGCCTTTCATCAAAGACCATTTGGGAATCCAAGTTCCCAAAGGATTTTAGGGATTGAGAAATTCATTCATAAGTCTTATTCTTCTCCCTCAACCCTTCAATCCCCCTCCTCTCTCCCTAGAAGATAAATTCCCTTGCTTAAAAGGAAAGCAAGTCCCACTCTTTATTTTATCTTAGGGAAAGGGTTTCGAGGGTCACTTCCCACCTATTCATTGACCTATACTCTACAAGTGACTTCCTAAACTACCAAGACTCCACCCATCGATGAAAGTCCGTGAAGAGTAAGGAGCCTTAGCTGTGGTGACAATGGGCTAAGCCTCCATTGTTTCCCTTGTCCCAGCAGTTGCCCTCGTAGGAACCCCTTTTAGGTCCACTACTTGTTTGAGTGGTAACAAGTTGTTCACAATTCCATTTGTGAAAAACTCTTTAGTATTCCCACTTTTTCCATACTATAGCTCCAAGATGAGAAGTCCAGGGCTATGGAGGCTGCCCTTCTTCTCACTGAATCAATCCTCTACAATATAGTGAACTAGGGCTAGTTGGTTGGCCCACTTGACTGTTACTTTAGTCCTTCAAAGTATGCACATCCTTAGGCCCTATACACCTGCCCTTCTACCAATTTTGTTGTCCTTCACCAAAACAAGATTCAGGGCTCTTCTTTAACAATAACCTAACAACCCTCCAACTGTACTTGGACTACCATCAATCTGCCCAACCACAATCAATTCTTTTTACTGATCTAGGGCCCACAATATTGTCTTCATCTAGGGCTCTTCAAATCTGCCACCTAGCAATGGTTTGAGTCCTCTCAAGATCATTGTTCTTGTGTATCGACAATTTGATCTTTGTTGTCCAATCTATGAAAAAATATGAACTACTCCTCTTATCATACTTCTAACAATTTGTAGATGACTAAAATAGGGTCACAAATCAGCCACTAATAGTCCATTTACTAATTTTTTATAGGTTTATTCAGATCTTTGTCTAAAACTCTATGGAAATTCCACCAAAATCAACTCCTCTGCATGTCAATCCATTCTTCATATGGCACATTTATTCTGCATGCTCAATCTTCTACTCAGGTTCCACCCTCCTTTGTATATGTTGTCTCCACACATACTGAATCTACAAACCATCTTCCAGATCTGTGGTCTTTATTGCAGAAATAAACCTCGCTCTAAGGGTCACAACCCGTCTTATTCTACGCAAATTTGTCACAGTCTTAAGGGCATACCTTATGAACTAAACATGCTAGGAAACTGTCCTAACTAGGGCATCATACTTATGTACTTCTAATTTTCATGGAACAAACCCTATCCACACATATAAAAGACATGACTCTTGCCTCCATAAGGGACTCGACCTAGCTCATATGGATCCATAGATTTTGGGCATTTCTTTGACTGAATCTTGACATGAACTTTAGATCTCAATGTCGACCCTCAAACTAGGGTTAACTCAGTCAATATTATGCCTGCGTCGACTTCTATTATGGCTCTAAATTACAGTGCAAGCCCTCCTCCATTTATGTTGGTATTTATCACAAACCTTGCGGCCTACTAACCACCACAAGGAAAGATGGTATCAACCCTCTCATCTATTTCATGTAGAAAATCTAACCAACGGGATTCAATCTGATCTTGTAATGTACTAAAACAAGGCATTGAATCCTTTTGAACAACTGAATCAGTATAATGCATTTGTCATCAGAGTCTTCTGACTACTGCTAGCTACTACACCTGTCTAGTACTGGATTCTCTATGCTGCTTCTGACATCTGCATCCGTGCCCTTTGAACTATTGCCAACTCTGATTTGTGCTCTAGTATTTGACATATGTCACTCTGATTTCTGTCTTGCTGACATCTGACTACATCAATCTAATTGATCCTTCCTACTGCTACTGTACTGTGGGCTCCTCGTAGCCAGGTTCGATCCATGAGACACGCCATCTCAATGGACCTTGCCCAAATTTCTTATCTTGGAATTATGTCTACACATCACCCCACCTTACACCTCGAGGTATGATTGCTGCCTCTTCCCATCTGGCTTGAAATTTCCCCCTCATGGAGGTCTCTGCTTGAGTGGATGCTTCCACTCGGTCTCCTCTCTGCTTCTCCAATTATGGTAGCTACTCCACAACCTTCTGAGACTGCTTCTCATGAGGATGCACTGTAGAAATTTGCTGAATAATAAATAATTATCCACCGAGACTATCCTGGTCACATACTATTTGATCTTCATACACAACACATAATCTCTTCCACTCAACCAACTCAGATCATCACACATGCGGAAATACAATCAAGCGATAACACATCAAATCATCATACACATTAACACAGTATGTATGGGGAAAGCTTATAGTTGAAAACCCCGCAGCTATTGTGTATATTATAATGGAGAAATCATGTAACAATCATAGTACAAAAACTCTTCACAAGCTCTCATGCACACCCTCAATTGCTACACACTATCAAGCTAGATCTAGCAAAACACATGCTCCAATCCTTAGCCACTTGATAGCCAGCCTATATTGCGTGTTTCAATGCTATGGGATGGCCTCTTTATATATATAAACCACCAGCCTGAACTGCGCAATCCTCATAGGCTTACTCCACCTATCTATGTGTTGCAAATAGCAACAGTATAGTCACAACTGATAGCTAACTCTACCCTTTCATCTATCTCTTTCACTGGTCTCCACTGAACTGATCATGCACTGTAGTGAAATTATGTGTTCTTGAGTTGAATAATGAGTTACTAATTAATGAATTAAATAATATTTAATTCACTCCACTCATAACTAATTGATTAGCTAATTAAACTAATCTCAACTAGTTCAACTAAAATAAACAGAACACAACTCCACTAGCTGTCTCATTAACTCCACAAAACTTCTGTCACTGAAGTCCTAACTGAAGTCAACCATGCATGAGCTCAATACCCCATAAGAAAAGCATATTTCCTTCTGGCAGTTGCATGTGCCACATCCATAGCTCAAACTAAAGTGCTCCAAGAGAATAAACTGTTGTTTATAGTCCAAATATTATTAAGGGTAAATAATATTTGACTTCCATATTTTTAGGAGAGGCAGTCTAAAAATAGCCTTCGACCTCTTTCGACCTAAAAAATAGAGTCCCATATATTTTTACCAACATGACCAATGCTTCAAGAATCTCAAACTGGAATCCCCGAACCATGCTCCATATGTCTAAAAATAGATTTTGCGCCAGAATTCGCCTGCGGGCCCACTTGGTGAAGGCGACTTCATTTCACCAAGCTCCATCATCTTGTTGCATTGTCAACACTCCCTCTCAGCAAGATATGGATTATCTGCAATCCCTATCCTGCCTCTGTGGAATTCGAACTTGCTCCTGGTGAGCGCCTTCGTCAGGATGTCGGCATCCTGATCCTCCATGGGAACATATGAAAGCATCATGATTCTCCACTGAACACAATCTCTGATATGATGGTACCTGATGTCGATGTGTTTGGACCTATCATGAAATAATGGATTAGCCGAGAGTTTAATGCAACTCTGGTTATCACAGTAGATCACTGTAGGCTCCAAATGCAACCTGAACAATCCTGCGAGGATCTTCCTCATCCAAATAGCCTTGCATGCAGCCAAGCTAGCTGCCATGTACTCGGCCTCTGCTGAACTGAGTGCCACGGATCTCTGCTTCCTGCTGTACCAGGAAACTGCTGTCGACCCAATTCTGAAAACTCCTCCAGAAGTGCTCTTCCGGTCTGTTGGGCTCCCTGCCCAATCTGCATCGGTGAAACCAGAAAGCTTCACTCCATCCTCCTGTCTGTACCATAGACCATATCCCGATGTGCCTCTGATATAGCGCAATACATGCTTGCCCGCCTTCCAAAAGAGCTTGGTAGGCTTAACCATAGCTTGCGAAAGCTGGTTAACCGCATAGCATATATCGGGTCGAGTATTGACCAGATACATCAACGACCCCACCAACTGTCGATAGACAGTGGCATCCACTACCTCCTCCGAAGTAGCATCTCCCTTCCTCCAACCTCCAGGAAGAGGGGTATCAACAGGCTTGCAGCCTTGCATGTTGAACCTCTCGAGAATCTCCCGAGCATACTTGCCCTGAGAAACAAACAGTCCTCCGCTACGCTGCCAAATCTCCAATCCCAGGAAATAATGAAGGATGCCCAGGTCCTTCATCTCAAACTCTCGTGCAAGATCCTCCTTGCATGAAAGTATCAACTGCTCGTCGCCAGTCAAAATCAGATCATCTACATACAGTACGATGATCAACGGCTTCCCCTCCACCACAATCTGGTACAGGTTTGGATCCGCCTCACTCTTGGAGAATCCAAGCCCGGTGAAGTAGCTGTCTATCCGAGTGTACCAAGCACGAGGTGCTTGCTTCAGCCCATACGGTGCTCTCTTGAGTCGGCACACATGCGACTCACTGCTGAAGATCTCAAAACCTTCAGGCTGCTCTATGTACACCTCTTCCTCAATAACTCCATTGAGGAACGCAGTCTTCACATCCATCTGATGAATGTGCCACCCCATCTGCGCTGAGAGAGCAAGGATCGTACGTATGGAAGAGTACCTTGCGACAGGTGCAAAGGTCTCCTCATAGTCAATCCCCTCGATCTGTGAAAAGCCACGGGCGACAAATCTCGCCTTGTACTTCTCCACACTCCCGTCAGCTGCCTGCTTCACCTTGTAGATCCATCGCGAACCCACCACTAATTTTCCCACCGGTCTTGGGACAATCTCCCATGCACTGTTCCTGACGATCGAATCATATTCTTCGATCATGGCATCAACCCATGCGGGTTCCTCCACGGCTTCCTCAAAAGAGGATGGCTCCGTCACAACACATTGACTCACAAGAGCCATGTATCCAGTGTACCGATCCGGTGACTGTCTCTGTCTGCGCTGTGCTGTAGGTGGTCCTACAGCCTTCTCTGCATCCCGAGCCAGTCGCTCAGCTTCTGTAGTGCGCATGCGCCCTCTGATGGTTGGCGCTGCCTGGGTGGTTTCTTCCACCTCCTAAACCTCCTCTTGTGGCTGATCCACATCCGGAAGCTCCTCCTTAGGAACTAACAGCTCCTCATCTGCATGCAAGTGTAGCTCCCTCTCAGGCGAACACTGCATGGCTTTCTCCTCCTGAAATTTTATATCCCGTCGCACAACAGTCTTGCGACTGTCTGGCACATACACCCGATAGTTGTGAGGTGTATCGGTGTACCCCACAAATATTCCAACTTCAGCAGTTGGATCCAGCTTCCTTCTTGCATCCTTCGTCACATGCATGTAGACAGGAGATCCGAAAATCCGCAAATGGGAAATATCATGCCTCTTGCCAGAATAAGCCTCCTCTGGTGTACTCATGCCAAGAACCTTGTGAGGACAACGGTTCTGCACATACACTGCAGTATTGCATGCCTCGGCCCACAAGTGAAGGGGTAGGCCCTTATCATGCAACATCGCCCGTGCAGCACCCACGATCGTTCTGTTCTTCCGCTCAGCAACCCTGTTCTGCTGTGGGTTATGGGGTGCGATGAGCTCTTTCCGAATCCCTTCTGTGCTGCAGAACTCCTTGAATTCAGCCGAGATGAATTCACCATCATTATCACTCTTTAGAGCAATCACCTTCTTCCCCGAATCCTTCTCGACCAGTGCTTTAAACTCACAGAACTTCGTGAATGTATCGCTCTTCTTCTGCATGAAGAAGATCCAGCACTTTCGAGAGAAATCATCAACAAAGATCACATAATACCTGTTCTTTGCTATCGAAGCAACTGAGAAAGGACCACACACGTCTGTGTGAACTCTCTCAAGGATCGTCGTGGCGCGACTATCCTTCTCGTGAAAGGTGGCTTTCACATACTTCCCTAAAGTACACCCCTTGCACTAATATGACTGCGCAAGGGTGCCCTTAGGAAGTCCAGTAGAAATCTGCTGCAGAATCTTCAAAGCTCCATGGTGAAGATGGCCCAATCTCCTGTGCCATAGTTCGCCCTCATCATCTCGGCTCACCACATCTCCAGCCTTGCATGCCATAGCTGCGCAGTCATCTACCTGCAACTGATAAAGGTTCTGAGTTCGAACCCCTATCTTACGGGTCTCTCCAGTAGTCTTACTGCGCAGGAAGGCTTTTCCTTCGCTGAAGACCACATCATACCCCTTATCCTCCAACATCGCTACTGAAATCAGGTTCTTCTTCAATCCGGGTACATGCATGACATCCTTTAGTACAAAGGGTTTACCAGACTCCCTCTGAAAGGATACGGTACCGATACCAGTCGCACTGTATCTACCATCATCGCCCATCTCGATGTGCACACCCAAATCTTTGTCCTCCAGATCTGAGAACAACTCCCGATCTCCCGTCATATGAAATGATGCACCGCTGTCCAAGAACCACACCGATCCCAGCACACTTGACACCAAGCATGCAATCAGTGAAAAGTCAAGCTCAAATTGTGAAGCCAAAGCTTCTCCATCTAAAGATCTTCCCGCTTGCTTGTTCGTCTTCTTCTTTGGACAATTTGTAGCATAATGTCCGTGATCATGGCAGTGAAAACACTTCACTTTCGCCATATCCTGCTTCTTGCCCTTTACACCAGAATGAGAGGTTTTCTTACCCTTCCCCTTCTTTGCTTTGGACACCAAAGCACAGTTTTCTTCATCAGCTCCCTTTGATGAAGATCCATCACGAGTAGTCCTCCTTATCTCCTCCTGCATGAGATCCGCCCAAAGGCGCTCCCATCTCGGCAGCTTCTCCCGACCATTGACACTATCTTGATATGAGTGCCAAGCCTTCGGAAGACCAAGGAGAGCTAGGTCAACCATGTCCTCATCTTCGACAGTCACCCCCACACTTCCCAACTCATCTCTGCATTGAGTGAACTTCGTGAGGTATTTGGCGATACTGTCGCCCTTCTCCATCTTGATGTTCCTGAGCTTATCTTTGAGCGCCAGCTTCCTTTTGTCGCTCTTACTCTGGAATAGATCCGTCAAAGCTTTCCACATTAAATATGGAGTAGCCTTTCCATGCAGGCTGGATACAATATGATCCTTGACGCCCTCCAACGGGATCCTTCGACATTTCGCCATCTTCTTTTGCCATGCTTCGACTTCAGCAGGATCAGTGGGCTTTTGGACATCCGTATCTACGAACTCCTTCAGACCATTATCTTCTAATACTGCCTCCATGCGATCCTTCCATGCAACATAATTCGAACTGCCTTCAAGAGCATATTCGAGTCGCAAACCGTTGAAAGGCATTTTCAACACTGGCACCAAGAAAACAAAACTGCTGCAAAACTTCGAATTCCACCTCAAAGCTCAACCGCTCTAGATCGTGAGAAAAAATTATTTCTAGCATAGAGATCGACTGCAAGGGGCGTTTACCAGACCTTTCACTTTCCGAAGAAAGATGAATCCGGAGGCTACCTGGCCCGCATGCAGACTCTGTCTACCGAAATAAGTTTGTAATCAATGTGATGATCAATCTGAACTTCAATAGCTCCGATACCATGTAGAAATTTGCTGAATAATGATTAATTATCCACCGAGACTATCCTGGTCACATACTATTTGATCTTCATACACAACACATAATCTCTTCCACTCAACTCAACTCAGATCATCACACACGCGGAAATAAAATCAAGCGATAACACATCAAATCATCATACACATTAACACAGTATGTATGGGGAAAGCTTATAGCTGAAAACCCCGCAGCTATTGTGTATATTATAATGGAGAAATCATGTAACAATCATAGTACAAAAACTCTTCACAATCTCTCATGCACACCCTCAATTGCTACACACTATCAAGCTAGATCTAGCAAAACACATGCTCCAATCCTTAGCCACTTGATAGCCAGCCTCTATTGCGTGTTTCAATGCTATGGGATGGCCTCTTTATATAGATAAACCACCAGCCTAAACTGTGCAATCCTCATAGGCTTACTCCAC
This sequence comes from Pinus albicaulis, assembly GCA_034641835.2. Classification (NCBI taxonomy): domain Eukaryota; kingdom Viridiplantae; phylum Streptophyta; class Pinopsida; order Pinales; family Pinaceae; genus Pinus; species Pinus albicaulis. The sequence goes on from CM076580.1 coordinate 416,725,938, forward strand.
CTATCTATGTGTTGCAAATAGCAACAGTATAGTCACAAGTGATAGCTAAATCTACCCTTTCATCTATCTCTTTCACTGGTCTCCACTGAACTGATCATGCACTGTAGTGAACTGATGTGTTCTTGAGTTGAATAATGAGTTACTAATTAATGAATTAAATAATATTTAATTCACTCCACTCATAGCTAATTGATTAGCTAATTAAACTAATCTCAACTAGTTCAACTAAAATAAACAGAACAGAACTCCACTAGCTGTCTCATTAACTCCACCAAACTTCTGTCACTGAAGTCCTAACTGAAGTCAACCATGCATGAGCTCAATACCCCATAAGAAAAGCGTATTTCCTTCTGGCAGTTGCATGTGCCACATCCGTAGCTCAAACTGAAGTGCTCCAAGAGAATAAACTATTGTTTATAGTCCAAATATTATTAAGGGTAAATAATATTTGACTTCCATATTTTTAGGAGAGGCAGTCTAAAAATAGCCTTCGACCTCTTTCGACATAAAAAATAGAGTCCCATCTATTTTTACCAACATGACCAATGCTTCAAGAATCTCAAACTGGAATCCCCGAACCATGCTCCATATGTCTAAAAATAGATTTTGCGCCAAAATTCGCCTGCGGGCCCACTTGGTGAAGGCGACTTCATTTCACCAAGCTCCATCATCTTGCTGCATTCTCAACATGCACTTTGAGAGGTAATTTATGCTCCCTCTAAACCACCAAGTCTCTAACTTCTGCCTTTCTCCTCAAATCTTTGCATGCATATGGTACCTCAAGTGCATATAGGTTCTTGACTCGCACACAGTGTAATTGTCTCGACGTTACAAAAAGTTTCTAAAAAAGAGTTGATTTTAAATCAATGATATCTCCCTCATTCAAGCTCTGATTCGACTTATTTTTTTTTTTCCATTTAGGTAGATTTTTGCAAGGAATCCAAATATTCTATTTATTTTTGAAAAATTCACACCAAAATCTTTAGATATTCTTTGCAAATTCACCGCCCAAAACATTCCTGCTCTGATACCATGCAAAAAATCTAACCAATGAGATTCATTCTGATCTTGTAACCTACTAGAACAAGATATTGAATCCTTCCTACAATTTGCAGAAACAAAACAAAATCGCACAATCACATATAAGTAAGAGAAATAAATTATCAATCGCACAGCAACATGATGTATTTGGGGAAAGCAACTGCTCAAAACCCCTCTATCTCTATTGTGTATTAAGTCAAGGAATCATGAAACAATACAATGCTTAATCTCTCATGAGATTCTCCAGCACTCTGTCAATTGTCTCCCATTGATCTAGGAAAACTCAATCTAGTACTTAGCCAATTCTCATCCTTACTTCAGCCTTTCTTGCTCATGCAATTCCTAGGGAATTAACTCCTTATTAATTAGGAAAATCAGTCTTCCTTGATTGCGGAATCCATCATGGCATCCCAATGACTTTATAATTTCGCATGGGAAATTTTCTCTGAATACAAATGATATTTATGTTCCCTTTAACCTCTATCTCAATTGGGTATTCCACGAAACTGACAGGCATGCAACTATTAATAGCGAATTATCAGTTATCTGATTGATCACTCATTGTGAATTAAATCTAATTTAATTCATTAGACCTCTCACTAGGTCATCACTCAATTAGAACTAGTTAAACTAATTTTAACTCATTTAATTGAGTTAATTACAATTGCACCCCACTAATGCATCAACTTAAACTGGACCCCAAAAATATTAGAATCCCTCTAGATGCCTCATCTTAGACCCTCAACTCGAATTTCTTGAGCTAACTCGGTTATCATGACTTAATTAACTGACACAAGTTGTTATGAGATGAAATTACAATTTATTTAAGGGAAAAATAATTTGGATGCCCCACATTCCTCACTCCTGGTGCATCAAAATTCCTCACCAGTGTGGGTGCATTTTTTTTTGTCCTTTCTGGCTTCCAATCTCACCGTTTCTTGTTGCAAATTTCAACATTTTAGAATTTGATGCAGTCTTCACAAAAAGACACCATTGAAATCACATGCCCATATTTTCATGAGAAATATCTCTTAAGCTTGATCTACCAGAAGAGAAGCAACAATATGCCATCCTACTTCCTAGCGCAAACCGACCATTAAGGTATGCAACATTCTTCTGAACCCTCACATGATGATCTTGCTCTTGGAGGATGATCATGACCTCCCTTTAACAACCCTTACTCGACCCTCGCACTCGACCTACTTTAGGACTACATCTCTCTTCACCCCCTTGATGTGCCAAATAGTGGGAATACATGTCAAAAATGCTAATATGTGCCAAGTGATAAGGCATGCCAAGATGTGCAAGGGTGTGTCAATGTGTGTCAGGGACTGTTAAGACAACAAAATGGAGAAAAAAGTTAAACTACAATGAAATGAACACATAAAAGGGTTAATAAGTCCTCAATTTACCTTTTTCAAGAGGGGCATGCTAGGCACACCAACACTAGGTGGCAATAGGTACCAAGTACAAAGTCTTAGTGCATTCTAAGTGCCAAGTATTCCTTTGTTGCTTCTCATCTACTTTCCAACAATTGATCATGACAAATAAATTTAATATTAAACCATGCCAAATCATACCCAGGCATCTCAACGTATTCCATGCATACTAAAACTTTCCAAGCACCAACACATGCCAAGCACCAATATGTGTCAGGGACTAATGTTATGCATGTTATGAAGTGAAAGGGAATGTTGAAGGGTGCTAAGGTGTGCTAGAGAGTGATAATGCATGTTGATGAGTGTTAAGGAGTACTAGGAAAAAATTCATGGAAGTTAATGAATATGAGGAACGTGTACTGCTAGAGACTAGTGTTAATGAGTGTTAGTTGTCATGCCAAGGAGGGAGTGACAAGGCATGCTAAGCATTGGTAAGGCATGCTAGGTAATATCAAGCATGTCAAGAATTCCCAAAGTGTGCTTGGGAGTTCCAGGGTGTGCTAATTATATCATGTGCCAATTAATAGTGCCAAGATATGCCAATACATTCTAGGTGCTAAGGATGTGGCGCAGGGTACCAGGGTATGTCAATATGTGTCAAGACAACAAAAGGAAGAACCAATAAGAGGGTTAATAATTCAGGACTTTATATTTTTGAAAAGGGGCATGCTAGGCACACTAATAATAGGTCCCAATACATGCCAAGTGGCATTGTGTGCCAAGTGCTAATGTATGTCAATGCATTCGACCAAGGTGTTCCAGGGCATGCTAGGGACTATATGCAGCATGCCAACACATGCTAGGAGAGTTCCATGTTGTGCTAGCGCATGCCACCATGTTCTTGGGCGTCAGTGTCATCACAAGATGTTCCAAGACATGTGGGGTGCTAAGAAATGTTAGTGTATGCCAAATAATTAATTTAAGGTGTGCCCAGATTGTTGAGGATTGTTAGGTCTTTCTTATTAATAGAATTGTCAGAGCTTGATTATGTATTAAATAATATATTTCCTACACATAGTAGTGGAACTTTACTAAAGGGAATTTGCTAGATAGTAAACTTAATAATAGATATGAATCATGTGTTGACTCATAGGAAATCTCTATTCAACTAGTCATTACTTGAGGGAAATGATACACACTAATTACTTCTTAAAAAATTGACTGACCCTAACCACTATGGCCTTGGACATATTATAAAAAATACTCCACAATAATGGTATTAAATTGTTATCTTTTGACAAAAAATATATTAATAGGCACATAGCGTCATCAAAAACTCATTGGAATGATCAATGATGACGGACATTTTTTGACCATCACCAAAAGTAACAAAAAGAGTATTGGTGATGGTCATTAAAAGTTCGTCACTAGAAGTGTCACCAAAGAGAGAATTAGTGATGGGCCTTTAACGACCCTCACCAAAAGTGTCATTGAAAATGTCTTTGGTGACGGACCATAAAGGACCATCACTATATACACTTATAGTGACGGTTTTTTAATGATCAATGATGACGGACATTTTTTGACCGTCACTAAAAGTAACAAAAAGAGCATTGGTGAGGGTCATTAAAATTTCATCACTATAAGTGTCACCAAAGAGAGATTAGTGATGGGCCTTTAACGACCCTCACCAAAAGTGTCATTGAAAATGTCTTTGGTGACGGACCATAAAGGACCATCACTATATACACTTACAGTGACAGTTTTTTAAGGACCGTCACCATATGTGACATTGGTGACGGACCTTTAAGGTCCGTCACAAGCATGACCCTCACCAATGTGCTTTTTTCTTGTAGTGATTAATGAAGTTCATAAGAAATATAACCTTAGGAGTAAGAAAAATGTAGAAGCCCTACTAAGAAATATTCGCAAACTCAAAAAAAGAAAATATTAGAAGCTCCTACAACCAAAATATTTCAAATCCTCCCTAGGGTAACCCAGCAAAACTCTAATTCAAATCAGAAAAATTCAAATCCTAATCAGAAAATTTCTAGTCCTAAAATTCTACCCAATCCTAAAATTGTTGACATTACAGATATTGATGTTCATGCATCAGCTGGTCCTAAAAAATTTGTTGGTGCTAAGACAACAACTTCTTCTAAATTAATAATTACTGACCCTAAAACATCTTTTGCTAATAAAAAATCAGTTGATCCTAAAACAAGTATTGCCAAAACAGTTGCTCAAACTTCCAAAGCTGCCAAAGTTACCACTACAACTCAAATTTTCCCTGAAAATAAAATAAAAAATAGTAAAATAGTGGAAACACAAAAAGAAAATGAAAAACCAACTATAGAAAAAGAAGAGAAACGTACTCAAACTACAATTAGTAAAGAATAAGTCATTCAGTAAGGAAAAACACAAGAACCATTTAAAATCCAAACTAAAATTGCCAAACTGAAGATACCAATTCCTTTAACAGAATTGGTTAAGAATGATTTATAAAAATCACAGATCGCTGACACATTAAAAATGAATGAGGGAGAAGACTCTGTTAATTTGAGTGATGACCAACCAGAACTAATATTTGGTCCTGAGGTAAATGGAAAAATAAGAAGGAGTTCCTCCTTTCTACATTAGCTTGACTATTCATGATAAATTTTTTCATAATGCTATGCTAGATTCAGGAGCTTCACATAATTTAATGCCAAAAACCATTATGGAAACTTTGAATTTAGACATCACTAGACCTTATAAATATCTTTTCTCATTTGATTCCAGTAAAGTGAAATTTTTAGGGTTAATCAAAGATTTATGTGTCACTCTAGTTCAATACCCTAGAAAAGTATAGTCATGGATATTGTAGTAGCTAACATCCCTCCAAAATGTGGAATGATGTTATCACGCTCATGGGGAGAAAAATTGCAAGGATCTATACAACTAGACAATTCTTATGCCACTATTTTAGTATTTGGTCAACCCAAGAAACTTTACAGAGAGACTCTAATGAAGTACATGGTTAGTAGTGTAGAAATAACTCGAAAATATCCTATTTATTATACACATACTGATATGGACTCTTTTATTTTATGTAATTCAGAAACTGGCATAGAGTACAACACAAAATTAAATAGAAAAACAAATACCCAGACAGTGAGAACATATTTCATGAATCAATGTGGCACCTAGATTTTGATGGATCAGTGAAGAAATTAAGAGAAGGGGCAGGAGTTTGGATTCATAACATGCAAAAATAATCATTTAGAAGTTCATGCCTTTAGATTAAACTTCAAATGTACAAATAACATGGTTTAATATGAAGCTCTAATATTAGGACTGTAGATTGTTAGAAATTTAGGAGGCAAAAGAGTTTCTATCATAAGAGACTCTGATTTAATTGTAAAACAAATTAGAGGAGAATATTCTGTATATAATCCTAGATTAAGCTAATATATAGAAATAGTTTTAGATCTGATCAAAGAATTACTTGAATGTGGTCACTTTGTTGTAATTCCTAGAAAACAGAACATACAAGCACACAGTTTAGCAAATTTTTCTAGTACTCGCAATCTGCCTTTTCAGCCAAATCACCAATATACAGCAGAGGTAATACATAGGCCCACTATACCAGACAACTTAAAATATTGGCAAATTTTCACACAGGATACTCAAATCTATCACTTCATGAATGTTGAGGGAGAATTCCAGAATTGTAACATAGATACATATTGTACAGTAGATGGTAAAATAGACAATGAGATAGATGTAAATAATTTAGAATTTAATGAACCCACTAAATTCACTCAAGTAGAAATAGATAAATTAGAAAAGGTAGAAATAGAAGAATTAGCAGATGATGATTCTGACATTTTAAACCTTAACAATAACTTTTTACCTAAGGGATGAGCCCCATTAGAAGATCTTTTTAATTCAAATGAAATTGCAAGAAAACCAAAGATGGAACCATTAAGATCAGATATAGAAGAATGCAATATAGGAATAGAACAAAGACCAAAACTCATCAAACTTTCTAAAGCATTACCTCAAGATGAAAAACTAAAATACATAGCTCTGTTTAAGGAATTTCATGATGTGTTTGCATGGAGTTTTGAAGACCTAAAATCTTATGACACTAGCATAATACATCACAAAATACCTATCAAAGAAGATCAAAAACCTTTCAAACATAATATTAGAAGAATGAATCCAATTTTGCACCTTTCTAAAGAGAATGTATAAAGCCTAGATCATTGCACCTATTAGATATTCTGATTGGGTTTCAAATTTAGTTCCCACTAGGAAGAAAATGAGGGAAATTGGACTTTGTGTTGATTTCCAGAACTTAAATAAGGTGTCCCTAAAAGATAACTACCCTCTTAGCAAGATGGATCATATTTTACAGAGGGTGGTTGGTTCATCTAGTATTTCATTACTTGATGGATTCTCTGGGTACAACCATATTTTAGTTTACCCAGAAGACCAACCAAAAACTGCATTTACTACTCCTTGGGGTAATTTCATATATGTGAAATTTCCTTTTGGATTAATGAATGCAGGAGCCACTTTCGAGAGAGCTATGGATATATCTTTTTCCAAGGAAATTCATGATTTTCTTGTGATTTATCTAGATGATATAATTGTATTTTCAAAAACTAACAATGAACATCTAGATCATTTGAGACAAGTGTTTATTAAATGCAGGAAATTTGGTATTTATTTGAATCCCAAAAAGACTCTCTTTGGACTTAAAGAAGGTAAACTATTAGGGCATATAATATCAAAAGAGGGAATTAGGATAGACCCAACTAGAATAGAGGCCATTTTAAACATAATTCATCCTAGGAATATTAAGGAATTGCAAGCTTTCTTAGGTAAAATCAATTTTCTCAGAAGATCATTTCAAACTTAGAAGAACTAATTAGAGAATTCAATAACATGTTTAAGAAACACTCAACACTTAAATGTACAATAGAGGCCAAAAAATCCTTTGAATCAATCAAACAAGCCCTTACAAGAACACCAGTCCTAATAAGTCTTGATTTCAAAAAGGATTTTTCTTTTTTGTTTTTGCTTCAAAACATACTATTGTTGCAGTTTTACTATAGAAGAATGATCAGGTATATGAAAAACTCAATTCCTTTTTCAACAAATCACTAAGAGATTCCACTTTAAAGTATAACATCGTGGAAAAGCAGGCACTAGCATTAGTGAAGGCTATCAAATACTTTAGAGTGTACATCTTATATTCACACATCATAGCATATGTTCCAAATTCATTAGTGAAGGACATTATGACTCAGAATCGGCTTGATGGTAAAAGAGGCAAGTGGATTGCCACCATTTTAGAATATGACATGGAAATTAAGCCCACCAAACTCATTAAAGGTCAAGGTTTAGCCAAACTTATGGTTGAATCAAATTGTCATGCTTTAGATATCAATTTTATTGCTCAATTAGATGATCAGGAAGAGATGGTGACTCCACAGATCAATGAAGCCTTTTTAAATTCACCATGGTATGTAGATATCATATTTGTATTACTAAATTTACAAGCTCCTCCTGGATTGCCAAGAACTAAAGCTAGATTTTTTAAGTTAAAGGCAATGAAATTTTGTATCATAGATAATGCTCTTTTTTGGAAAGATCATGCTGAAATTTTATTGAATTTTTTGCTTAAAAATGAAGCTAATAAATTTATGGAAGAGTTTCATGCAGGTGACTGTGGAGGACACCTTTACTGGAAGTCAATTGCAGATAAAGTTTTAAGACCTGGTTTTTACTGGCCTACACTTTTTGCATATGTGAAAAAGTATGTGACCTTCTGTCATAAATGCCAAATCTTTGAAGGAAGTAAAAATTTACTACCTTAATAACTTACACCCATCTCCACAAAAATGCCATTTGCGCAATGGGGTCTAGAATTCATTGGTGAAATTCACCCACCATCCTCAGCCCAACACAAATGGATTTTGACAGCCACAGAATATTTCACTAAGTGGATAGAATTCATTCCTTCTAGGCAAGCCACTGATTCTATCATAATCTCATTCCTAGAAAATAATATACTGTCTAGATTTGGATGCCCTCAAAATCTCATTATTGATAATGCAACTACTTTCAAGTCTAAAAAGTTGATTGACTTCTGTAATAAATACCACATTACCCTTGGCCATTCCACTGCTTATTATCCTCAAGGCAATGGTCTTGTTGAATCCTCCATTAAATTCCTTGTTAATATCATCAAGAAACTACTAGAAGACAATAAAAGGACCTAGAACAAAATATTAGTAAATGCCTTATGGGCAAACAGACTTACCACAAAGAATTACATTGGTAAATCCCCTTATCATCTTGTATATCGGATGGATGTTGTTTTTCCATCCTCTTTATGAGTACCAGTGATGAAGATGATCGAAGAACTCTAGGTAGAAACCAATGATATCTAGAGAAGGATAAATCAGACCATGCACTTGCTGAAAACCAGGGAAGAAGTCTATCTTATGTCACAAGTTGTCCAATATAATATTAAAAATATATTTGACAGGAAGACTAAGGAAGATGAATTTTACATAGGTGACAAAGTTCTTAAGTGGGATTCTAGAAGAGAAGAAAAAGGTAAACATGGTAAATTTGATTTCCTATGCAAAGGTCCCTATGTCATTTATGATTACATAGGTAACAATGCATTATTTTTGAAGGAGTTGGATGGATCAAATCTTCCAGGCATACCTATCAATGGTAGAATGCTGAAGCATTATTATTCCCCAGAATAATATTAGTTCTAAACTTTTCTCATTGTACATAACATTGTAGAGTTTAGATTGGACTAGATGTTTTTCTTGCAAATTTGAAGCCCAGAGAGAAGGCCCTAAGATTTGAAAGACAAAATATCATAAGTATGAATAAGGCAGAGCTCAGAAAATAGTTTCAAGGCCATCACAGTCAAAGTTAAAGGCTACTAATCTTAAAGCTTTGACATTTCATCAGGAAATTCCATTCCCATGTGGAGCCACTGTTAGGGTCCTATAATAATAGGATTCACAATTTTGAATTGACTGTGATTAGTCTTGTAATATGTATATACTTTTGTTTCTGCAAAATTGTTTTCCCATATTGAAAAAATTAAAAAATGTAAAGAGGGTAAAAGTCATAAAAGAAAAATCAAAAGGACTGAAAGAAAAAAGATGAAAAAGAATATAAAAAATGAACCCCAAACAAGGAAGAGATAAAAATAGATCATGAAAGTGATGCAAATTCAAATTCCACTACTTTTTAATTTTTACTATAAAATAAGATTGTGTGAAAATTGTAAAAAATGCCACAATACATGAAGTCCAAACTGCTTAATATTGACCTTTCATGCTGATAGATAGAGAATAAAGATCTAGCCAAACAGTTTAATCTTGGTAGATTAGTTGTTAGGTAGAGAATAAATAAGGAGCTCAACAGTTTAACCTGAGCCCTTGGAAGAAAAAAGGATAGAATTAGATAGTTTGATGTTAAAATAAAAATGAATAAGGGTTTGCAAGCTCAAATGCACCCAAATAAATGAAGAAAAAATGTTAGGGTAGCTGATGGGTAGGTAGAAGTAGTTTTCACAAGGCATGGATAGAGAAAATTGGTTATTTCGTATTTACTAACTTCCCTTAAAAATCATTTCCCTTGTAAAAATACCCCTTACCCTTCATTTTTATTCTTTCCCCTTACTTCACTCTTTTCCCCCTGTTAAAAATCCCTTTTTCTAAGTTAAAATGTATATTCCTTTGGAAAAGTAAAAATCCTTTTTTGATTTCCATTTTATTCATAAATACCCCCAAAATACACTTATCCTAATTTTTCAAGTTTAAAATATTAATATTGGGTCCCATTATGAAAATCCCACCTCGATATTAAGTTTTAACACTATCCTTAGTGTATTTTTAATCCTACACTTATTAACATTTTAAATCATTTAACTAAATTTATTTATTAATTCCCATTATATACCTTTTAAACCCGTATTATATTAATTCCCACATATATATTATTCCCAAGCCCCTTATTTTATTTATAAACTATAGTTTAATTCCCCCATGTTTGATTTATTTTGGGCCCATTTATTATTTCCCCGCCTACCATAAACTCCCTACCCAATGCAAATAACACTTTCCCTGACCCCATTGGTTATATATCAAACCCCGACGAAATACATTAAAACCATAGTTTATATGCATATAACATATCACATTGGTTTAAAACCTGGGCCCCATGCCTATCCAATCTCCAAAACTCCATCGCATTCGCCCAGCCATTAAATCAACACCCATCAGATCTGACAACTGAAAAACCTTTTTGCATCCCCAAGCATCCAATATTTAACCACACTCAGACCTTGCGAAATGCGTGGTTTTCGAAGCCTCTCTCCTAGCTACTTGGGGTTATTCCATTCGATCACATACATCCAAATTATACCACCCGACCTCTTTAGCCAATGCGAAAACTACTAGGTTCTTTTCTAGCCTGTTGTGAAAACCAGCCTATCATTTGAAATGATTTGCACGTTAATGTTTTAAATCATTGTTAGTTAAAATGCAAATAAGACCACTCTATTATACCTTTTTACCATTTCTGTTACAAACTTGTGCAAAGAAATACTACCGACCTGTTTCTGAGCAACCAGATCACTCCGTCGACGTTATTTTAAGCCTTTTTCACCAAAATTCGAGAACAATTACGGATACAACTGCTATAGAACCTGATTTGAAACACTATAAAGATCAGTGGGGCTTCAAGAAAACTTTTGAAACCTCAGAAAACCTCTACAAACTTAAAAACCTTCATTTTATCCACTTATTCTTCAAAGAAAATACTTGTACCTAATCTAAAGAGAAAGTAATAAGTAATTGAATCATTTAGGAGCCTCTGCAGACCTGAAGAAAACCCTATTGCCTTCCAATCCTTTTCTGCAGACCCTAGGTATCTTTTCATAGAATTTTCTAGGCCTGAGATTGTTTTTTATCACAGAAGAGTAAAATTTGATCATTTTAAACCTTTGCAGACCATAGAACAGTCCCTATTACCTCTTAAACCCTTCTACACATTGTAAAATTCTTTCACAACATTCCAGAGAGGCTAGAGTCTATTTATTGATTCAAAGATTAATAAATTGAGTAAAATTAACAAAACAATGGTTTCCAAAATAATTGTAAATGTAAGTCCCCTAGAACCTCTAGTTGTAGATGTGGAACAAACTCGTTTAGTAGATAGAGACTTTAAAATTAATGACATAGTCGCTGAATTTAATATTCTTGAGCTCCACTGCCGAAGCCATGATAAATCCATAGACCAAGCAGATGAGGTTTTCATTTGGGAATCTAATTTTCCAAAGCATGTTCTCCCATAGACTTTCCAGTGCCCAGAAGTGATTAGACTCTGTCAATATTGCTATTTCCTTGATTAGAGAGCCCTAATTAACCCTGGAAAATAAATTATGTTCACCATCACAGTTGAGTCAATCAACCAAATGTTGTAAATCGAACCTAGGTCAGATGAAACCCCTTTGTCCATTGAGAAATTTACCCAATTATATCTAAATATGGACTTCCCCAAGAGGTTCTAGATATTCCAAACTTTCATGCCTTCATTAGTAGAGACTCCCAAAACAAATCCTCCTTACCCATCTCCAATATTTTCTGAGAGAACTAGACACATCATCACAATGTTGTACTGCATTTTGGGTTATTTTATTGATGAGCATGTTGATGCTTCAATCCTAGGTTTCTATCTACATTCACACTTGATCAGCCTCTTGCTACCATTTTCAGTTTTTCCTAGTACCTTTCTAATAATATTCATGAGAAGTTGATCAATATGCCTATAGAAGGTGTCTTCAATTATTCCTCTGTTTTATTCCACATGTTTCTGTACTTTTAGTCTGAGAAATTTTCCATCAACCTTCGAAATCTTGATGTTGAAGGTAACCCACAGTCAGTTATATTTTGGAGTCCAATAATTAGAAAATATTCCACACAGCCCACATATATAGAGTTCATTAATTCTTTCATTCATCCTATGGTCAACATGTTCAACAACAGCATGCAGCGAACAATTAGTGAGGAAATTAAGAAGGTCCTGCAGTTATCTGAGCACAGTAGAATTGGAGATTGGTACCTATATCAAAATGACTCAGAAATTAGGGTATATGGATCAAGTATTCTTCCATATAAGTTTCCAAAATACCTCCCAATGAGGTTAATTTCCCTCGAGTATCTCGAGAAAATACTTAATTCTGATGGAATCAATTTCTTGGCAGCCAAAAAGAACACACAATTTAAGATTAAGAATCAGGTTGGGCCTTTTATTTTTAACAATAGAGATGCAGGTCCATAGGCAGAAAATTACTTGCAGGAGTTTAAGCTCAGTCATATATTTCAGTGGTATTACCATCCTCTAGGAGTAATAGGAAAATTGAGAGTTAAATGTAAATTAAATCCTTATGTACATGAGAAGAAACCATATATTGAGAAATACTCCGATCAGTCTGAATGGTTGGAAAACACTTTGATAGAGGAAGAGAAGCAAGGTGATACTAGTCAAATCTTGTAGAATCCAGCCCAAGAAGATAGGAACTCAAAAAGAATCAGAGAAGAAGGATCATACACTGCAGAAACTACCACTGATACCAAAATTAAATTGATTTATAGGAAAAAACCAAAATTAAATCCTATAAATGCGGAAGTGGAAACAATTGAAGTAATTGATAATGATACAGTAGTGAAAGACAATGATCCTCCCGCAGTTTCTAAAGAAACACACCAGCCTTCAACTTCAAACACTCAAATTATTCAGAAACAACACAGTGTTGAAGTGTCCTCATCCAACAAACCAGCAGAGAAAGAGATGTATATTAAAGAAAGATACAAGGAAATCAAGGCCATAAATGTGGAAATCAAGACTGAGATATATTCTCAATATCTAAAATAGACTCATGGTAGCCTGAATAGGCTATTTTCCGACTTTGATTATAGGAATAAAATTATTCAGATGACATTTCTTCAACCCATAGTTCAAAATCCTAAGTCATCTTCTAATTACAAGAAGACATATTTTGAAGTCATGGCCAAGGATATTCATCCTTTGGACCAAAAAGAGTTTCATAAGCAGGTAGGGCAAATGATATATTCTATAATGACCACCAAGGCCATGAGTGTACAGAAGTTTCAAAATGCTCTTGGGAACATCGAATATCAGCTCAAATTCAAAAAACAATCTTCATAGGCTAAAGACAATAGAATAAAATCAATGGAGGATTTGGTAATTAAAGTATGATATGATCCTAATAATGTCAAAATTGTATAAGAACTGATAAAAAGGAATAATTCATACAATGTTGCATTAAGAAAGAAACTCAAATTTCCCCCTACAAAACATCCTCAAGCTAAAAAAAATTTAGAAAGTCAATGTCAAAAAGATGAAATGATAAATTTCATCCTTCAATAAAATGTTGAAATAAAATAAATGGAGAATGAAATGGACAAGTTGGTCCAGGAGAAAAAGTCCAAAGAAGAAATTCCTGTCACTATAATTCCTGTAGTCACAATAGTTGTGCCTTCTATACTAGCAGCATCATTGGCCCCTATAGTCCCAATGGCTATAGCACTTCCTGTCATGTGAGAAAAAACTTCAGCAATAGAGTCATCTACAACAACAACATTGCCTACTGATGAGGCAGGTAAGTTAGTAAAAGCAATGCAAGAAATGTCTATTTAGAAAAATGAAATCAACAGACTTAAATAACATCTGAAAAGTATGGAGGATGAAAAGAAGCTTGCTCAAATTATGCACAAGAATGAAGAAAAAAAAGCAAACAGGTTAACAGAAAAATTGAAGTAGTAAGAAAAAGATCTAACACTGAAAGAGCCCATGGCACAATCCAAGAAATAGCTATGGACCAATATCATTGAATCTATCAATGATATTTGGCCATCAATTCAGGTTATTTATGAAAAAAATGATGTAATTAAAGCAGGAGGAGAAGCCATCCATAAGATAAAAGAATAATTTGGTAAGAAACTTGAAGAGGCTAATGAAATCATAAAATTCCTTAATTTCAAGAATAATCAAGAACTAGAAGAGATTGGGATTAGTGACAGAACATCTACCATTCTTGAAGCCAGGAAGGTAATTTCAAAAAGTAATTTAATGATTTAGCTAGAAGAAAAATGTCAGAACATGGAGGTTTCCATAACTAGATTTATGATGAAATTTTACATTTTGAGGCAGAAAGGCCTTCCAAATACTATTGTTATTCATGAAAAATTGATGAAACAAGAGGATTATGATAAGAAAATGAGAGAAGTGGCCAAGGATCAGGTTAACCTTCCTTCTTCACAAGGAATTCCAACAAGGAGAGTTCTCTACAAGAATTTTGAAAATATTTTTTACTTGCAACATGAGGTAAAACACCTATTTGTCAACAAGCCTACATTTTCAAAATGTATAGAGGTGTATGAAATATTTAGAAGGATGGTGAAGATAAAATTACCAAATACAGAAGACTGGGAAAATTTTACTGATTTACTATGAAGATAAAAAAATAAACAGAGCAGTCGAAAGGTTAAAAACAACAATGACAGTTTCAAGTGAAAACAGAGACAGTTAAAATGTATCAGGTAAAATTCAGAGTTAAATTCAAATTAGAGATGATAAATCAAATTGAAATATTTCTAGTGTAAAGGACACTCCACTTCCTAACAAACAACCTTTGTTGATCAAACAACAAAGAGACAAATCAATAACAAATTAAAGACAACCATCAGCAAATTCAATAAAAGCAGGGACAACTTGCATTAGTTAGATAGTTGTCTCTATCTTCTTGCAAGAAGATATTTATTTTTCCATGAATAATTCCTAAGTTTGTTTTATGATATTTTGTAAATTTGTTTGTATAAATACTTCAAATTTTGAAGTATTGAGTGTGGATGAATGTAATATTCCCAAATGAAGAATGTAGCAATACAATGTAGAAAATCAAAAAAATAATGTAGATCATCATAGAAAAAGCAGGAAGCCAATATGGAGACCCTTAATTTTTATTTACATCAGAAAAATAGATGTAATAGATGGCCCATAAGATGCATAATAGGAAATACAAATCTCGAATACAAGAAAATCCTCAAAAAGAGGTGCAACAACCATGCATAAATATTGAACAAGCCTTACAATGTTATTTTATTATACTGCAATAGTTTTAGATTACACATTAGATCTAGAGCAGATAGGTGCATAAAAGGTCAGATATATAATGGATCCATACACTTTATATGCTCCTCTACAGAATCTGCTTGGGGTTTTTAACATTACACCATGTACAACTTGTAGATCTGAGTTCTAAGTCTGCAGATCTATAGAAATATTCAGATCTAGAAATTGGATTTGATCTGATATGAACAAGTAAATGATCCCCTCCAAGAGATCTCCAAAGTGAAGGAAACATCCCCAACACTTGAAAACCAACTCTCCAAAATGTGTGCCAAAATGCCCTGCAACTGCACATACAGGAATAACGCATATCTGGAAGTAAAAATGTGTTGTAGGGATAAAAATGTGGTTAGCCACATGCCAAAATCAGAAAATGAAGCTCCTTTCATCCAATACTCACCTCCCAATGGATTATAAGCCTCCTCCACTGAAAAGGAGCACTGAAATGGCCTAGATCTGCAAATATATAGCCTCCACTTGATGCAGCTTGCAAAGACAACCAAACCCTTAACAAGATCTGTGTTGTAGTTGAAAGAAGAAGCTTGGCCTTCAGCCAGATAGTGGACAATACAATGCAAACTCTCCCAAGAGCTACTCAATGGGAAGAGGTGGGATTCTCGACTAGGAACACCAAATGCTAAAAAACATTAATTCTCAGCTAAACAACAAGAGAATGATATATGTTTAAACAGACAATATATTCAGAAATATAATAACCATCAACAACCTTCTAATGCTTCCATCCTCTTCCTTTTATAAGTTAAGAGCTTTCAAACCCTAAACTACTTCTAATGAGATCACTCCTTTCACATCAGGCATCTCCATCCAAAACTGCATTGTGCCTCATTGATGGCCACTCCTCGAAGACAACATTGTAGATTTGGTTAAGGTTGATCCAGTGAAAATGTCCAGCCCCTTTCATACCTAAGGGTGCTTGATTTAGCAGCCAAGATTTAGCCTTTTTACATTCGGCATTTGATTTATTGATTATTTAGGAGTATTATGGACCTACTTTACACTTTTATTCTTTAAACAAAGAAATAAAACAAAAATGAATATTCCAATTAGCCTAAGGCTAATTGGGAATATTACAGTCCTCCCCTCCCAAATGTTTCTTGTCCTCAAGCAACTGACAAGGTGAGTGTTGCAACTCTTCTCCTCCTCCATTGGTGACACCAACATGTGATAAGCTTCCTCCATAAGCTAAGTGTTCACCAATCCATCCCTCCATGAATTTCTCCTCCAAAGTTCTCATGAGATGCAAATAATCCATCCCATAAGGAGACAATAGCTCAAATGAAAAAAACATGGCTTACCCAATGTTCTCCCTGAAAAATGTAGCATAAGATACATGGAGAATCTCCATCCCATAGGGTGCATACATACCTCCCATCCTCCCTCCATACATTCCCATAAAAAGTACAAGTACATCATCAATGTATGGGATCAAAACTACATACATACAAACAGAAATTTGTGCATATGGAGGTGGGTCATAGTCCCACATGTGGAACTAGCATAGTGCATCTCCTGTCTCCATTATATCAAGATGTGGTAAGTGGTTTCCCCACCACTTACTTTCTATCCAATTCATCACACCATGGTTGAAATTTTGAGATATATTTGTTGCCTTAGGAATGCACCCATCATGAAACAAAATCTCCCTTTGTCCTCCAAGGGAGTGGCCATGATCAGAAATTTTTGTGGCCCAAAGTTGGCCATGAAGTTTATAAGGTACAATACTCCTCCTTGGAGCCATGGCCTGCATATACATGGTGAAATAATTCAAACAGGAATCAAATGAAACATTATTTACATGAGCATATTTTTCACCAAAATTTCTCCTCAAACAAATGGAGTGGTGCATACATATGTCCCCTTCCTAAAAAAGAGAAAGATATTGCTAAGTTAACTCCTCCATAGAGTTATGTTGTTGCCCCATCTCAACATGGTACATTAATCTTTGAAAATTCTGATATATTTATCCTTCAAAGCCCCTCCAAGTGTAGCTCCTCATGATGATGTTGTAGAATCTCATGGAGCATGTATAGCTGAAACAGAACTCTTCATAGGCCCTTTGTAGTAACTTCTCCTTGAGCTTGGAGGCTCTATACAAGAATATGTTACCATGATAATAGATTACTCCTTCATAGACTAGATAGCCCTCTTCATGCAGCTAGTCATCAAGTATCATGCAAGTGTGAATATCCTTGGAATAATCCACCAACAACTAGGATTTCCAATATCAATCAATATCCCATAGTCATAGCGATGATGATCTATCAATAAAAATTTATGTCATATGGATGCTCTCGTCCTTGACATCTCTCATGCCAAAGGTACATGTTGAAAGACCATTCCTTCCATGATTCTCCTCCCACAATGCAGAATTTGAAATGAGAGTGGGTAATGATGATGTTTGGAGAAGATCTCCCTCCTCCTTATGCCTACCCAAGAATCCCAACGTTGTATCATTGTCTTCCAATGCTCCCATTCCTCCTGGATCTATGCTTGGAGAATCATGTTGGGAGATATATCCCACAAGATCTGAATCAGGTGGCCTCCCAAGTGGTTTGTCACTAGATAATAGTGTCGCATGCAGCAATCTCATGAGCATGATAGATGGGACTATAAGGTCCTTGATTCCACTGTGTAAATACATCTCTATTCTTTGTGTGGAAGTAGTATGTGAGGAATATGTATGCATGCCTTTGATCATTTGAGTCACACCACTCTTCTTATCCACCCATTCCATTTTCAAAGCCTCCCAATTGGTGGTGACTTTCCCCAATGTAATCAACCATTGAACACCCAATATCACATTGGTGTCAGGCATGTCAACCAGAAAGAAGTGATCAATCAATGTATATGTCCCCATGGTGACTGATAAGGATGGTACATAATGCATGCATTGCATTTTTCTATCTCCTGGGACAAAAATAGAGTATCCCTCAAAAGCATCAGTAGGTATTTCCCTCCTTTTCACTAGTTGGGCATGAATGAAAATGTGGGTAGCCCCACTATCAATCAAAACAGAAACCCTTTGATTCAAGATGGAACCTTGAAATCTTAAGGTCAAGTACTTAGGTACTCCTCTCAAATTTACAAGAGCCCCTCCAATAGGAGAAAATTCTCCACTCCCATCTCCTGATGGTGTTGGCTCTCCTCCTGCAGTGTCAGTGTTATGACCTCTTCTTGGTTCATCTTCTTCTTCCTCCTCATCATCTGAGAAGTCCTCTATGTAATGTTATTTTCCAGCAGCACATCTATGTCTAGGTGCCTGTGATTCTTGGCAAGTGAAGCAAAGCTTCTTTCTTCTTAGATCTCTCCAGACATCATCATCAAGAAGTTTCTTGTATGAGCTCTCCTTTGAAGGAGAAGCTTTTTCTTCCTTTCCCTTTGAAGGAAAAGAGGGCTTATGCTGAAAAGTTGCCTTTTCTTTTGGCAGGGCATCTTGAAGGTCTCTAGCCCTTTCAATAGCATCATGTAGGGTAGCAAGCTTGGTAGATTTAACCAACCCATGAAGAGGTTCATCTAAACCATTAATGAACATGTACACCCTTATTACTGCATACAAATAAGGAACCATAATAGAAAGTCTTAAAAATTCAAAGATATAAGTTTCTATATTACTTGATTGTTTCAACTTTACAAGGCTCATGAATGGTGCCTCTGGATCTCTTCTATCAAATCTTTCGACCAGCCTTCTAGTGAACTTTGAATAAGTAGTCACATTGGCATGACCTAATGTAGACAAGCCATGGAACCACCAGTCATGTGCTTCACCTTCAAGGTGCAGCGCTGCAATCTTGATAGCCTCCATCTTTGGAACCTTGTTCAACTGAAAGTAGATGTCAAGTTTTTCTACCTAATATTTGGTAGAACACTTGGATGACTAGTCAAAATTGGGTAAAAATAATATGCCCATAGTGTGGTGTCGATCATGATTCTAAATGAATCCACCACCTCTATGATGATGCCTTGGTCTTCTATTGTTCTTTATATGACAAAAATCTTGAAAACTTAAGTGATATTTGAATCTCTGATTTTGAGATTCATATTATTCAAAATAGTCTTCAAGGGATTCATGCTCTTGAAACCCTTCATTTTTCACAGCCAAAAAGGCAAGCATGGTAGAGCGTTGGGAAACTTGTGGCTGATGCACTGGTTGATCATTATAGTGATGAGACATGCCAAAGCCTTCTCCAAGATGAAATCCTTTAGGCGATTCCTTGATTTTTTCCATTCTCATCTCTTTGATTTCTCTAGCAAGATCTTGCATGGCTCGAAGCAAGATCTTAGGAAAATCTTTATCTTCATTTTTACCTCCAGATAAAGGGGCTTTACCCTTGTCTTTGTTGTCATTTGTGTAATAAAAATTCTTCCGTATTCTCTTTAGATACCTCTTCTCTCTGTCAGTAAGAGACTCTCCTTCTTCAGAAAACATATTGGATTTCTATAATGCACAGGCTGTGCCAAGATGTTGCTCTGATACCATTGTAATATTCCCAAATGGGGAATGCAGCATTACAATGCAGAAAATCAGAAAAATAAGACAGATCATCATAGACAAAGGAGGAGGCCAATATGGAGACCCTTCATTTGTATTTACAGCGGAAAAATAGATGTAATATATGACCCATAACATGCATAATAGGAAATACAAGTCTTGAATAGAAGAAAATCCTCAAAAAGAGGTGTTGCAACCATGTATAAAGACTGAACAAGCCTTACATCATTATTTTATTAGACTACAACAGATATATATTACACATTATATCTAGATCAGATAAGTGCATAAAAATTCAGATCTATAATGGATCCATACACTTTATAAGATCCTCCATAGAATCCCCTGGTGGTTTTCAGCATTACACCATGTACAACTTGTAGATCTAAGTTCTAAGTCTGCAAATCTACAAAAATATTTAGATCTAGAAAGTGGATCTGATTTGATATGAACAAGTTTATGATCCCCTCCAAGAGTTCTCTAATGTGAAGGGCAGATCCCCAACACTTGAAAACCAACTCTCTAAATGGTGTACCAAAACACCCTGCAACTACACCTACAGGAATAACGCAGATCTGGAAGTAAAACTATCATGTAGGGATCAAAATGTGGTTGGCCACATGCCAATATTAAAAAATGAATCTCCTTTCATCCAATATTCTCCTCCCAATGGATTAGAAACCTCTTCCACTGAAATGGCCTAGATATGAAAAGATCTAGCCTCCACTTGTTGTAGCTTGCAAAAACAACCATACCCTCAACAGGATCTGTGTTGTAGTTGAAAGAAGAAGCTTGGCCTTTAGCTAGATAGTGGACAATACAATGCAAACTCTCCCAAGAGCTACTCAATGGGAAGAGGTGGGATTCTCGACCAGGAACACCCAATGCTAAACAACATTAATTCTCAGCTAAACAACAAGAGAATGATATATGTCTAAACAGAAAATATATTTAAAAATATAATAACCATAAACAACCTTCTAATGCTTCCATCCTATTCATTTTATAAGTTAAGAGCTTGAAAACCCTAAACCACTTCCAATGAGATCACTCCTTTCAGACAAGGCATCTCCATCCAAAATTGCGTTGTGCCTCATTGATGGCCACTCCTCCAAGACAATGTTGTAGATTTGGTCAAGGTTGACCCAATCAAAATTTCCAACCCCTTTCACACTTAAGGGTGCTTGATTTAGCAGCCAAGATTCAACCTTTCTACATTTGGCATTTGATTTATTCATTATTTAGGAGTATTATAGACCTCCTTTACACTTTTATTCTTTAAACAAAGAAATAAAACAAAAATGAATATTCCAATTAGCCCAATACTAATTGGGAATATTACAATGAATTTCTAAACATTTCTATAGTTGTACTGAGCTGAAACCTGAGGGTTCTTTGTATGATTTTCAAGCCAGCTGACTAGATCAAGCAATAAAGCATCATATTACAGGATTCATGTGTTGAGCCACTTTAGTGAAGTACTTTAACTTGTTCTTTGTCAATTTATTATGTTTTTCACATGCTTATATGTTTACTTAATCTAAATGATATAATAGGAATGTTATTGCAGAATATATTTAATTACACTTTGTCTTGAATTTTTTATCATTTACATGTTTTCTTCTGATATCCAAATTAGGGAATTTTTAATTGTTCCCTATTTTCGATTGACCTCCTTCCTTTTCACTCACTATCTAGATCTAAGAATCCTTAACTGCTCCCTCATCCAGATTAAAACCATTTCACCATTCAGCCTGAAGATCTGAATTGACCCAACTATCTTGCCCTATGAACATTTCCTTTTGACCTTGATTCTATCTTGTTGCTTGATCCATTGACTCCATTAGCCCAATGGAATAGAGACCTACATATATCCATCCAAACTAGTGATTCCACCTCCAAACCAAACCAAACCAAATAAAAAAATAAAATCCCAAGTAATCCTACATAACTAGCCTAAAATCAACTTAAATCAACAAAGATAAATCATATATAGAGAGCCCTCTCTGAGCATTAGAAAGGCTATATCCTAAGGCTTAAAATTAGGTTTGTGGTTACCTCTAATATTATTTAAACCAAAATATAAAAATCCCTTGAGAATTATTGGAGTGGTAACATTTACTTCCAGGAGTGTCTGGCATGTGTTATTGAATTTTGGATTGCTCTCGTAAAGATGCGTCCATCCCGAATTCTTGTGCCCACGAGAGTTGAGCAGAGTGGTTAGTGCCACGATAGGTGGTCAGTTTAGGCAATATGCAACATTTTTTGTGTTTCCCTTATTGTAATTA
This sequence comes from Pinus albicaulis, assembly GCA_034641835.2. NCBI lineage: Eukaryota > Viridiplantae > Streptophyta > Pinopsida > Pinales > Pinaceae > Pinus > Pinus albicaulis. Next base: position 416,748,395 of record CM076580.1, read on the forward strand.
ATGTTCAGATGGAACCGTTGCAAGTATGTGGATCATTTCTGATGGTAACATTTCTATAACTTTCCTTGTGTCTGTATGAACTGTAGGGGTTGGTACTCTATGTGGATGACCATTTCCTTCCCCATTGTGTAATGCTTCCATTATCGGCAGGCCTGCAAAATGGAATACATATCTTTGTCATAGGTGGGATACTTTCATATTGTGCCTGAAAATGTATCACTTTGATATGCCACTAGATGCGCCTGCTGAGTAAGAACTGCACCAATAACATAGTTAGTGTCATTTGTCTCAATATCAAATGGTTGTTGTGGGTCTGGTAATGTGAGCATTGTTGCAAATTAGAGGTGATGCTTCAACTCGACAAAATCCTTCTGTTGGGATTCAGACAAAAAGAAATTTTCTTTCACCCCTCCCTTGGTGACGTGAGTTAAAGGCCAATTATATGAGAGAACCCCAACATGAACCTGTAGTAGAAGTTCAAAAGACCTAGAAAGCTATAGAGCTTTGTTAAACTAGTTGGGACTGGCCAATCCCGAATGACTTGTATCTTGGTTGGGTCCACATGCACACCCAGCTAATCAATGATGTACCCTAGATATTGAACCTAGGTCATACCAAAAGTGAATTTATCCAAATTTGCACACAAATTGTGTTGCTGCAGGGTTTGGAGGACCCATCAAATATGGTGGATGTTCTCTTCCCAGCTCTGGTTGAAGATCATAATGTCATCCAGATACACCACCACGAATGAATTGGTGAAGGTTCGCAATATGTCGTACATCAGCCTCATGAAGGTTTTGGGGGCATTCGTCAACCCGAAAGGAATGACTAGCCATTTAACAAGGCCCTAATTGGATTTGAATGCAATTTTCAACAAATTAGAGTGTTTTATTGGTACTTGGTGATAACTAGACTTCAAGTGAATCTTGCTAAAATATTAATCCCCCTTGAGTTGGTCCAGAACGTCATCAATCCATTGCATTAGATACTTATTCCATATAGTGATTGTGTGTTGGTTTGATTTGTGCTAACCCAAGTTTTATCTTACTGCACACCAAAAAAACCCTTTATCACTGGCCCTTTCGGAAACGACCTGCAATAAGAATGTAGCCTCACCCGAAGTGACTATGGGTGGATACATAACCAATTTTATGCATCCTTGAGGGACAAGAAGATGTGGCATTTTCTTATTATCTTATGTTTACAACTAATAAATTACTTCGCCACATTCATATAATTTCATAAACATATCATGTAAGTCTATAAAATGTTACTACACTAACATATCATGCAACTGTAAAAACTAATTCACAACAACAAATATTAAGCAAATAGATACAAAAAACACATAATAATATCATATTATCATCCCAAAAACTTCTTATTTATTATGATAATTCTTTGAATACATCTAATCTTGACCTGCGCACTAAGCTGCAAGTGGTCTGTGCACTAAGATAGAGACTCTCCCTAAGTCTCCGTGCACTCATTTGTAGAGCCTTCCCTTTGCTCCAAACTACATAAAAGAATTTCCCATTAAATGATATCGAATGGATCCTAAACATATCATTACATCTCTTTATATATCTGTTTACATCATTACAATACCATGGTACAAATACCATGGGATCCCCAAAACAAAAAAATATAACCCAAAACCCTTTACAACATAGTGTGATTTACAAAAACGAGGGCCTTCGACCCACCCCGAAACCCCTATGGCACCGCCGAGTATATTTAGAATTCATCAATTAACAGTCCACTTCGCGCTCCACTCCTCAAAATGCAGAGTTCTTAGCCAAAATCTAGGCCAAGTTGGGCTACACCCAACAAGCCCCCAACACTCACATGTGACTCATCCCAAGTCACTCTGCTAATTTTCCTATGATTTTTGTTGCTATGCTGTCATAGGCACTACTAGACTTCTATAGAATCCATGTGATATGATTTTCCTCACTGTTCACTTCTTCCAAAATTGCTTATGTGGTTAGTCCTGTTCTCTTCTGCAACAATGCCTCCTCCTTTTGCTGAATCTCTTGAAGCTTCCCAACCACTTCTTGATATGGCTGTAGCACCTGATCCTACCATGGATAAGTCCTTTCTATCATAGTATTTTCTTCCCTTATCATATCTTCTAGCTTCTTCTAGAGGGTATTTCCCTCACTGATATTGGCGAGCCTCTGCGAGATTGGCAAGGTATACACAGTTTCTCGAATCCCTTCCAACTGCTTCTTCTTATGTTGAATGTATTCTTATAACTTATACATGTTTGGATCTTCCTACAATGAAGAAAAAATATATAGAGTCTCATCCATCAATCTTCCCCAATCTGCCACTGATGCGGAGATGCTAGCCACTACAACCTTAAGGTTCATCTCCCTCTATTGTCACACTTATGGTGGTGTGGTTGGTTGCAGCTTCATCTATAGCTCACTGAACTTTATGTCATATTCAAATTTCAACTTTGCAATCTTATCCTTGGATTCTTTTACTATAAGGACGAGCTTCACGACCTTGTCTTTGACTGATTCCTCCTCGTGAACATCCATGTCTGGAACTTCTTGACATGTGGCTTTTACCACCTCTTTTAACTTATGTTGTTGCTCCACTACATGATCCATATCCCAGATGGCCTATTAAAGTTGCTGCTTCAGTGAAGCTCACTCTTTTTCTAACTGAATATTAAATTTTTCAGTGAGTTTTTCTCACTTCTTCATCTCATCAATGATTCCTTGATGCAGCTCGTGCAATATCTTCAATGGAAGCACTGCAATTTTCATATTTACATACTTCCATCATTTTTATTGCTGCTTCGATTTGGTTGAGTCAAACTATAGGGCTCTTGTGGATATCTACATTAACCACACCCCAAGTGTGGGTTCTATTAATCTTTCTTCCCAAAGCCCTTCCTTCACCTGCACTAGTTGTCTAGTCGTTTGTACGAATATATTTAATTCTACAATCCTCTCCTCATTTCCTGATAGAATTTCACCATAGCGATCCTCTATCATATTCCATGAATCTATCATAGCTTCCTGTACTTTGTCACCAATCTGATCGATGTCCTCATTAGTAAGGACCAATGTCATTACGTCCTTTGATTTATCTTCCTTTCGATTCTTTTTAGGTTTCTTGGTAGCTTCGGCACTTACTTACCTTTTCTTTGCGACAGAGGGGTATGTCCCAGTCTTTTCAAGCTCTTTGTTATGTTCATCTTCTCAAATAGGTTCCTTGTCATGATGCTCCTCCTCTTCTTCCTCTTCCTCATCCTTCTCGTTATCCTTTCCACTTTGTTCCCCATGTTGTGATTTTGCTTCCTATATCGAACTATCTCCTACCTCCATATCTGACGCAATCATCCATTCTATGGGCCATTTTTGTGCTTGTGAAAAGAGATCATATTCCAATACAACATATGGCAAGGGATACCAATTATTCATCGTGTCCTTTTGATCCTGTACATAAACTTTTTGGAAATCAGCCTTAAATTTTTCAACAACGCTATACTACATGTATAGGTGTGGCGACAAGCAAGGATGTCGGTTCACCAACATATGCAAATCCATGTGATATAAGACAAAAAATGTATTGTTTTCCTGTGCTCGGAGTGGCTGATTGGTTTACCATAGCGAGGCATACCACACGACTTCACACAAATATTCTTCTACTGGAGGAAACTATGAATCCTCCAACTCTATCCATGCCAACATTGCTATTATTAAAACCAACCATGCATAATTGAATTTGGTACCTTTCTCCACGTCGCAACAATATTCCAGGAATTCTTTGCAAAGGTATGTGGCCCACTTGTACTAAACCCCATTGGCGCATTGCGTAGCTAGTGAAACTAATGCTATAGGGACTTCGTTGGCTCGACATTTTCTCATGATATTCCCATCTAGTATGTGTGTCGTGAAGTGAACTACTTGGTCAATGATTGAATTAATGTCATATTCTCACTTTCCCTTCATCAATCCAAACTTCTTCTTCATGTTCTCCATTATTTCCTTGTTCTAGTATTTTCCATCAAACTCTTCTGTAGGGTTTCATCCCTGATATGGCAGTCTTCTGATTTTGCATATCATCATCTTGTCAATAAGGATCCTCTTTCCCATCCAGAGGTATACGTCATGCACCAGCATGATAAATTTTCTAATATAGGTTGTATTTTCTAGACTTCTGCTGAAGTGCGGCACATTTAGCATGTTCAATATCCTGACTGCTCTAATCTAGTAACCCATTATTGGGGTTCCAACCTTGTCACTCCACTGTTACGGTAATTCACGTGATTTATATACCTAACTAGTGAAAATTGTGGGTATTTTTTCCTACCGTTGAAATCAAAATCTGCAAAATTTAGTTATGGAATTTTCCCAAGGAGTTCTCCAATGAAAGGCATTGATTCTGGAAATAGGGGTGTGAAGGTGTCATACTTTGCATCCTTTGAATATTTTAACGTCTTCACATTTGGTTTAATAGGTGGAATGTATGATGGGAAAGGTGATGGAAATGTTGTTCCCTCCATTTCCATTTCCTTCTGCTCTGCTTCCTCCTCGTTGTCTTTCACAAGTTGGGGTTCTTGCTGCATCTTGATAGGCTCCTTGTCTTGTTGCTTCTTCATTCTCTTTTCCTTGGATTGTTTCTTTAATGGAGATCTTTGTTGTCTGAGGGGTCATCTTGTTGTGGGTGATGGTAATGTTGCGGGTGTATTAGATGATGTTGTGGCTTCAATGATTCTTATCATACATTTCTCTTCTAATATACGAATGAAATATTTAGTGTTCATATAGTATTGCAACTTCTGCAACTTCTTGAAACCTAACAAATTTTGAGCTCTTAGAAATAAAAGTGCCAAAATATTGGTGGAACGCGACCTTTTATAACAATTTTGAGCTTCTAACCTCATCATTAGCTCATATCTTGTTCGGATTTTTTTCATTAAATACATATTTGTTGCTAGATCTTTCCAATCTATCCTCATAAATGCATCTTCCTGCGTCTTCTAATGACAACTTTCCCTTTTAACGGTCATATTTTTTCTAGAAAACTTCGACACATCCCATTTTGTAGCGAAAAACCAAACTTCGACAGAATCTAGATTGTAGTGAAGAAAATTCCTTGTCGAAGCTCTCTCTGCATTGTAGTTTATAGTCTAGTTACCACTTTCAACTACAAGTGGCACTAAGATTTTTCTCCCTTCTACTTCAGGATGAAGCTGTAGGGGCAGGTTTTTCCTTGTACAGCTTCAACCTGCTACAATTTACTCTTTCGTGAACCAATTCTCCATTCAAATTCGCTAATCGAACTACGCCTCCATCAGTAATATGATTTATAATGTATGGGCCCAACTAATGCATCTTGAATTTTCCTTGAAACTTCAAAAACTTACTGTCATAGATAAGAACAAGGTCTCCTACCTGGAACTTCTTCTACTTAATATGTCTGTCATGCTAGACTTTTTCCCTTGCTTTCTGCACCTGCTAATGGAATCCTGCTATAAATTTGTCTTCCTCCAAAGCAATCAACTGCGACATTATTTCCTCAATTATTTCAGGGTATGCCACATCTATAAAAGTTTCAATCCCCAAGCTAGGAACAATGTATTCCATAGGAATCATAGCTTATTGCCAATAAACCAACCTGAACAATGTCTGACTTTTCAACTTCTTATAAGTGGTCCTATAGCTGATAGTTCTACTCAAATTCTAAGGTTCCAATCATCTATTTTCACATTGCATACCTTAGTGAGTTCATTCTCCAAAATATTATTAACTTCTTCCACTGTTCCATTGGCCTGAGGGTCATAAGGGGTACCCTTTTGATGATAAACTTGGAATTCCTCATTCAATGCTTCAATAGTATTATTCAAGAAGTGTTAACCTTGGTCATTCATCAAAATCTTCAGACATCCAAATCTAGACAATTTGTACTCAAGAATAAACTTTGTTGTAGCTATTGTGTTGTTGTTCCTTACTGGATGTGCTTAGACCCATATTTTCAAGTAATCAGTCGGTGTAAGTATGTACATCGCACTAGTCCTTTTCTAGGTGGGTCGACTGGTCCAAAAAAATTAATAGCGCACTTATCAAAATCCTACAATGAAACGTGTGGTACTAATGGAATATCATCTCTTCTTGAAGGATTCCCTATTCTTTGACACACATCAAATTCTCTACAATACTCCTTTGCATTTTTATGTAGTGTAGGCCACCACAATCCTACTCTCGAAATATTCTAAACAATAGATTTTCTTGCATAGTGTCCACCAATTGTTGCATAGTCTATCAACCTACTACATGCAAAATATATAGGATGATCAATATCTCCTTCACTATATTGTTCCAATACCACTCCCACATCTATAGAAGAAGCATCTACATGGACATGAAATTCCTTATTCCTATTAGGGAACACTAGTATAGGTGCAACTACCATCTTTTCTTTCAATATGGTGAGGCTCTTCTAACATTATTAATTACACTGAAACTTTGCATCCTTCTTCAACAATTTCACCATAGGTGCAATGATATGCACATATCCCTTGATAAACTTCCTATAATAACCAGCATGTCCAAACGTAGCGTGAAGATGTTTTACTGTATTAAGTGGAGGCAAGTTTGCAATGATAACAATATTAGTAGGGTCCAACATCATTTCGATCTTGCAAACAATATGTCACAATAATATGCCAAAGGGTGCACAAAATATGCAATTATTTAGGTTCAATTAGATCTGATACTTTCTACATGTGTCAAGCATAAGTCTCAAACTTCCCACATGTTTGCTCAACAATCCAAATATTCTCTAGTCATCAAAATATACATCAAAAAACTTGTGGATGTACTCCTAAAAAACTACGATCACCACCATAGAAAATATAGCAGGGGAATTCTTCAATCCAAAATGCATGACTGTGTATTGATATGAGCCCCATTCAATAGCAAAAGTGGTCTTATGTTAATCGCGAGGTGCAATCCTAATCTTATCATAACATGAGAATCCATCTGTAAATGAGTAAACTTCTTTTCCTCCTACATTGTCCAACACTTCATCTGTGAAAGAGGTAGGGAAGGTATCATGTAAACATGCATCAATCAACTTTCGCAGACCAACACAGATCCTAATTTCCCCTTGAGTCTTCCTTTCTTGCACCACCATAGGACTCACCCATTTTGATTCTTCTACGGGTTCAATAATTCATGTTGCTATCATCTTATGAAGTTTTATATTCAATTTCTCCATATACTTTGGTTTCATTCTATAAGGTCTTTGTTTAACTAGCTTGCCATCCAGCTTCATAGCAATATTCATGACTCATAGATATCCTACTATACCCTTCATTTCTGAAAACTTGGTGGGAGATACTTTTGGATATTCATGAAGTAAATCTTTAACTTTATTGACTGTTTCTTCATCCTCATAATATCCTATGGTTGCAAACTTGGGGCCCTCCTCTGATCCTATGTTTACCTTCTTAGTCTTCAGTGGCTTCGTTATGTCCGGTATCTTTATCTCAAGTCTAGTGACTTCGCGATATCCTTCTAACTTTTCTATATATATGTTGCAAGCATATTCTTCTTCTCGATATCGAATAATGTTATATTATTCTAGTGCATGTTCTATCAGCGCAACCTAATTGGGGTGATGCCATGTCTCTAAGGTGACATTCTTAAAGATATTCTTCTTGAATTTCTGAAGGGAAAAATATATGTGTGGGGAATCATCCTGAAATCTGAATTTTAATATGAATCCATCAACCATGTCTTCCTAATTCTTAGTACCATGTTAAAGCTTTGTTTCTAAGAACGAGTTCTTATGGATTTTCTCTATTGTCTGAATGAATCCATGTACCCACTCTTGTTGTGGAATCTCCTTCCATGCTGAAGTGCATAGCTCAATATGCTCCCTATATTAGTTTGGCCATCATGTTTTATCTCAATTTTTGTTTCTATTTTTCCAAACCTTGTCCACTTCAATCTTTGACATCCCTGCCAACCTCCTATATTCTTCTTGTATGCATTTCACCATCTAGCAGGGGTAGCTTTCATGACTATATCCAAGGCTAAAAACCTTTTATTTTCTTGATCATATTCTTCAAAATTATTAGGAAAAGTATTCACATATCCTATTCCATCATACGAAGGTAGGTCACATACCTCATACATGATACAACAAACTAGTTTGGTAATTCTTAAATAACACCTTATGGATACTTCATGCAGCCTATTCTACCAATTTTCCAACTCTTCTTCTGAAACTGAGGTACAAGAAATATCATGCTCCCAACTCAAGTTTCCTTCTCTAGTAGGCTTAACCCAATATTTTTCCTTCGTTGTCATTTGATAGATGTTCTCTATATTTGCTGCAAAGTATTCTTGTCTGACTGGTTCTATGTATCTCGCTCCTTCTCATGGATCCAAGGGAAAAATAACCCTCATATTTTTTTATTCAAATATCATTTGTATCTTATTTAGATTAAATATATACATATTATCAAATGCCTAGTCAATTCCAAGCAATGTGGGGTAAGGGTTATGCTATCCATGATAACAATTTGGTTGGTCTTAAGTTAATTAGGTTGAGTCACTTACGGTTGAATAGGGTCTTTTCAATTTTTAATTTAAAAAAATGTACATATGTGGGGGTGTTTAATGTCATCATTAAGGTGATAGGTGTCAATGTAAAACAAAAATGCCACAAATATCTCATGCATGAGAAAATCTAGTCATTATATTGAATTTGACACTTTTACCAAAGTTCGTAGTGAAATCAGTGTAAAACAGTCAGAATTCACTACAAACTTGCCTAGAAACTCCATTTTTCCAGTGAGATATAGTTTTGGTATTTTTGAAGCATTTTAGGGAGCATATGAATCATCAAAAGAGATTGTGGAGTATCATTGGGACATGTGTTGATGAAGACAACCCATCAAAACATTTCATAAGGATGACATGGCTGCCAACACATCATTTTTGACACCTCACCAATACACAGCTCATCTTCAAATTCAAAATATCAGGACCTGAAATCTAGCATGACAGTTTGCCATGTGATCATGGTTTTTTCCACATAAACAAAGTTGTTTGGTTTGATACAGATGGTAGAAGTTGAATTGAAGAAAAAAAATTTAAAATTGTGATGGAAGATGACCCTGCCCCTTGAAAGATGGTAAGACACGCCTTTTTTGGCCAATTTTTATCTTAGAATGCCATATCAAGTCATTTACAGATCTGCAGGCATGTTTTTGGAGTTAAAGAGAAAAAAATTCAAAATTTGGTGAAGTTAGGCAAGTTCGTAGCGAGCTCGAGGCTTGAAGCTAATTTTTCGCTACAAACTTGTTGTAGAATATTTTGAAGCAAAAATTCTGAAAAATATCATGTCAGGGGTAAGTAAAGGCATGTATTTACCTTATTATACCCAAGGAAGACCCTCCAATAGTTATAAAGGTCAAAGGTTATGAAAAAGTTAGATTTTGGAGTTTGCTACGAAATGGGTGCTACGAAATTTCCTTTACATGACTGTTATAGCAGTCAACTTCAAGTTCAAATGAGAAAGAATTTTTTAAATCTGAAGGGATTTTTTTTTTCAGAACAATCCCATTTGCAAAAAAGCTCTTATATTTTGCAAAGGCATCAGGGTTTGGAAATTATGCACTCATCTTTGAGGGCTATGTTTCTGAATTTTCACTAATGAGATTTTCGTAAAAATTTTAAAATTTGACTTGGAAAAGGTCCAGATCAGCATCCACGTGGCATAATGACACATCATAAGTCTAGTACACTCAGTAGAATAGTTTTTTGCATTTGATAAGGGATTTTAAATGTGTTTGTTGAACTATTTAATGAAAGAAGAGTCCTTTTTGTATTCAAACTTTCTCAAACAAAAAATATCCCTAGGAAGTCTCGAAGTGGTGTAATTCTATTTGAAATAGGTGTCTGAGGTAGGAATTTGAATCTAGCAATGTGGAAAACCATTTTATGAGTCCCCACTCTATAAATGAGATATTTTTAGAATTAGAGAGGGGTTTATGGATGTAAGGACCCAAGCTACTATTTTAATCCTTTTTCTACTCAGCTAATAGACAGTTGCACAAGTCTTTGTTCAAACCTGAGATTCTGATTGAGTTCTTATGTATTTGTGTCCTTTATATATTTAATATTATTTAAGCTTGATCATACATAATTAATTGGAATTCATAAATTATTATGCTCCAACTTCCTTTATGTATCTTGTTTGTTGTCAGAGTTATTTTTGTAAGAGCTCATGAGCCTCAGCTTCTGTGAATGATACTTTGTGTAAATGAATTTCCATACTGACTCCATGCCCAATGGTAGCCCTCACTCATCTCCCCCCTGCAAAAAATCATCTAAAAGGTATCTAATATTTTTCCATATTCGTTTTAAACTTATTTATTGAATATCATATCCTTTCTTGAGAGATCCCTCTCTGGTTGGAAGGGCTAACTTCCAACCCTATGTGGTTTAAAATAGTTATCGTAGAATACCATATCAATTCATTTACAAAGATACATGGATGTTTTTGGAGTTGAAGAGAAAAAATTGCAAATTTTGGTGAAGTTAGGTAAGTTCATAGCAAGCTCCAGGCTTGAATATGAGATTTTGCTACGAACTCCTTGTAGAATGTTTTGAAGCAAAACTTCCAAAAAATATCATGCCAAGGGTAAATAAAGTCATGTGTTTACCTTATTATACCCAAGGAAGACCCTCCAACAATCAGAAAGGTCAAAGGTTATGCAATAGTTGGATTTTGGAGTTTGCTACGAAATGGCCGCTACGAAATTTCTTGTACATGATTGTTTTAGCAGTCAACTTCAAGTTCAATTTCTGACCAAATGAAAAATAATTTTGAAAATTTGAAGGAGGTTTTTTCTTTAGCACAGTCCCATCTACAAAAACATGTAATATTTTTTCCACGCAGTTAACAGACAGTTGCAGAAGTCTTTGTTCAGACCTGAGATTCTGATTGAGTTCTTATGTATTTGTACCCTTTATCTTTTGAATGTTATTTCAACTTGCTCATGCATATTTACTTGGAATTCAAAAATTATTATGCTCTAACTTCCTTTATGTATGTTCTCTATTGTCAGAGTTATTTTTGTAAGAGGTTATGTGCCTCAGATTCCATGAATGATACTTTGTGTAATTGAATTTCCATACAGACTCCATGCCCAGTCGTAGCCCTCACTCATCTTCCACCTACAAAAAATCATCTAAAATACATATAATAGTTAGCCATCTTTAGTTTAGACTTGTTTGTTGAATATCATATCCTTTCTTGAGAGAGCCCTCTTTGTTTGGAAGAGCTAACTTCCAACCCTAAGTGGTTTGAAATGGTTACATTGAATTGACTATTGAATAGACGAATTAGTCCCAATTTGGTGATAACATTTTTTGTGCGTCTACCGGGAACTCGAAGCTGCATTTCCCTAGAAAATTTGTGTCTAATCACAGTAACTGAACTCTTGAAGGTAGCAGGAGATAAGAAATATTCAAGGTTGTACTTATACCTTGGCGACTCCATTCTTGAATAATTCATAAATTCATGGCTTCATGGTGACTCCAGTGCTTGAATATCAGTAGCTTGAAGAATTTCCAAGATTATTGCTATTTCAAGAACAAATTCTAGGTATGCTCCTATGGATCGATCTCACATCTATGGTATTTTAAATCCTATGCATCATGTTGATTGGTAAAACCATATTCCCATGTTCAAATATGAAAATAAATATGGTGTTGGTCTTAATTTGGTTAAATTCCATATACATGTATGTATACTGAGGGTTGGGTTTATTGAATATTATCTCATGAAGACGTTTATGGCTACCCTAGAAGACAAATCTAGAGTATGGTATGAAGGGTTGAAATTGGGAATCTTGTGTTCTATTAAAAATTTCCATAGATTTTTTTTTGAACATTATTGGAAGTGTCATCCTTTATCATCATTGTTTTAATACTGTTGCAATCTTTGGATAGGTTTCATTCAATATATTAAAGGTATTAATGATGATGTAGAATTATGGAAGATGAGGATATATTATAGGAAATTTATGAATTTTCTTCACAAGCTAGATGTTATGATGATCAAGAAAGTTTCCAACAAGCAGATGTCTCTTCTTCGCTTGAAGATAAAATAGATCATCAATTTGACAGCCAAGTTATATCCCATGAAATTTTTGAAAATTTGCAGCAACTTTCACAATATTTTGATGATAAAGAGGAACATGAAGATGGTCAGTTACAAGGCTCTTCACTTTGTTCATTTTATGAACCTTTGAATGCTGAGGAACATGAAAATGGGCAGGAGCAAGGAGAAGCTTATGTGAAACATGTTTCTTTTCATCATGAGGAGGAGGTTGATTCCTTGAGTATGCTTGAAGGCTATCATGAGGAAGAACTAATAGACAATAATAAACATTTTGATCTACAAGTTTCTGTCCTAAAATATCTTGCTACATATTTAAATGATCAAAAAAAAAAAATTATGCATGATGATATACATGAAATTCTCATTGCAATGCATGAAAATTCATTTTTAAACATCCATGTACCACATGATATGGTTGCTCCCATTGAATATTTTCATGAACGGTTAGAGTCCCATCTTAAGAATGCTGTCGAAATTGAAAACATAGGATAAAATAATCCATCAATTATGAATTAATTCATCTCTCATGGTTTTACTCATCAAGAAAATGTGATTTTTCATGGTTTCCAATATCCAATGGTAGGTCTATTGCAGTCCTCAGGAAAGAAAATTATTGTGTTTATTATGGAGCGAGGATTCAATTTTCATTTTGAGTTCCCAATAGCCGATTCACCTCTGATTTTGTTCAAGCACAATCAAGAATCCCAGGTGTTGGATCAACTCTTTGAATAGCTATACTGGAAATTTCATATTGCTTTATATTGAAATTTTTGTTTTCAGTTGTTAGAGTAGGCTTATATTTAAGCTTGTTGGGCAAGCATCTCTTTCAACATTTAATTTGAATATTGTAGTTGTAATTTTTGGTTTGTACGGTTTTTTTCTTCAAGAGCATATGTAGGCTAAATAATGTGACAAGAGGTTGGGATCAACCCAATGGATAAGGGACATGGTCTTCTTGTTCTTTGCTGCACCACAGGGGTGCATCATCCCAATAGGAGCCACTGTTATCCATGATAGCAATTTGGTTGGTCTAAAGTTAATTAGGTTGAGTCACTTAGGGCTGAATAAGGTCTTTTCAATTTTTAATTTTCGAAAATGTGCATATGTGGGGGTCTTAAAGGTCATCGTTAAGGTGATAGGTGTCAATTTCAAATAAAAATGCCAAAAATATCTCATGCATGAGCAAATCTGGTCATTAGAGTGAATTTGATACTTTTACCAAAGTTCATAGCAAAATCAGTGTAAAACATTTAGAATTCGCTCTGAACTTTCCTAAGCTAAATTTTTGGTCTTTTTGAAGCATTTTAGGGAGTAGATGAATCATCAAAAGGTATTGTGGAGTATCATTGGGACACCTATTGATGAAGAAAACTTAGCAAAACATTTCGTAAGGATGACATGGCTGCTAGCACATCATTTTTTCCACCTCACAATACACAGCTCATCTTCAATTCGAAATATCAGGACCGGAAATATAGCATGAAAGTTTTCCACCTGATCATGATTTTTTCCACCTAAACAAAGTTTTTTAGTTCGATAGAGATGGTATAAGTTGAATTTAAGAAAAAAATATTTAATATTGTAATTGAAGATCACCCTGCTACCCCTTGAAAGATGGTAAGAAACAAATTTTTTGACCACTTTTTATCTTATAATACCATATCAAGTCATTTACAGATTTGTACACATGTTTTTGGAGTTAAAGAGAAAAAATTGAAAAATTTGGTGAAGTTAGGAAAGTTCGTAGTGAGCTCCAGGCTTGAAGCTGATTTTTCATTACAAACTCACTATAGAATGTTTTGAGGAAAAAATTCCAAAAAATATCATGTGAGGGTTAAAAAAAAGATTTTTTTTACCTTATTATACCCAAGGAAGACCCTCGAATAGTCATAAACATCAAAGGTTATGCAAAAGGTTGAATTTGGAGTTTTCTACGAAATGGGCGCTGCGAAATTTCTTGTACATGATTGTTGTAGAAGTCATCTTCAAGTTCAATTTATGACTGGATGAAAAATAATTTTGGAAATATGAAGGAGGTTATTTCTTCAGGACAATCCCACCTACAAAAACCTCTCTCATTTTTTGCAACTCCACCACGGTTTGGAAATTATGCACTCATCTTTGAGGCCTATTTTTAGAGTTTTCACTAACCATATTTATGTAAACAATTTAAAATTCTACTTGGAATAGGTCCACCTCAACATCCACATGGAACAATGACACATCAGAAGTCCATTATACTCAAAAAATTAGTTGGTTGCATTTGATAAGGGTTACTAAAGGGATTTGTTGAACTATTTAATGAAAGAAGAGTCCTTTTTGTATTCAAACTCTGCCAAATAGAAAATATCCCTAGGAATTCTCCAAGTGATGTAATCTTATTTGAAATAGGTGTATGTGGTAGGAATTCAAAGCTAGCAAGGTGGAAAACCGTTTGTATGATTCCTCACTCTATAAATGAGAGAGTTTTAGAATTAGAGAGGGGTTGATGGATGTAAGGACCCAAACTACTATTGTAATATTTTTTCTACTCAATTAATAGAGAGTTGTAGAAGTCTTTGTTCAGACCTAAGAATCTGATTGAGTTCTTGAGTATTTGTGTCCTTTATCTTTTAATGTTATTTCAGCTTACTCATATAAAATTACTTTGAATTAATAAATTATTATCCTCCAACTCCCTTTATGTTTCTTGTTTGTTGTCAGAGTTATTTTTTAAGAGCTCATGTGCCTTAGCTTCCATGAATGTTACTTTATCTAATTGAATTTCCATACTGACTCCATGCCCAATGGTAGCGCTCACTCATATTCCACCTGAAAAAGATAATTTAAAAGACATCTAAGAGTTAGCCATATTTGTTTTAAATGAGTTTATTGAATATCATATCTTTTCTTCAGAGATCCCTCTCTGGTTAGAAGGGAAAACTTCCAACCCTAAGTGGTTTGAAATAGTTACACTGAATTGACTATTACAAAGGCCAATTTGTCCCAGTTTGGTGGTCAAAGGTTACTTTGATCAACAATATCTATTACTTAAAAATCAAAATTACTGCACACGCCTTCAATAACCAATATTACACCTGGTAGTCTTCCTATAGGAAATATATTTTGTTGATTTCCCATCCTTAACTGAATAGGTGACCACTGTAACTTCGACTTACCCATTAATTCCCATGTTTTCTTCATCAAGACATTAGTATCATATCCTAGATCTAGAATAACTTGGTCCATCTCATATTCTCCTATCTGCGCACTAAGCCTCATTTATGTTCTAGTTATCTTCTGTCTATGAAAAATATTAACTACATGCATCTCTCTTTGTGGTGTTACTTTTGATGCACAGGAATATATCAACTCTTGCAACCCTTCCATATCATTTTGATCCCTTAAAAATTTCATACAAGTCTGTATAAAATACCTTAAAATAGTTGGCTTGCTACATCCTAGTCTTGTGTTAGAGCTCGATCTTATGTCGGAGCATGATCTTGCACTAACGCTGATGATAAATCATACTTATTTCTATGATTAGGCTTTGGTTGTGCATTAGAGTTCGAACCACTAGCATCCATAAAACTTCTCTTTGCTCTCGTGAATACTACTTTTTATTTCTGAATAGAAAATATAGGAACTTTCTCCATAGTATTTCTAACCCATGAATATTCAAATTCATTCTTTCCATCCTCCTTATCACTGCTAGTCACAACACCACCTCTAGTGACATTACTAATTTGAGGTTCTTTGGTCCTATTTTCAGCAATCGTCATATGAATATTCTTTGATGGTTTTTTATTCCCTTTTTCTTGCATTTTCGTCATAAGTATATGAAATTATTCAATTACATGATCAAAGGTGACCCAGGTGGATATCAGTGGCCACCCACCAATTCCATTTGGACCTGCACCATCAACTCTTTCATTTCTTCACTTCCAGCAACTTACTATTTTTAGCAGTTTTTTGGGTTCTACACTCTCGGAGCCATTTTGGGGCTTTGATGATCTAGGGGGGTATTGGTGGCCACCCACCTATTCCATTTGAACCCCCACCATCAGTTTGTTCAATTTTTAAGTTTCAACACAACCTAATATTTTTTATAGTTTTTCAGGTCTTGAAGTTCTGGAGCCATTTTGAGGCCCTAAACAACGTCTTTTGGGAAAATTGGGAGCAACATGGTTACATGCATTGATGCTGCTAACACCAAAAGTTTTACTCCTCGAATATATATTTCTAACGAGCTATTGAGTGCATCAAATGCAGATCATATGCCAAAGTTATGTCCCCGAGAAGTTGAAACACCGATTTACCCAAATGAGACCCGTAATTTTGTCACTTCATCTCCTAGGGTTAGGTTTTTGGAAGTTTCGGGTTTTACATTGTTTCTCAACAATAAATAGGCCTTTGAGCCTCATTGTGACACAATGGAGAGGCCTATTGCCATCACATCTCTTCTCAAGGATACACTACTAGTGTCCTCGCCCGCTCATTTTTATTATTCCTATAAGCATGTTTTAGTCATTTTTTTTGTAACATAGTTCAGACGCCTGTAGCCACCACATCTCTTCTCAAAGATAAGTCTACCAGCGCCCTAGTTGTTTATTTAAATTATTTATATAAGCACATTTCAGTCATTTGATTTTAATAAAAGGAAGCATTATTTCCACTTCATTTGTGTCTTCATGGTTATATGTGTATTCTATTGCGCTCCTGCATAAATCTGGATTAGTGGTATCAGAGGCAAGTCTTCTCCTTATCTATTTTTATTTTCATGTCCCCAACATGGTCAGGGTATAAGGAGTTTTGGATTGATCTGGTTGCACCTTTCCAAGATTAGCCTTGCAAACCCCGACGACCCCCCATGGTGGAAGGAAAGAAATATGAGCGAGTAGGAGATCCTATCAAAATATTACTGTAGGAGGCCCTCGAGAAAAAAAGGAACACGATGATGGATAAATTTGTGCAGATCCTTAAACAGCTGCCCACTGGAAACACATCTACATCTAGCATGTCCGCCAACAGGTCCGCAACATCCTAGACAAATCCAATACCAAGTTCAGCAAAATTCTCCCCACCATGGAGGAACTTAATGCAATGGGGACCATTTCTTCCTAAGGAGGGAGGAATGATCCAAGTGGATATCAGTGGCCACCCACGTATTCCATTTGGACTTGAACCATCAACTCTTTCAGTTCTTCACTTCTAGTAGCTTACTATTTTTAGAAATTTTTTGGGTCCCACACTTCCGGAGCCATTTTGGGGCCTTGATCAGCCAGGGGGATATTGGTGGCCACCCACCTATTCCATTTTCACCCCCACAATCAATTTTTTCATTTTTCAAGTTCCATCACAACTTACTATTTTTAGAAGTTTTTTGAGTCTTGAACTTCTGGAGCCGTTTTCAAACCCTAAACGACATTTTTTGGGAAAACCGGTAGCAATATGGTTACTTCGACCAATTTTTATCGCACTAAAAGTTTTACTCCTCGGATAGATATTTCTAATGAGCTATTGAGTGTGTCATACAGAGATCGGATGCAAAAGTTACATCCCTAGGAAGTTGAAACACCAATTTACCCAAACGGGACCCACAGTTTTGCCACTTCATCTTCTAGGGTTAGGTTTTTGGAAGTTTCAGGTTTTAAATTGTTTCTCAACAATAAATAGGCCTTCGAGCCTCATTTTAACACAGTGGAGAGGCCTTTAGCCATTGCATCTCTTCCAAGGGATACACTACCAGTGTCCTCGCCCACTAATTTTTATTATTCCTGTAAGCATGTTTCAGTCATTTTATTTGTAACACAGTTCAGATGCCTGTAGCCACCAAATCTCTTCTCAGAGATAAGTCTAATAGTGCCCTAGATGTTTATTTACATAATTTATATAAGCACATTTAAGTCATTTGATTTTAATAAAAGGAAGCATTATTTCCACTCCATCTCTATGTTCATGGTTATATGTGTATTATGTTGCGTTCCTTCATAAATATGGATTAGTGGTATGAGAGGCGGGTCTACTCTTTCTTTTCTTTTCTTTGCATGTCCCGAACGCAGTCAAGGTATAAGGAGTTCAGGCTCGATCTGGTTGCACCCTTCCAACTTCAGCCTCGCAAACCCCAACGACCCCCCATGGCAGAAGGAAAGAAAGATGAGGGAGGAGGAGATCCTATCAAAATATTGCTCGAGGAGGCCCTCGAGAAATAGAGGAACGTGATGATGGATAATTTTTCCTAGATCCTTCAACGACTACCCACAAGCAACACATCTACATCCAACATGTCCGATAATAGGTCTGCGACATCCTAGACAAATCCAATACCAAGTTCAACATAATTTTCCCCACCGTGGAGGAACTTAATGCAATAGGGACCATTGCTTCCTAAGGAGGGAGAAATGATCCAGGTGGATATAAGTGGGCACCAACCTATTCCATTTTGACCCGCACCATCAACTCTTTCAGTTCTTCACTTCCAGCAGCTTACTGTTTTTAGCAAGTTTTCGAGTCCTACACTCTTGGAGCCGTTTTGGGGCCTTGATGATCTAGGGGGATATTGGTGGCCACCCACCTATAACATTTGAACCCCCACCATCAGTTCGTTTAATTTTTAAGTTTCAGGACAAGTTACTATTTTTAGCAGTTTTTTGGGTCCTAAATTTCCAGAGCCGTTTTAAGGCCCTAAATGACGTTTTTTGGGAAAATTGATAGCACAATGGGCTTATGGACCAATATTTCTCACACTGAAAGTTTTAATCCTTGGATAGATCTTTCTAACAAGCTATTGAGCACGTCGAATGAAGATCGGATGCCAAATTTATGTCCTCGGGAAGTTGAAACACCAATTTACCTAAACAGGACACAGTTTTGGTGCTTCATCTCCTAGGGTTAGGTTTTTTGAATTTTTGGTTTTACATTATTTCTAAACAATAAATAGGTCCTAAAGCCTCATTGTAACATAGTAGAGAGGCTTGTAGCCATCACATCGCTTCTTAAGGATACACTACCAGTGCCCTCGCCCACTCATTTTTATTATTCATGTAAGCATGTTTTAGTCATTTGTTTTGTAACACAGTTTAGAGGCCTATAGCCGCCTCATCTCCTCTCAAAGATAATTCTACCAACACCCTAGCTATTTATTTATATTATGTCTATAAGCACAATTAGTTCATTTGATTTTAATAAAAGGAAGCATTATTTCTGTTGCATCTCTGTGTTCATGGTTATATGTGTATTCTATTGTGTTCTCACATAAATCCGGATTAGTGGTATCAGAGGCAGGTCTTCTCCTTCCATGTTTTTCTTTCCATGTCCCAAATGCAGTCAGAGTATAAGGATTTCAGGCTCGATCTAATTTCACCCTTCCAAGATCAGCCTCGCAAACCCCAACAACCCCCCCATGGTGGATGGAAAGAAAGATGAGGGAGCAGGAGATCCCATCAAAATATTGCTCGAGAAGGCCCTCGAGAAAAAGAGGAACACAATGATGGATAAATTTTCCTAGATCCGCCAACGACTTCCCACCGATAACACATTTACATCCAGCATGTCCACCAACAGATCCGTGACATCTTGGACAAATCCAAGACCAAGTTCATCAAAATTTTCCCCACAATGGAGGAACTTAATGCAATGGGGACCATTTCTTCCTAAACAGGGAGGAATGATTGAGGTGAATATCAGTGGCCACTCATGTATTCCAATTTGACCCGCACCATCAACTCTTTAGTTCTTCACTTCCAACAGCTTACTATTTTTAGCAAGTTTTCGGGTCCTACACTCCCGGACCCATTTTGGGGCCTCGATGATCGAGGGGGATGTTGAGCCCCAAAGATGTCCTTTCTCTTCACCAAATTTCACTTCATTTCCTTTTTCCCTTATCAATTACAGGCTTAAATGGTCAATAGGATTGGTTAAAGACACTTTAGGAATGAATACAATGACCGACTTGCTATATTTTCATGGTTTTGTTGTTGTAGTAAATTTTGACTAGACTTAGCTACAGAATGCAGCCATTCTGTAGCTAGTTGTCGATTCCGCAGCTGTCTTCATGTTTTATCAGGTTCTAGGTGTCACCTCAAAGAAAAATACATATGGGTGAATTCCAGACTTCATCCACATCATTCCTTTCTCCCTACGAAGTCTGAGCAGAATTCTACAGGTGGTTATGCACGTGGGAAACCAAAACTAAGAGATAGACTTCTAATAGGACAAGGACTGTACAGATGTCTTTAATCACAGTATGAGACCTCCACCAGAGTTCTAATTTGATTTTAGTTGGGAAAGACATTTATTCCTATTTTATCTCAAGGGCAGTTATCTAATTTTCTTATAATAATGACTCAGGAGACTGAGAAATAGCTAGCTAGATTGATGTTTTGTTGCTAGATCTCAGAAGACCGTAATACTCTATTTTTAAAGTATTTTTCCTTTAATGAAAGAAGTACCACTTTATTGCAAGATCTGAGGCAATATTGAAAAGATTTGTATGCTAATCCAGTGGTAGAGGGCCCCTACTGCCCGAGAATCTCCATGCACCTTGTTTAGATAAGTAATTTTAGCCTTGTTTCATTCTTAGCTCAAGCAATTTTCTGCGCTTTACGTTTTATCTTCACTTGCATTGGATGCTACAGCCAGTCTTAATTTTACGAATTATTCCAACATATCACTAACACTGGATGAGATATAGTTGTGGTATTTTAGAGCTTAGTTGCATTTTTTTCTGAACTTTATGCTTTTATGCTCACTCACACCAAGTGTTACAACCTGCTTTGTTTTTATGAAATTATTCCAAAATATCACTAATGCTGAACAAAAAAGGGCTGTAGTTCTTTAGAGATTAGTTGCATTTTAGTTTAGCTATAACACTCGGGAGATTAATGGCACTCTAGTTTAGTTGTGGTCATTGTATTTCAAGTTTGATTAATTGCACTCTATTTCAGCTTCGTCACTGTATTTCAAGTTTGATTGATTGCACTCTTGTTCAGTTTTGTTTAATGAATTTTAAGTTTGATTAGTTAGTTGTATGATAATTATGTTCTATTAGACTTCAAGGCCTTCATTATCTACAAACTACTCTTGTTATTAATATCTCCCAACACATCACCATATGGACAGGAATTACTGATATTAGTTCAAGGCTTTGACTGTTTTGCAAACTCTTATAATTGTACAAATAGCCTTTTTCCCAAAACTATTCCAAAAAAATTCTAATTTCCGAATAAGTCTTAGTAGTGACAATTTAAGTTGCAGAATGGATTAATTTCAGTGTCATAGGTTAATTTAGAGTAGAGTTCCTCACTGTGTTGCAGACTATCTTTTCCAAATATGTTCCAAAAAATGTCTAGCCATGGACAAGATTTTCTCTGTGATCTTGTAGGTGGTTGTTTACTTACAAGAACCTCATGGCACTAACTTATCTTTTTCTCAAGCTATTCCAACATATTTCTAATGAATGAATTGGACTGAGTTCATGTTGTGAGTTATTGAGTTCATG
This sequence comes from Pinus albicaulis, assembly GCA_034641835.2. NCBI lineage: Eukaryota > Viridiplantae > Streptophyta > Pinopsida > Pinales > Pinaceae > Pinus > Pinus albicaulis. The sequence goes on from CM076580.1 coordinate 416,770,038, forward strand.
TTGTGAATTATTTTCTTATCAAAGTTTTGCATTTTCTAAGTGCCATACATAGTTTAGAATAGGTTTTTCTCTGTTTCAGTGTGACCAACAACTGCTCTTTACCAACACTTAGTTCTTTTCCTTTTTAACACAAAAAAATAAAACCAAAAACATTGGAAAAACACTAAACACAATGTAGTGAGAAACAAATACCTAGGCACATATAGTGCACTTCACTTCAACATTTTACTAGCCCTGGTTGACAATTTATGACCTCAATTTAGGAACACTAAGTTGAGCAGACATTTTGGCGCCGTTTCCAGGGAAGTGTAACTAGGTAGCCTTGTTTCTTACCTCCCAAAAAAACAATGATATGCGTAGAGAAAGAGACTCAAGGGGTAGATTCATAAGATGTAGAAGCTTTATTCCTAGAACACCACTTGTTTCACCAAGACCAAGAACCAGCACACCTCCAACTCAAACCCACATTCCATCCTTTACTGATCCTAGACTTCCAGAGGACTTAAGATCAAATATTCCATTAGAAACACCTTCCACTTCATCCACTGAACCTGTCTTAGAAGAATTTTCAAGAACCCTTGCTAGACACCTAAACTTTTCCACTACCACAGAAAAATAAAATATGGCAGAAGAAGGGGGAGGAGGAGTCTTTAATGGATAACACACACTATTTGGAGGGGGTAGAGGTAGAGGTAGAGGAGAAGGAGGCAGAGGAAGAGGTAGAAGAGAAATGGGAAGCTCTTTTGGGTTTCCTATAGTAGATGAAGAAACCAATGCAACTATGAAAAACATTTCATCCTCTGTCCTTCCAAAATTTTATGGACTTAAAACTGAAGATCCTGAAACCTTCCTATTTGAATTTGAAGTCCTATGTAGAACCTAGGACTACTTACAAGATGCCCAAAAACTTAAGTTGTTCCCTTCAACATTGAAAGGAGCAACATTAAAATGGCTTATGAGTTTGATCAACATTTCTATTAGGACATGGGAAGATATGAAACAAGAATTTATAGAGAGGTATTTGGATTAATGTATGCCAGTCAACCATAATGAGTAAGTGTTTAAAATATTACAAAAAGAAGATGAAAATCTGGAAGATTTTTTGGAAAGGTTCAACTATAACATCAAGAGGGAAAAAATGGAAAACTTAGACCAAGACACCTTGAAAGCTCTCTTGTTGAAGAAAATTAGGGATGAATGGTTAGATATCCTTAACATGATGGGAAAATGGGATATATCTCAGCTCACATTACCTGAAATAGCTGAATTATGTATCAACCTTTCAAGAGGGAAATCTAAAACTATAAAAGGACCAAGAGACCCTGCTCTTGCAAGGGCAAGTAAATCTGCTTCTGGGACAGTAAGTAGGGCAGAAATAGGACAAATGCTTGATGAATTCAATTCTGATATCTTGGGGAGTCTTAGTGAACAAATAGACACCCTTAAGTTACAAAACAAGCAGAAAACTAAATCTGATGCCTTAGCAATATTTTGTCCCAAATGTAGAAAGAAACATGCCTTGAGAGAGTGCCCTTTGGATGCAAAATTTGTGGAGACTTGTGTAATTTATTCAGAGAAACATGAGACCAAGATTTGTCCTTCACTTCCTAGTCTTAAAGCTATCTTTCAGGAGGAAACTCCTACAAATTCCACAGAATCTCTCAATTTTGTCTTTGGAAGACCTTGGCAAGGACCTCAAACACAAGGATTCCATGATCAACTATATAATCAACCCCTACCAAATTGGAATTCTTGGCAGCAACCTTGGCCCCAATTTCAAAATCAATCTCAAACTTGGGCACAAGGAGCACAAAATCCCTATGGAAGATACTCTCAGTACTATCAGTATCCACCACCCTATCCACCATATTCACATTTCCCTCCTCAAAAAAAATTTCAACAAAATCCTCAACAAAATCCTCAAAATCCACAACATCACAATCAACCACTTCCATTACCATTTCCTCAGAAAAAAAATCAGTTTCCTGCTCAACCTATACCAAACCCCAACAATAAAAATCCTCAGAACACATACATGATAGAAGGGCAACAGTTTCCAACTTATTTGATCACTCCTTTAGACCTTAGTGATGTTCAACTTAGGTCTGGAAGAATACTTGAAAAGAGGAAACCTTCTGTAATCATACAAGAGTAAGACAATTCTGAGGAAGATTCTCTATGGATAAATAAAAGTCTTGAAGAGAACACATCTTTCCAAGACCCAAACATTGAAAAATCAAAACAAAAAGAACCAATAATTTCAACTCCTATATTAGAGCAGCCATCAACATCCACTTCTACACCTCCCTTTCAAGAAAGATTACAAATTGATAGGGGTGTAGAAAAAAAAATTATGGTGCCTAATTATGATTTCCTAGATGAGCTGAGAAATGTTTGTATTAAGATCCCATTATTGCAAGCTATCAATGAAATTCCAATCTTAGCAAAGAAAATAAAGGAGTTGAGCATGAAGAAAACAAGAAACAGAATAAGAGAGATAAAGAAAATTCAACTGGTAGGAAAAATAGTAGATATCATGATGGGTAAGATTGCTATTCCAAAGTATCTAGACCAAGGAAATCCAGTTGTTAAAATACACAACAATGGAACTGAAATTCAAAACACACTTATTGATTTAGGAGCAGCAATCAATATCATGAGTAGACAAATCATGGATAAGCTGAAACTTCCTAATCTTCTTTTTACACCCACATTATTACAATTAGTAGACAGATCTGTGATCAAACCTGATGGGGTAATAGAAGACATTCTAGTGTCCCTAGATTCTTTGGAGTATCTTGTGGATTTTATGATCCTAACTCCTAAGAATAATCTAGGAGGGCATCCTATTATATTAGGAAGACCTTGGTTAGCTACAGCTGATGCTTTCATTAGTTGTAGATCCGGTGATATGTACATCTATGATGGTAGTTCAACCAAGAAATTTACCTTGTATCCTCCAGAAAAAACAATTACAGAATTGGATGATACTCAATGGATAGAGGATGAAGAAGACTTACAACCTCTCTTCACAATTTCAGAAATTAGTGAAGATAGCTAGATTCTAAATACCTTAGAAAACTTTAAATCCTCTTCGGAATACAGACATGAAAAATTTCAAGAAGAATCCAACATTGAGTTTTTATCATCAAGACAGATGTCTCTCTATTCCATGGATAAATTTGGCAGCTCTACAATTGAGATATTTCCAGGAAAAACTTTAAACATAAACAAGAACCTAGAGAAATCTCAACAAGCAGAGCTAGTCAAGATATTACAGAGACATTCTTCTGCATATGCATGGGAGTACACTGAAATGAAAGGGATAAGCCCCAAGACTTGTACTCATCACATCTATATAGAGTAAAATTGTAAACCAATCAGACAACCTCAAAGACGGATGAATCCAAATCTTAGGGAAATTGTTAAAGAAGAATTGCAGAAATTCTTAAATGTTAACTTTATCTATCCCATTTCAAATAGTCAGTGGGTTTCTCATTTGGTAATTGTGCCAAAGAAAAATGGTAAATGGAGGGTATGTATTGACTGCCGATAATTAAACAAAGCTACTCTTAAAGATCATTTTCCCCTACCTTTCATAGATCAGGTGTTAGATACATTAGCTGGCAAAAAGTACGTCTCATTTTTAGATGGGTTTAGTGGTTATAATCAAATCCAAGTAGCACTTGAAGATCAATACAAAACCACATTTACCTTTCCTTGGGGTACCTATGCTTACCGAGTATTGCCATTTGGATTATGCAATGCACCTGCAACATTTCAAAGGGCAGTACTAGGAATTTTTTCAGATCTAATACATAATTGTGTAGAGGTATATCTGGATGATTTCACAGTTTATGGAAACACATTTGAAGAAGCTTTAGCAAACTTGGAAAAAGTTTTAAAGATATGTAAAGAAGAAAATCTTTCACTAAGTCATGAGAAGTGTTTTATGATGTTTACTAAAGGAATTGTTTTAGGACACCACATTTCAGGGGATGGGATTAGAATTGATGAGTCAAAAGTTGAAGTCATCTCTAACTTATATATTCCAAGTTGTCAAAAATATGTTAGGAGTTTTCTAGGATTTACAGGATATTATCGAAGGTTTATAGAAAACTTCACCAAGATAGCATCTCCACTTTTCAAATTACTTACCAAGGACTATGAATTCAAGTGGAATCCTGATTGCCAGTTAGCCTTTGAGACCTTGAAAACAAAAATCTCTGAAGCACCTATTTTAAGGGGACCTAACTGGAAGTTACCTTTTCATATTTCAACAGATGCCTCAGATACAGCTCTAGGAGTAGTATTGGGACAAAAAGACTTGATTCCTTATGCCATCTATTATACAAGTAAAAATTTGACTCCTTCAGAGTTAAATTATACTGTAACTGAAAAAGAGTTTTTAGCTATTGTTCATGCCATAAACAAATTCAGACACTATATAATAGGCTATGAAACTTTTTTCACACAGATCATTCTGTAATTAGATATCTAATGAATAAATCAATTACTAATGGCAGAGTTATAATATGGTAATTGCTTTTATAGGAATTTAACATTACCATTCTAGATAGGTCTGGAAAACAAAACACGGTAGCTGATTTCCTATCTAGACTCCAAAACATCAAAGATAACACCCCAATTGAAGATCAATTCCCTGATGAATATATTTTTGCAATTTCTACTCATACTCCTTGGTTTGCTGACATTGCTAATTATTTAGTTTCAGGGAAATTTCCTTCAATAATGAATGCAAGAGACAAAAGAAAGATCATTTATGACAATGCAAAATATTCATGGGTTGCTAATGAGTTATACAAGACAGGTCCAGATTTTATCATTAGGAGATGTGTTCGGGAAGATGAGATGCCTGAGATTCTTAAAGCATGTCATGATGAACCTTGTGGCAGACACTTTGCTGATAAAAGGACAACTTATAAGATCCTTCATTTAGGATATTATTGGCCATCCTTGTTTAAAGATGCTAAAGAGTATGTCAAAAGGTGTGACAGTTGCCAAAGGGTAGTGAAACCTTCTCCTTCAAGTGAGATGCCATTACAACCTCAGGTACACATTGAACCTTTTGAAAAATGGGCTTTGGATTTTGTAGGACCTATTAGTCCTCCATCAAGTCAAAAGAAATATATATTAGTTTGCACTGATTATGTTACTAAATGGGTAGAAGCTAAACCATTACTTGTTGCTAATGAATCATCTGTAGTTAATTTTCTTTTTGAGGATATTTTTACTTGTTTTGGTGTCCCAAGGGAAATTGTTACAGATCAAGGAGCTCAATTTACATCAAATCTAGTGGAACAAATGATGGAGAGGTACAAAATCAGACACAGAAAATCTACTCCCTATCATACAAAAGCAAATGGTCAACTGTAATCTATCAATAAAGTCATTGAAGGGATCCTAACAAAGATTGTCCATTTACATAGAAGAGAATGGTCAGACAGGCTTCCTGAAGCTTTGTGGGCCTATAGAACTACATGGAGAAGCACAACAGGTCATACTCCCTATGAACTTGTTTATGGAAAACAAGTTTTGTTTCCCATAGAGTTTCATATTCAAACCTTTAAAATGGAAGTTCAACTAGGACTTGATCTAACAGAGGCACAAAAGCACAGTTTAGAGCAGATTAATGAATTGGATGAGATCAGACAAGATGCAGTTCAGAAAAAAAGTATAGTCCAACAGCAAAGGACTAGATGGCATGATAATTACATCAAGGAAAAGAAGTTCAAAGAAGGTGACTGGGCTCTCTTGTTTGATTCAAAGTTCAAATATTTTCAAGGTAAATTCCAAACACATTGGCTTGGGCCATATGAAATTATGAGAATTTTTGACAATGGAGCAATAAAAAAATGGACAATAGATGAAGAGAAGGTCACTTTTCTTGTAAATGGTCATAGATTGAAGCAGCATCATAAGCCACTTTCAAGAGAAGAATTTGTCAAGAGATTCCAGGAAAACAGTGATGTGAAGTTAATGAAGAAGAATTTTTCTTCTTCATCAACTTAGTTGAATTTTCTGAATTCAAAAGCATAAAAAAAAATTAAAAAAAAAATAAAAAATAAAAATAAAAATAGAAAATAAAGTATAAATATGAAAACTAATCACTGATTAGCATGTTTATATAGAAAAGATAAAGTGAAAATTAGAATCCTTCTGACACTTTAGCTTTTCAAATTTGTTTTTTTCTGCAAGCAATCATTACAAAATCATAAGTTTCACTCCAATGTGTCTCACTTAATTCATATTTCATTCGCTCCATTCATTCACATTTCATTCATTCCATTCATCCATACTTCATTCACTCCATTCCATGGTCCATTTCATTTCCATCTTAGATTTCTAAATTTGATCTCTTTCTGCAGATTGAGTGTTACAAATCATGAGTTGCAAACCACTTTTTATGTTTCATTCCATTTCACAATTGTGATTCATTTCATTCCATTACATTTCACTTCACTCCTGATCCATTTCACTATATTTCATGATCCATTCATACAACATTCCATTCCATGTTTCAAAGTTCCTACAGGTACATTATGCAGCCAGTCAGACATTCTGCAGCCAGCTAGACATTCTGCAGCCAGATATCTAGAAAGAAACTATCCAATCATCATTTGATCAGTAGCAAATTGATCCTGCATACCTATGACAACAAGAAAAATCAAAGGAGTTATAAAGACTGAAGAATCAATGATTTTCAAAGGAGGAAAAAGCATATCAAAACCACAGAAAAATTAAATGAAATCCAAAGGTAAAGTTGTAAAATTATTATGATGACAGAATATGAAAGATATAGTATAGTTAAGTCATGTATGATTCAAAAAGTTTTTTTAATTATTCGTGTTGATCATGCCTATTAAACCTATCATAAAAAAACTTTTGACAAAATCCCTTACATTCTGCCATTTCAAATCATCATTTAAAACTTAACGGTTAAAGTACTGAAGTGACCTATTCGGTCACGTCACCAGCCGAAGTATTTAGTGATGATTTTGAATTTCTCACGAAATTTTTGCGCGGTATTTTCTCCCATGATGGCTCTCAAACTCATTAATTCGTGTAAATCACCCTCACCACATTTCACTCATTCTATAACCTCTTCATATCATCCTTCCGTAGCTAATTCCTACTGCATAAACAGAGAAAGCACCTTTGGGGTAAAAACAACTCTTTAATAGCCATTTTCACCGTGGATAGAAGAGCAGTAAATTGAAGGTTGAGAAGAGAAGCCATGGGTCTCATAGAAATATCCGAACCAGTTGGAATCAAGTACTTAGAGGGTTACCCACAAATTAGAGAAATGCTACAGCAGGCTGGGTGGTTACAATTTTTGGAAAAATTAAATGGTTTTCATAAAGAGGTAACTAAAACATTTGCACGATCCTTCAATGGAGCAGAAGTCGAAATAGGAGATGTTAAACTCACTATTACAGAATTTTTTATTGCAGAAGCAACGAAATTACCCAGGCAAGGAGAACGGTGGTTCAAAAATATGGTATTTGATAATGAGGCATGGAGGCAAATGCTTAAAAAACGAGGTATGGATGTTTCCATTTTTAAGAAGGGTATTCTGAGCTCAGCACTGAAGAATAAATGGCGGAATATGTTGCTCATTTTGAAAAAGTTTATAACTTGTGAGGGAAGGTTTGGTACCCTCTATGTTTATCATATTCGTTTAATGATGCATTTATTAGATGAAGAAATCAAGTTACCATTTTCCTACTTCATTGTCTGAAGAGAATGGCCTCTAATGTACAAAAGAGGGTTCAATTCCTGGAAACCACTTTGTACCACCACAACCTAGTTAAAATCCTAATTGAACATGATTTGAGAAAAGTGGGAGACAATTGGGATGAGTTTCTAGTAAGGAATCACTTTGAAGAACCCAAGGAACTTCCATCTAAAGGCAAGCCTACAAGAGTAAGCAGGAGAAGGAAAATTTCTGAAGCTGTTGAAACTAAAATTGGTAAGTCTATACAAGAGGACAGTGAAGAGATAATTTCTGAGAAATTGATTGAAATTAGGAAACAGCTTAAAAAAGAGAAGATGATAAGAAGGTATGCCAAGTAGAGAGGTGAAGGACCATCTCAACCAAGACGAAGCCACAGACTTAGAGGTATATTGAAGAAAACAGGGATTAGACAAATAGGAATTATAAACATTGAGGATGAAGAGACACCAACTACTAGATCACCTGAGTACCAATATGAAGAGGATCTTGATGAAGAAACTCCAGAGATAGACCCAGCACAACAACAAATTTACAATTATGTTGAGACATTAGAGAAGAGAGCCTCAGAAAGTAGAGACAGAACTCCTAGCCCACCAAAATATGCAATTGATATACTAAGAAGAGATAGATATGAGTTAGAAGTACTCAATAGGCATATCAAGAATGAGAATGATATTTTAAGGGAGCAGGTTAGGCTGAAAAGTGATATGAATAAAACTCTCTCTCTGGAAATGGAAAATTTGTACAAGGCTAGTGAGAAATTGAAGAAGAAAAACAAAACTTTGAGCAGGGCACTTATAAATTTGAGATTCAAGTTGGTCATAAAGAAGCCTAGAAGGCCATTAACTATCAGGCAAAGAAGAAGAAGGAGCCTAGATGTCCTAGCAGAAGTCTCAGAATATATGAGTTGATTGCATGAGGACATGCAAAAACTTTGTAGTGGGGGTATGTTGAGCCCCAAAGATGACCTTTCCTTTCACCAAATTTCACTTCATTTTCTTTGTCCCTTATCAATTACAGGCTTAAATGGTCAATAGGATTGGTTAAAGACACTTTAGGAATGAATACAATGACTGACTTGCTATATTTTCATGGTTTTGTTGTTGTAGTAATTTTTTACTAGACTTAGCTACAGAATGCAGCCATTCTATAGCTAGTTGCCGATTCTGCAGTTGTCTTCATGTTTTCACAGGTTCCAGGTGTCACCTCAAATAAAAATGCATATGGGTGAATTCCATACTTCATCCACACCATTCCTTGCTCCCTACAAAGTCTGAGAAGAATTCTACAGGTGGTTATGCACGTGGGAAACCAAAACTAAGAGATAGACTTCTAATAGGACAAGGACTGTACATATGTCTTTAATCACAGTACGAGACCTTCACCATAGTTCTAATTTGATTTAGTTGGGAAAGAAATTTATTCCTATTTTATCTCAAGGGCAGTTATGTAATTTTCTTATAATAATGACTCGGGAGACCGAGAAACAACTAACTAGATTGATGTTTTGTTGCTAGATCTCAGAAGACCGTAATACTCTGTTTTTAAAGTATTTTTCCTTTAATGAAAGAAGTACCACTTTATTGCAATATCTGAGGCAATATTGAGGATATTTGCATGCTAATCCGGTGGTAGAGGGCCCCGACTGCCCAAGAAGCTCCGTGCACCTTGTTTAGATAAGTAATTTTAGCCTTGTTTCATTCTTAGCTCAAGCAATTTTATGCACTTTACATTTTATCTTCACTTGCATTGGATGCTACAGCCAGTCTTATTTTTACGAATTATTCCAACATATCACTAACACTGGATGAGATATAGCTGTGGTATTTTAGAGCTTAGTTGCATTTTTTCTGAACTTTATGCTTTTATGCTCACTCACACCAAGTGTTATAGCCTGCCTTGTTTTTATGAAATTATTCCAAAATATCACTAACGCTGAACAAAAAAGGGCTGTAGTTCTTCAGATATTAGTTGCATTTTATTTTAGCTATAACACTCCGGAGATTAATGGCACTCTAGTTCATTTGTGGTCATTGTATTTCAAGCTTGATTAATTACACTCTAGTTCAGCTCTGTCACTGTATTTCAAGTTTGATTGATTGCACTCTTGTTCAGTTTTGTTTAATGCATTTTAAGTTTGATTAGTTAGTTGTATGCTAATTCTGTTCTATTAGACTTCAAGGCCTTCATTATATACAAACTACTCTTGTTATTAATCTCTCCCAACACATCACCATATGGACAGGAATTAGTGATATCAGTTCAAGGCCATGACTATTTTGCAAACTCTTATAATTGTACAAATAGCCTTTTTCCCAAAACTATTCCAAAAGACTTCTAACTTTCGAATAAGGCTTATTAGTGAAAATTTAAGTTGCAGAATGGATTAATTTCAGTGTCATAGGTTAATTTAGAGTAGAGTTCCTCACTATGTTGCAGACTATATTTTCCAAATATGTTCCAAAAAATTTCTAGCCGTGGATAAGATTTTCTCTGTGATCTTGTAGATGGTTGTTTACTTAGAAGAACCTCATGGAACTAACTTATCATTTTCTCAAGCTATTCCAACATATTTCTAATGAATGAATTGGACTGAGTTCATGTTGTGAGTTATTGAGTTCATGTTGTGAGTTATTTTCTTGTCAAAGTTTTGCATTTTCTAAGTGCCATACATAGTTTAGAATAGGTTTTGCTCTGTTTCAGTGTGACCAACAACTTCTCTTTACCAAAACTTAGTTATTTTCCTTTTTAACACAAAAACATAAAACCAAAAACATTGGAAAAACATTAAACACAACGTAGTGAGAAACAAATACCTAGGCACATATAGTGCACTTCACTTCAACAGTTTACTAGCCCTGGTTGACAATTTATCACCTCAATTTAGGAACACTAAGTTGAGCAGACAGGGGATATTAGTGGCCACCCACCTATTCCATTTGAACCCCCATCATCAGTTTGTTCAGGTTTTAAGTTTCATCACAACTTACTATTTTTAGTATTTTTTCAGGTCCTGAACTTTTGGAGTCGTTTTGAGGCCTTAAACGACTTTTTTGGGGATAACCGATGTCAACATGGGATTATGGACCGATGTTGCTCACACCAAAATTTTCACTCCTCAGATATATCTTTGTAATGAGCTATTGAGCATGTCAAATGGAGATCGGATGCCAAACTTACGTCCCCAGGAAGTTGAAACACCAATTTACCCAAAAGGGACCCACAATTTTGGTTCTTCATCTCCTAGGGTTAGGATTTTTTGAATTTTCGAGTTTTACATTGTTTCTAAACAATCAATAGGCCTTCGAGACTCATTGTAACATAGGGGAGAGGCCTTTAGCCATCACATCTCTTCTCAGGGATACGCTACCAGTACCCTCACAAGCTCATTTTTATTATTTATGTAAGCATGTTTTAGTCATTAGTTTCGTAACACACTTTAGAGGCCTATAGCCAACACATCTCTTCTCAGAGATAAGCTTAACAATGCCATATATTTTTATTTTTATTATTTCTGTAAGCACATTTTAGTCATTTGATTTTAATAAAAGGAAGAATTATTTCTGCTACATCTATGTGTTCATAGTTATATGTGTATTATGTCGTGTTCCTGCATAAATCCAAATTAGTGGTATAAGAGGCGGGTCTAATCTTTCTTTTTCTTTTCTCTGCATGTCCCCAACGCGGTCAGGGTACAAGGAGTTCGGGCTTGATCCGGTTGCACCCTTCCAAGATTAGCCTCGCAAACCCCAACGAACCCCCCATGGAGGAACGAAAGAAATATGAGGGAGTAGGAGATCCTATCAAAATCTTGCTTGAGGAGGCCCTCGAGAAATAGAGGAATGTGATGATGTATAATTTTGCCTAGATCCTTCAATGGCTGCCCACCAGTGACAAATCTACATCTAGCACATCCGCCAACAGGTCTGCGACATCTTAGAGAAATCTAATACCAAGTTCAGCAGAATTTCCCGCCCCCATGGAGGAACTTAATGCAATGGGGACCATTGCTTCCTAAGGAGGGAGGAATGATCCAGGTGGATATCGATGGCCACGTACTTATTCTATTTGGACACGCACCATCAACTCTTTCAGTTATTCACTTCCAGAAACATACTATTTTTAGCAGTTTTTCAGGTCCTACACTCCCAGAGTTGTTTTGGGGCCTTGATTGTCTAGGGGGATATTGGTGTCCACCCACCTATTCCATTTGAACCCCCATCATCAGTTCATTCATTTTTAAGTTTCAGCACAACTTAATATTTTTAGCAGTTTTTTGGGTCCTGAATTTCTGAAGTTGTTTTGAGGCCCTAAACGATGTATTATGGGAAAAATAGGAGCAACATTGGTCTCACATTGAAATTTTTACTCCTAGGATAGATATTTCTAACGATATATTAAGCATGTCAAACAGAGATCAGATGCCAAAGATACATCCCTGGGAAGTTGAAACACCAATTTTTCCAAATGGGATCCACAGTTTTGGTGCTTCATCTCCTAGGGTTAGGTTTTTGGAAGTTTCTCAACAATAAATAGGCCTTCGAGCCTCATTGTAACACAATAGAGAGTCTTTTAGCTGTCACATCTCTTCTCAGGGATACGCTACCAGTGCCCTCGCCTAATCATTTTTATTATTCTTGTAAGCATGTTTAATTCATTTGTTTTGTAACATATTTCAAAGACCTATAGCCACCACATATCTTCTCAGAGATAAGCCTACCAGCACCCTAGCTGTTTATTTACATTATGTTTGTAAGCACATTCCATTCATTTAATTTTAAGAAAAGGAAGCGTTATTTCCTTTACATCTCTGTGTTCATCGTTATATGTGTATTCTGTTGTGATCCTGCATAAATTTGGATCAGTGGTATCATAGTCGGGTCTGCTCTTTCTCTGTTTTTCTTTGCATGTCCCCAACACGGTGTTGTGTAGGTCAATCCCCTCTACAAACAGAGGTGATCCCTCTAGCCCTAGGGTGGGTCTAGCAGCAAGAGGACACGCGAATGTGTCGGTTCCTAGTTAATGAATGAAATGAGTTGGGATAGATTGTCCTACCTGTGATCCAACATGGTTGTCATAGCTATAGCAGAGGTCTCCTGATCCTCATCCCGACATGTTGCGATCCTTCAACAATGGTACTCGGGTGCCTACACAAAGATCAAAGGACGAAAGAAGCATACAAGATAATAACGACATCAACGCAAGACTAGAACCAAAACATCAGTCATGTATATATTAAGGGAAAGAAAGAGATTAAAACCGGAGCCTTGACGTCGCAGCCTCTTTCAGCAGGTCCATTCAAAACACATCTCAAGCATTCGTCAAGGATTTTGGACGTGGCGAGGAAAACTCCTATGCTCTCTGTCTACAAGGGTCTCTCTCTGCTCTATCTCACACCAACGATATTAGACTATTTCAACAAAATGTTAAGAAATTCGTATTAAATTAGTTGCATCTATGTGAGAGAGGTGTATTTATAGGAGAGGAGGAGGTTGGGATCCCTCAAATGGTGGAAGGGAGGCCTTATCCTTTGGGAGGTAGCCCCCAAAAGGAGGAAACAAGAAGCCAAAGGAGGGTGCTCAATGTTATTCAGTCAAACAACCCAAGCTGACTCGCTCACGAAGTACTTAGCTTAGAGACTTCAATTATGTATTTAAAAAATTTTCCAAAAGCAGCTCAGCGTGGGCAGCTCACTGAGATAGAGATCCAGTGGTTGCGGGACCCAGTTGTAGTTTCCTTTATCGATGCGAGGCCATAACTTCTTGCTAATGCCAATCCAAAAACATGTGTTTTTGATGACCTGTTCAAGGAAAATTCAACAGAGGAAATGTCCTTCTCATGGAAAGTGATGCAATGACACTTTTTGCAAGGCATGAAACTTCATATAAGTCACAGAAATGGTCCTCAAATGTGCAGGATGGGGATTGCAAGGATGGTGACAAAATGTTGTGTAATTTATGCCCCCTAAAACATGAGGTCTGAGAGGGAGGGAGGAGTGAAATTCTTTACAAGAATGCGTTCGAACCAAACACTATTTTCGGAAGACCTACAAGTAAAAATACAACTGATATTCCAATACATGAACATGTGGCATGGGCGCAACCATCCATAATAGAGTACATAAAAACTGAGTTCTGAGGTATGGATGCAACCATCTAGAAATAAGGATCAATAAATAGACTCACGTATGGTCGCAACCATCCAATCAAAAGAGTCATGCATACAGTCATGATAAACCAAAATATCCTGCAGTCTGGATCTTATGAGAAAAAATCCAGGGTCTTACGCTCCTTCTCGACCCGAACAAGTACAAATTCAAGCATGCGAATATGTGAGTTGAAGTCGAACATGCAAGAAAATCACCTGATTACCAGCCAATGATGAAAGTTGTTAACAGGCGCGACAGAAACCACCAATAATGACAATGGCTCTCAAGGTACAACTAGTACAATCCATGCAATGTGAACAGTGATCTGAAGTCGAACACCTGCAGAATCACTCGATTGAAGGCCAATGATGTGGACATTTCATCAAATGCGAAGAGCTTTCCATTGAGGCATGCAAGCTCCAAGGTACCAAAAGGAAGTCTCTAGATCATCTTCCTGGATAATGAGCTGAAGTCGATAGGAAGTGACCTGGCCGAAGGAGGGCCATAATGTTTCCAACATCAATGACACGAGACTGAGAAACTTGATGATAATGAATCATGACTAAAAAAGAGGATCAGAGGGAGGTTGAAAACTACAAAAGAAAACTTCTCTTGAACATATCGGCAACAGGACTTCGGATTTGGCAGTATTTTACATCAAGGGATCCGAGGTCATGATGACGTGGAAAAGAGCATATTAGAGGTCAAAACCGATTACCCAAACCCATGGAGGAAAAAATGATGAAATGAGATGTTCCCAACCCGACACGAATGCAAATGAGTGTCATGTTCAAGGTCGACATACTACCGACATGACTGAGAACTGGTTCCATTTCCCCCCACCATTGCTAGTGAGTACCCCAATTATTTTTGGAAAACAAGCTTGAAGGGGATAGCGTATGCTTGTCATTTAAGTTTATCCTTTGAAAAAATCCATCCTAGTACATTTTACGAGCCCTAGGAAGGCGAAACTCGGTGACGTCATGGTGATGGTATCCGATGTCATTTAGATTTTAACGAGTCTAACAAAGGAAGAACTCGGCATATTTTGATGTTTAGAGAGTCTGAAAAGAAGTGGAAAAGAAAACTCCAGCAGTCCATTTTCGTAGATAGTCTCATGGATCTAAAAAGTTAGAAAAATGTGTCTGAGAGAACCTCTTAGTTGCGATAGGCTAAGGTATTCCTTTTTTGTAAATAATTTATCTCAGCCCAAAAAAGGGGTAAATGTATACTGGTAGATATCGTTTTGTAACCATTTAACGAGTTCAAAATGACAAGATTTTCAGCAATATTCTCAATTTCAAGAGTCAGAAAAGAGCTGAAAGATCACTCCAACAATGAATTTTTCTTGTTTTTACCAAGTCCAAAAAAGTATAAAATACAACTCGTTACTTCATCGCTGTTACGTTGAAAATCTGTCACTGCACAAGAGACGCACGTAAAACCCATTTCTAGAAATAACATAGAAAAATAATAAAAAAATATGCTTTAAAACCTAATTAGGGTTTTGAAAAGTTATAAAATGCCAAATATGGTAAAAAATAAATTACTTTTCACTTTTACCTCTTGTGAGAAATTTGTTGCCCTTTTTCACTACGATTTTGCGGCGTTGACAATGGGGAAATCGGTAGACCAATCTCAAATCCGTCAGTTCCAAGTAAGAGCTAACATCCTTCCCTACATTTTGATTGTACTTTCATAACTTGCAACCAAAAATTTATAAGTCTGTGGGGGGTTTTCTCCAAAATTAGGGCGCAACGCTTGGCGCGAGTATTGGGTACAGACCTGCACCAATAGTCCTAAAATTTGAACTCGGGCACGCCAATTGGCATGATTATTTCTAAAACAGTCACGAAAACCATGACAATCAAATTTAGCATGTAATTTTAAACAAAGACACCCAAATTAATGATTCAAAAGATTTGGATTTGGCTAATGACATTCATATGAACCTTTTTTCAGGTGTGAAATGTAAAAATGGTGATCGAATGGAAAGAACGAGAACATAGTGAAGAAGATGAGGAAGCCATGGGCAATAGACGATGCATGGAAGCTCTCAGAGATTGCGGGCTCAAGAAATTATTTATGACACCATGTCTCAGAGCTCAACCAGAGCTGTTGTAGTACTTGATCAGTGTCTGGGATGTTGATCAGGGAAAAATCATTATTCATGACCAAGAACTTGAGATTGAAGTCTCAGATGTTTATTTCATAATTGGATTGTCACGTGGGGTGGGGGAGCAGTACCAATCCTAACCAACACCTGAACCTCAATGGAGAACATGAGAATGGTTATTGACAAGGTCTTCCTAGGGGCAAGGAAAGGATCGGGAAGTGAAAAAGTGACTTCCAAACTATTCCAGATTTGGCACAAAAGGTAGTGCTGCACACCATCACACGAGCACCAACTTTTTGTGTAGGTAAATCCCCTCTACGGATAGAGGTGATCCCTCTAGCCCTAGGGTGGGTCTAGCAGCAAGAGGACATGCTAATGTGTTAGTTCCTAGTTCATGAATGAAATGAGTTGGGATATATTGTCCTACCTGTGATCCAACACAATTGTTGTATCTATAGCAAAGGTCTCCTGATCCTCATCCTGACACATCGTGATCCTTCAACAATGGAACTCGAGTGCCGACACAAACATGAAAGGATGAAATAAGCATACAATACAATAATAGAATTCATAACTAGCTAATTAGTCAATGAGAATTAAACGTATTGCATAATATAAATCACATCAACACAAGACAAGAACCAAAACATCAGTCATGTATATATTAAGAGAAAGAAAGAGATTACAACTGGAGCCTTGACGTCACAGCCTCCTTCAGTGGGTCCAGTAAAAACACATCTCGAGCATTCCATGGGGAGTTTGGACGTGGAGACATAAAAGCCTAAGCTCTCTCTCGACAAGGTTCTCTCTCTCTGCTCTATCTCACACCAGTTATATCGAACCGTTTCAGCAAAATGTTCAGCAATTCCTATTCAGCTAGCTGCAACTATGTGAGAGAGGTATATTTATAGAAGGAGAGGAGGAGGTTGGTATCCCTTAAATGGTGGAAGGGAGGCCTTATCCTTTGGGAGGTTGCCTCCAAAAGGAGGAAACAAGAAGCCAAAGGAGGGTGCTCGACGTTATTCATTCGAATAACCCAAGCTGACTCGCTCACGAAGTAGTTAGCTTAGAAACTTTGCTTCTATATTTAAAAAACTTTCCAAAAACATCTCGGCGTGGGAAGATCCCTCAGACAGAGTGCCAATGGGCATAGGGCCCAGTGTTCATTTCATTTATTGGCGCGAGGCCATAACTACCTGCCAGTGCCAACCCAAAAACATGTGTTTTTTATGGTCTTTTCAAGGAAAACTCAACAGAGAAAATGTCCTTCTCATGGAAAGGGATGCAATGACACTTTTTGCAGGGCATGAAACTTCATATAAGTCATAGAAATGGTCCTCCAATGTGCGGGATGGGGATTGCAGGGATGGTGAAAAAATTCTGTGTAACACGCAGTCAGGGTATAAGGAGTTTGGGCTCGATCTGGTTACATCCTTCCAAGGTCAACCTCGCAAACCCCGATGACCCCCATGGCGGAAGGAAAGAAAGATGAGTGAGCAGGTGATCCTATCAAAATATTTCTTGAGGAGGCCCTCGAGAATCAAAGGAACATGATGATGGATAACTTTTCCTAGATTCTTCAACAACTGCCCACCAGCGACACATCTACATCCAGCACGTCCCTCAACAGGTCTGCGACATCTTGGACAAATCCAATATAAGTTCAGCAGAATTTTCCCCACCACGGAGGAACTTAGCACCATGGGGACCATTACTTCCTGAGGAGGGAGGAATGATCCAGGTGGATATCAGTGGCCACACACCTATTCCATTTAGACCCACACCATCAACTCTTTTAGTTCTTCACTTCCAGCAAATTACTATTTTTAGTTGGTTTTCGGGTCCTATACTCCCGGAGCCGTTTTGGGGCCTTGAATTTCCAGGGGGATATTTGTGGCCACCCACCTATTCCATCTGAAACCCCACCATTAGTTCATTTAGTTTTTAAGTTTCAGCACAACTTACTATTTTTAGCAGTTTTTCAGGTCCTGCACTTCCGGAGCTGTTTTGAGGCCCTAAACAATGTTTTTTTCGGAAAACCGGTAGTGACATGGGTACATAGACCTATGTTGCTTACACCAAAATTTGTACTCCTCGGATAGATATTTCTAACGGGATATTTAGCGCGTAAAATGGAGATTGGATGCCAAACTTACATCCCCTGGAAGTTGAAACACCAATTTACCAAAACGGGACCCACAGTTTTGGAGCTTCATCTTCTAGGGTTAGGTTTTTGGAAGTTTCAGTTTTTACATTGTTTCTAAAAAATAAATAGTCCTTTGAGCCTCGTTGTAAAATAGTGGAGAGGCTTGTAGCCATCACATCTCTTCTCAAGGATACACTACTGGTGCCCTCGCTCACTCATTTTTATTATTCCTATAAGCATGTTTCAACCATTTGTTTTGTAACATAGTTCAGAGGCTTATACCCGCCACATCTCTTCTCAGAGATAAGCCTACCAGTGCCCTGGCTATTTATTTACATTATGTCTGTAAGCAAATTTCAATCATTTGATTTTAATAAAAGGAAGAATTATTCAGTTGCATCTTTGTGTTCATGGTTATATGTGTATTTTGTTGCGTTCCTACATAAATCTAGATTAGTGGTATCATAGTCGGGTTTTCTCTTTCTTTGTTTTTCTTTGCATGTCCCCAGTGCGCTCAGGGTATAAGGAGTCCGGGCTCGATCTGGTTGCACCCTTCCAATATTACCCTCACAAACTGTGACTACCCCTCATGGCGGAAGGAAAGAAAGACTAGGGAGCAGGAGATCGTATCAAAATCTTGCTCGAGGAGGCCCTCGAGAAATAGAGGAATGTGATGATGGATAACTTTGCCCAGATCCTTCAACGGCTGCCCACCGACAACACATCTACATCCAGCACATCCGCCAATAGGTCTGCGACATCCTGGACAAATCCAATACCAAGTTCAGCAGAATTTCCCCCCCCCATGGAGGAACTTAATGCAATTGGGACCATTGCTTCCTAAGGATGGAGGAATGATCCAGGTGGATATCAGTGACCACCCACCTATTCGATTTGGACCCGCACCATCAACTCTTTCAGTTCTTCACTTCCAGCAGCTTACTATTTTTGGTAGGTTTTCATGTCCTACACTCCTGGAGCCGTTTTGGGGCCTTGATGATACAAGGGGATATTGGTGGCCACCCACCTATTCCATTTTAACCCCCACCATCTTTTCGTTCAGTTTTTAAGTATCAACACAACTTACTATTTTTAGCATTTTTTTGGGTCCTAAACTTCCATAATCATTTTGAGGCCCTATATGACGTATTATGGGAAAACCAGGAGCAACATCGGTCGGTCTATGGACCGATGTTTCTCACACTGAAAGTTGTACTCCTTGGATAGATATTTCTAATGAGCTATTGAGCATGTCAAAGGGAGATTGGATACAAAAGCTACGTCCCCGAGAAGTTAAAACACCAATTTACCTAAATGGGACCCACAGTTTTGGCACTTCATCTCCTAGGGTTAGGTTTTTGGAAGTTTCAGGTTTTACATTGTTTCTCAACAATAAATATGCCTGCGAGCCTCATTGTAACATAGTGGAGAGTCATGTAGCCGTCACATCTCTTCTCAGGGATACACTACTAGTGCCCTCGCCCGCTGATTTTCATTATTCCTGTAAGCATGTTTCAGTCATTTGTTTTGTAACACAGTTCAGAGGCCTGTAGCTTCCATATCTCTTCTCAAAGATAATCCTACCAGTGCCCTAGCTGTTTATTTATATTATGTCTGTAAGCACAATTCATTTATTTGATTTTAATAAAAGGAATTATTATGTCTGTTGCATCTCTGTTTTGATGGTTATATGTGTATTATGTTGCATTCCTACATAAACATAGATCAGTGGTATCAGAGGTGGGTCTTCTCTTTCTATAATTTTATTTGCATGTCCCTAATGCAGTTAGGGTATAAGGAGTTCAGCCTTGATCTCGTTTCACCCTTCTAAGATTAGCCTCGCAAACTGCGATGGCCCCCATGACAGAAGGAAATAAAGACGAGGGAGTAGGAGATCCTATCAAAATCTTGCTCGAGGAGGCCCTCGAGAAACAGAGGAATGCGATGATGGATAAATTTTCCTATATCCTCCAACGACTGCCCACCAACGACACATCTACATCTAGCGCGTCCTCCAATAGGTACGCGACATCTTGGACAAATCCAATACCAAGTTCAACAGAATTTTCCCCACCATGGAGGAACTTAACACAATGGGGACTTTTAACACTCGAAAATCGTACAAGCAGTTGACAAAATTAATTAATGTAAGTAAGAAGGATTTACAGGGCTAAAAGACATTAGAGAATCTGGAAAGTATTTAAAAATATCTAGGGTCTGAGGAAAAATAAAATTTGACCAAGTCATAGATGCTTTTGCACGCATAATCCTTCGTGAAGACCGCCTTTGCGTGCCTTTTGACCTGAAATGTGCGCAATCCTAGGAGTGGCGAAAGTCACTTTCTGGGACCACAAAAAGCACACTCCATGATGATTATTCCTCACTTGAGGCTGCCTAAGGATAGCCACCAAAGCCTTCTTAGACATCAATATAGCACACAATGGAATATTTTTGGCACACAAAGGAATCATCCCCCTCTCTTGGTCACCATCCACAATGTACCAAGAGAGGGAAGGAGGGTTTGAGTTCTCCTATATAAGGCCACCATGAGATGAAGAAATTGAGAACACATTGCTATGTTGGCCAGAATTTCCCAAGCAATATCAGCAGTGTGTGATCTGTAGATGAAGATAGAGGGGACTCAATTGTTGGCCATCCAAAAAGTTCAGTCCACCACAGTAGAGAGAGGGAAAATTTGCATTGAGGCAAGCTTGGAAATAAAAACCTCCTTGCATCGGGAATTAGAACCCATGTTCTAGGGGCCCTTTGGCAATAGGGTTAAAGTTTCATTCGCATTTCCTACTATCACTCAATAAGAGGGGCTGAAGAGACATCGTTTAGATTTTTGTAGTTGTTTGACTCGATTCAGAGCTTTTGTTTATTTGTTTTAGTTTTAGTTTAGTTTTAGTTTATATATGCATGTTATTTCTCTATCTAATATGTTTATGATTCTAGCTTGTTCCACTAACTTGCTTGACTCCACTTCTTTTTCTGCTTGTGACCAATAAATTAAGTGGGTAAAACACACCCCTTAATTTGGTGTGATTTCATACATGCATGCACCTAACACACTAACACAGGATTGGTGACTCCACTAATGTTTATTACCAAGTTTATGTGGTTGTTCCTTTTTGCAGATACCCTTATCTGTGCTATGGAGTGGAGCTGAATTTCCCCATTTTTCTCTTGTAGTCCCTAGTTCATCTCAAGTGACAGACTGAAGTAGAACAACTCCAAAAATTACTTTTGCAGGAATTTTCATGCTTTTCCCTCCCACGGACATGCCCAGGGCACGCGTTCAGAGCTTACCTGCACGCAGGCATAACGCCTGTTTCAGCCTTTTGCGCGCAAAAGACAAAAAGATAAATTTCTCCCACATTTATATCTTTTCCTGCTTGTAAAGTGCTTGGTAGTCCATAATACATCTTTCAGCACTGGTTGAGGTATCCCGCAACTTTTTAAATCTCACTCTTAGCTGCTTTTTGTAGGCTTAGTGTCAGATTTATTTCAATTTGATTTTTGCAAAGTTCACACATATTTTAAGTAGGGGGCAGAATAGCTTGCATTCCGAAAGAATTTTATGTTTTTCAAATTTAGGTACCAACACACCTAGATAAATAGCCAAAGTAAGTGGTCCAAGTCCACGCATGCTTAGCTAGTTTCTTTTTTCTAGTGTAAAATTTATTAGCTTAGTTCAATTTTTGCACTAGGATTTCGGGACTAGGATTGAATTGTCGATAGAAGAGAAAGTAATCTCTGTTTCCTTTGCACCATTCTATGATCCTAGGAAAGCATATGAACACCCTCTATTCACAACTCGACATATCCCTTTAGTTGATCACATAGATTAACTTGGAAAAGTAGAAAGTGGCCCATATATTCACATGTTTTTCTTTTGAGTAAGGAACAATACAACATAGTTTAATAGGGGATTTTGAAAAACATCATCGCATATCCACACGTTAAAACTATGTGCTTGTCCACTTTTTTTTCACACACATCCACCCACTAAGAAAATAAAAGGCACCTAAAACTAACTTAACCAAACTCACTAAGTTCTCCCTACAGGGGCCACAAAAGAATTTATAGTTTAAGTTAGGGTCAAGGGGTTAGGCATCCAATAAGCCGCCTTGATCATTATTCATCTTGAAACATAGAATTTGACTATTTAGAGAGCTTTAAATCCACCTATTAGCCCATGGAAAAGAAAACCCGAGTGTGGAAGAGATTCGTTTCATAGGGGGTTAGGCTTGCACGCAGTGTGGTCAGGTATCAATCAGGGTTACCTGACTTGGCTGATACTTGGTACTGTTAGCTTACTTACCAGGAAGCCCAAGACTTGAATGCTCATGTGGGACGGTGGTAGTTATTGGCCAAATCTAGGGCATCCTTTTCCTATAGGTGATGGTGTAGGCAAGCGTTAGACCCTCTACCCTTACCTTGGTGGATTTTCTTCGGCTGACTGGGGGTGTCGCCAACTCTTACAAGACATTGGGCCAGCACTCGCAAGATATATTCTCAATGCCCAGTAAAATTTGAGTGTGTGAGGATGAATAGGTCTTCTAGTATTTTGAGTATCATGCGCAAACAAACAAAGACCACTTTTTTGATTGCTTGATCACATAGAATTAATTTAAAGGGAAAATTTATTTTATTTTCACTTTTTTTTAATAATGTGACCAGAATTTTTCTTTGATCATAGATTCTATCCTCCCAAAATTTTCCAAAACCAAACCTAGTCGACACAAAAATGGACCCAACGGGACCTCATCGATCTAGGAATCTTTCAGACCTCCCCCCATTACCGAGAGGGGTTACAGGTCTTTCGGCACGTCAAAGATGGAACGCTGCCACCATTATTGGTTCATCCTTAATTGGGGAATCCTTAGTTGAGAACCCTGGTCGGTCTCCCAACACCACACCACACACCACCCCTCCCTCAAACCTTAGGGGGCAAAGGAGTGTGACCCATTTGGGAAGTAAATCGAATACAATGTAGGGTACGTCACAGACCAACCCTCTTCCTAACCATAACTTTTTGTTTTCGAAATTTGCAATGGTGTCAACCTCCCTCTCACCTTTCTTAGCTTCATTGAATCTACTTGATTTAACCAAACTAACAAATGAACCCATCGCACAAAACCCTACATGGCCTCCCATTCCCATGAAGATCCCTTCGGATACTTCAAAGTTTGAAGAAAAGCAAGCAGAAGACCTACGTAATCATGTCATGACCTTCCACCTGTGGTGCGCATCGAATAGTATCATTCATGACACTATTCAATTAAGACTATTTCAACGCACTCTGACAGGATTAGTTGCAAAATGGTACATGGAGCAACCCTTTGCTTCACATGGAACCTTTAGTGCCCTCTTCACCATGTTCTTCACATATTTTCAAATACCCATTCACCCTAATTCTAAAATGTAATTACTGACACATTTTAGACAAACCCCCATCGTCCATATCTCGGACCATCTCCATGAATGGAGGCGGCGTTGTAGTTTATGTAAAGCAAAACTCGATGACTCGGTTCTTTTATATTTGTTCTTGAAAACTCTCATGGCATATATTTCTAAGGATGTGGCACAACAAAGGCCTACAGCCAAAGAAGACACCATCAAAAAAGCCCAACAACTTGAGCTGATTTATACGCAGTCAGGATATATTTACAATATCCTGCCAAAAGCGCTGCACTCGCAAACTTATTAAGAATTACCAGACATGTCAAAATCTGTAGATGGACTAGTTGGGTCGTTGACCCAAGGTTACCTAGGCAGCAGTAGTCAAAGCCCTGGTTACATTTACAGTTCTACCTAGAACGTACCTCAACCTAGTTTTTTAAGTCATCATACACCTCAGCAAAATTTGACCAATAGGGCACAACCGTATCACCATGGAGGACCCTATCCTCCAGTTTGGGGGACCCAGTATGGAGAGAGAATCACTGATGGAAGAGCTCCCCTCCAATAGCCAAGTGCAAACCAAGGATTGTGTTATGCTCAGTCCCCAGCACAAGACCCGCCTATGCAAACTAATGCACAGGTGAACTTTTTGCAAACTTCCCAAAACCATCCTCACTAATATAATCAAGAGAAATAACCTCCTAATGTGGTGAAGAAAAAAGAAAAAAAAAAGCCAAAAGGGAATCCTGGATAGGGGGGAAACAACCAGCAATGCCCATCGCGATCCCAGGTTGGAGGCAACTCCAACTAGAATCAGAGTCAGGAGCCAAGAAATGCCCAACGACAGAGCAAAAGGCCACCTCTTCGAACAAACCATTCTTGTTCAATATGTTGTGAGTACATCCATTATAATCACCACTATCCTGATCTCCCTAAGCTAAAGAAGCTACAGAGTAATCGATGATAGGGAGGATCTTCGCAGCAAACAACTATGATGTAGGAACGTTTCCCCCATCAAGGGACGGTAAACACTCAACAACAAAATCCATATGACTCTGGGAAAATTGGTCATGAAATCTACATGATTGGTGAAGAGATGTTTTCCCAAACACAGAATCACAATTATGACACCCCACCAGACACCAATATGTCAGGGGAAAGTACCAGTGCATCGACTGCAACTTTGAGCATTTCAAAGATGCCTGTTGAACAATTTCCAAAGATGGTGAAGGGACCTAATAGGTGAGAAGGAAAATACTCTGAAGCGGCCGATAATTATAGTATTGTGGATGATTTAGAACAATCTCCAGCTGCTATGTTAGATTTGAAAGTATTGCAATAATGCCCAAAACAAAAGAAAGCCTTACTTTCCGCGTTAGGTGCTATCGACCCTGCCAATACACGCCTAATGGATTTTGACTTAGACAAAGCCACCCCCAAGCTTCCTTCCATGGTATCCTTCTCGATACCAGTGTAAATCGAAAATATCACAATTCACCGTTGTGTCATTGACGAGGGTGCATCCATGGGCATCATGTCAAAAAAAAAATTCCAGAAGTTAGGATCTCCTGAACTAAAACCCTCAATAATCACGCTTAGATCATACGATTGTCATCCTTCAACCCCCGTTGGCCTCTACCAAAACGTCCTGGTCTGCTTAGTCGGAAAGATGATCCACATAAACATTGAAGTCTTGGACACTTACTTGGATTATAGTATACTCCTTAGGTGGAATTATATGTACGCCATGTCAGCCATAACCTCCTTCGTCTTCTGCATTATGATGTTCCCCGACGAGGACCGCATCATTAATGTAGACCAGTTGATGCATAGCAGGAAGTGACCCCTAAAAAACACTGATGTAATTCTACCCTGTGTAGATACATCCTCGAATTCACTTTCACAGTACCAAGAATATGGCCTCGACCAGTCAAAACCGTCATCCGTTCTAGGGTCATTCCTAGGATATCCTCCCATTATCCCTGAGTCATCACCCAATGTCACAAGGGCTCCGACGTGCATGGTATCCACATCAACTGCTGAATCTAGTCAGGACATGGACAGAAGAAGTAATGAAAGCTAGTCATCGACCACGATATCTTGTCTAGCCTATGCCACTTCCTAAACCCCATTCCTCTACCCCCCAGCTAGTTTCGTCTCCTAGCAGGTTTTGGAAACACTGGTGTTACCAAACATATCATTGGAAATACCGGATTGGTATCTCATTCCCCTACGGGAATAGAAGCCACTCACATCACTGCCATAGGTTTGAAGCCCCTCAGTCCCAAGGAGGCCCCACCTGTCCAAGAAATGGTCGAAACCACCCCTACAAAGGAAATTTCCATTTCAAAATCAGTGATTATGGCTATGAAAATCGAGAAGAGAGGAAATAATATGGTGACTCTTGCCATACAATGGGAATCACCATTGTCCGCCATATGCGACGTAATAGGTCACCCAATCCATATTTTCCCAGAGCTGAATAAATTAAAACCACTCCTTGGCTCTGAGACAAACATCACGATACCACGTTCCCGTAAAAAGGAACCTACCACAAAAGGTGAAGGCAAATCATTGCATACCAATCACGCATGCACTATCTACAACAACTATGGGCACTATACCCATCATTTCCCAGAAATCCCGTGATATAGGGATGCCTTACATGCCATCGAGTGATTATATCAAGAGGATCCCTCCACCCAGGCATCTGGAAATGAACCTCGTACCATATTGTACCTATAAGAAGAACAAAGGGCACCACAAAGACCCCTAGTCATGCCCCCTCCTATTACACACTGCACACTGTGTGATGAACGTGGTCACTTCCTCGAAGAATGCGTAGCCCTAGAAATCATCCATAGATGGTATCCTATAGAACAGGTTTACTACGTTGGATTGCGGGAAGCACAATTTAGATATCCTCTGTGCACCGGCAATCACCTTCTAGAGAATTGTCACTATATCCCTTGATTCTGGCTAGCCCTTGCTAGTTTTCACTCAACCATAGTCCACCTATGCCAAGAAGATGACATGGACGTGGAATCCATGGAAATATCCATAACCCAAGAGGATGTGATGAGCAGATCCATCCTATCAGCTGAAAAGTGACCAATCAGGGAACCCCTAGTTACCCCCAACCACTCTTTATAGAGAATAACAACATGTTTGTTATGAAAAACGTCCAATCATGTGGTCGCCACTTGCCATGATTTAGCGGTGTTACGACGTTGGTACCCTTCTAGACCACAAACTGAGCAGGATGGGACCCCAATATCTAGGCTATTTTTCCTACTATGTCAGGGCAATCACTATGAAAAACGATGTACCTATATCTAGTGAGTTCGTCCTACCATCGATATGATTCATACCATAGAGAAGAAACGGGATGATACCCTTAGGTGATTTAAAAAGTACATTACCCCTCGACGAGCAACCCCACAGTCGCATGGGTGTGATGGGAAAACTAGGAAGACACACCAACCAAGCATGACCCAAGCCTAGCTTAGGATAACATGCGGACTATGTGACCTGAGTGAACACCGGGTTAATCAGTGTAGAGAACTGAAGGCTCTTGCAAAAAAATTTCGCATAGTCTCTCCTCTCCCTTAGAAACTCCTCTCTAACCAAGAGAAGATCACGCGTACCTACTGCCAGATTTGTTCACACTTTGTAATATCCCAAAAGGGAGAATGTAGTAATACTGAAACATAATATAAGAACTATAGAAAAGTAAACAATAAATATATATACACATCAGAATGCACAGAAATAGTGGAGCCATTCTATTATTTTTGGAGGTGAAAAAGAAAGTACAACAGTGCTCAAAATATGAGACACTCAAGTCACAAGGGTGGCCTAGAATGACCCTGCAATGATATCCCAAGAGGGACTGCATAACTGTTGCTTTGCTAGAAGGTAAACTGTGTTGTCCATGCTGCAACTGTAGGGGCTGCAACTGCCTGAAAGATCAAAGTCAGATCTAGGAAGAAATGGAGCTCCGATGATGCTGAAATTGTAGATCTGGGCTCACTAATGGATTCCCAAGATAACCCAAAAGGGATTTCTTAAATATGTGAGTCTAAGAAAACCACCATCTTAGGGCTTCACATATATGTTGCTGGGAATGCAGATCTGAAGCTAGATCTTATGATATGATGGTTGCAATGATGTCCAATCAGATCTATGCAAGAAAGGTTGATCCCTTCACTAGATCCTTGGGATAAAAGCTTAAGATCTAGCTCCTCCAATCTCTTCCACTGAAAATAGTTGTTGCAAGAACAACAGCTTCAGAAAACTATGTTGTCAGAGTGGGAGGCTCAATATCCTGTTGCAAGATATGTCAAATCAACTCTTGAATGATGGAAACAATAGATCCAATGTGAGGAGGTTATCCCTCACAGGATTTCCAGTTGAAATACTAGAAACTTAGTTCCTCCAATAAATCTACAGGACTGAAGTGCACAATCCTTGAAGGGACTACTGCTACAAGGAGGTAAAACCCAATGGCCTGAATGTTGGATATATATCTGCTACTTCTGAAAGGATGGATATGAAGAACAAGGTGGTAGGATGAATCCTCCATTGGTTTCCTAGTTGAATGCTAGAAACAAGCTCCTGAATATGGCACCAATGCCTAATATGGAATGAATAACAATCCTTTTCCTTAGCCTATCACTCAAAGAAAGAGGTGGGATTCCTGCTCGGGAACACCCTGTGCTAAACAACACTGAAAACTCTACTAAACAGCCCAAGTCTGCATATAAATTTCCTAAGACAAATCTAGATCTAAATAGATCAAGAAATGAATAATCCAAATCATGCCTTCCATTGTGCCTTCACCTTCATTATATGCATGAGCCTTCCATAGCCTAAGCCCCCTCTAAATCTGCACTATAGATGTGGACAAAGCCTCCATGTTTGACTGCGTTGTTGATCCATGTCCTCCATCATGTTCACATGGGTTGATTACCCCCTCCATGATGTGTGCATTAAATGCACCACTTCCTCCAATATCTCATCATAAGTGCTTCATGATCTTCTTTGAATGCACTATGATCTTAGTTGACCTTATCAAACATCCTCATGATTTCATATAATAAGATGCATGATCTTATTTTACTGATTCATCCTCCATAATCTATCTCATAAATGAGACATGATCTCCATTAATGGAGCTTCTCCACTACTCCATGATTCTATATCTAGATATAAAATATCCACATACACACATTAAAAGTGGATTTTATTCATCTTTGAGGTTTGTGGGTCCCTCCACCCTTTTATTTACTTAATTTATTAAGAAAATCAAGGACTCTAATATTCGAAATATGATGTGAAAAATTGGGAATATTACAGCACCCCCTGGAAAAATGTTGCTTGTCCTCAAGCAACTCCAAAATTAGATGCAAAGCCATCTATTCCCCTCCAAATGGCATCCACATAAGTAAGTCTCCCTCCATTTTCTGCAATGTGTTATGCATGTTTGGTTCCAAAGTTGTCTTTCAAAAATATATAGAATGACTTCAAACTACATGGTTAAATGTCCTCCTTCCACCATGAAGTACCAAGTGACAACCATATGATGTCCAACATCATCATTAATACATGAGATACATAAAATAAAGTGGCTCTTCCGACGGAGGAAAAGCTCCATCTCACAATACATCTCTTCATCCCATGCTTTATGAATTTGATTGAGCATTGATATGCTCTCATCCTTAGTTCTGTTGGCCTTGTTGGATACAAGCATCATTCCATATTTATGCAAAAGAATAAGGGAAGGAGTTATATGGGTAGACAAATATGTCAAACCATATTCTCCTAATAGTAACCACCGGAGTAAGGCCCTTTGCTGCCATCCTCCATATCCTCCATGTAAGATGGACAATCCAAACTCACCCAAAAGAAACCAAAGCAACAAGAGATCTTGCTCCTTTCTCTCCTCCTCATGTGCATCATGGAGAAAAAAAATACTAATTGACACGTGGAATGTCACTTCAGCCCAATACAAATAAACACCATCAATGCACATCATGAGAGAATCATGCCAAGCTTTACCCAATACAAAACACATAGACATAGGAGATGTCATGTGGTGGCCAAACTCTCTCAATGGAAACCAAAATGAACATGCCTTATTTTTCTACATTTTATCATTGATACACAAGGCATGACTAAAACAAATATGAGATATTGGGTGGTAACCATACTCACCCAAGAGCAGCCAGTGCAACCATGCCTCCTTATTCATTTCATAAGTGTTTTTCAAGGCATGGATCAAAGAAATAGGAGTCTTTGGGTGGTGACAAAATTCTCCCAAGAGAAACCAACGTAACCAAGCTTGCTACCCCATGTCATATATCTCCAAGTGGTCATGCAACCCATTGCTTATCATCTTCACCCACTCATCCCAATGTGGATGGCGAATGATATACTGCATAATCATGGTATCCTCCCTTTGTAGAATACCATCCTCCCCAAACTGTTGAAGAACTTTGCACTTCATGAAATTTTGAAGTGCACCTCCAATGAGATCTCTTAATGATATTCTCTTTTCACCAAAGGCCCTCAAAAACCAATCAAGTTTTGGATCTGCTACAGGTAGAATTTTCTCTTTGAGCTGTGGGAGGCTCATTGAGAAAGGGTTATCTAGAAAGGAGAAAATATCCCTCATCTCAAGATGTCTACCATTTGTCATCTTTACCTCCATTGCTTCATGAGTGAAGCTACCTTTAGAATGCTCAAAGAATGATGGGGCTTATTCATTTTCACAGCCACTAAGTTACAACATTGTAGATCTGCAGGGTAGTACATGTGTTGTCTCAAAGCAAGGTACAATACTGATCTCACAACCAGTTATTGTACATAGGATCATGTCCATCCCATTTTCTGAAACTCTACCCTTCAACTCAAAGATTTGAATGTAGCTCAACAATGATGAACTAGGATAGTTCTTAATCTCCTCCTTGATTATATCAAGGGTCCTTTGCGTTGTGATATGTTGCTGCCTCAAATCAGCATTTTTTTCTAACCCTTGGTTATGCATTGGCCCTGATGGCATGTCCTCATGAGTTTCAATAATATCTACTGAAACAATATGTGATTAATGTTCATGCATACCTTCGATCAACTGATGTGTGGGAACCTCTTTCCAGAACACAAGAGTTCCTCCAACCGGGACAATAGTGTCTCCAACTGCTGGTAAGAGTGATGGATGCTCTTCTCCAAGTGTACCAGTGCTAGAACCTTCCTCCTCTTCCTCATGCATATCCTGAATCATGCATGGGACTCTATGTGTCAAGATCTCAAGACTATCTTGCAAAGTTGCAAGTGTCTCTTCTCCAGATGCAAGTACTTCTGCATCTGATGGTGAATGTAGTGACTTCTTGTCCAGAGTGACAATATTGACATCCTCCTTTGCTTCCTTAGGGAATGCCACTTTGTGACACATCTCTAGTTTTCTCACATCAAATCCCTTCCTCAAATTGTGAAAGAAATCTAAATATTTAGTCACCATTTCATGCTCCATGTGACCAAACCACCAATCATTGGCTTCATCTGAAAGATGAAGTACTGAAAGTTGAACAACCTCTCCTTGAGCTACAGGATGTAGTCTAAAAAATGCATCTAACTGCCTCCTCCAAGCTTTAACAGTACTTGAGGAAGATCCATCAAATGTAGGAAAATAGAATCTATTATGCCTGTTTCTTATATTGCTATTATAGGATCTTCTTTCTTATTTGATTCTGAAGAATTTTTGGAGAGTTAGCTTCTCCTTGAATGCTCTAGAATGTGCTTTGTACTCTTCAAGATATAGACTAAGAGTCTCATGAGTCTCAGGTTCATTCCTTTCTTCATTTCTACACCTTTCACCTTCTCCAAATAAAGTGGGCATAATGGATCTATGAGGAGATCTAGGATTCTCCGATTTTCTTCTTTGTTGATAGGAAGTGCTTGGACCTTCCTCATCACATATTCTTCTTTGATATTCTTTCTGTCCTTCCTTCTTCATTGTATTGACCTCCTGGGAGAGATATTGCATGAATCTAAAGAAAGGAGTGGCAGAATTTTTATCCTCCATGATAGATCTCATCTATTTGCTTCTTCTTTTGATGTAAAATATGAAATACCCACAAGCTGAGCCAAAGATCATGCTTTGATACCGCTGTAATATCCCAAAAGGGAGAACGCAGTAATACAAAAAAAATATAAGAACAACAAAAAAGTAAACAATAAGTCTATATACTCATCAGAATGCACAGAAATATCGGAGCCATTCTATTATTTTTGGAGGTGAAAAATAAAGTAAAAAAGTGCTTAAAATATGAGACACGCAAGCCATGAGGGTGGCCTAGAATGACCCTGCAATGATATCCCAAGAGGGACTGCGTAACTGCTACTCTACTAGAAGGTAAAATGCACTTTCCCTGCTACAACTGTAGGGACTACAACTGCCTGAAAGATAAAAATTCATATCTAGGTAGAAATGGAGCTCCGATGATGTTGAAATTGTAGATTTGGGCTCAATGATGGATTCCAAAGATAACCCAGAAGGGATTTCTCAGATCCGTGAGTCTAAAAAAACTAACCTCTTAGGGCTTCACATATATGCTACTGGGAATCTAGATTTAAAGCTAGATCTAATGATATGATGGCTGCAATGATGTCCAATTAGATCTATGCAAGAAGGGTTGATCGCTTCACTAGATGCTTGGGCTAAAAGCTCAAGATATAGCTCCTCCAATCTCTTCCACTGAAAATAGCTGCTGTAAGAAGAAAAAATTCAGAAAACTGCACTGTCAGAGAGGGAGGGTCAATAGCCTGTTGCTAGATATGTCAAATTAGCCCCTGAACGATGGAAACAATAGATCCAATTTGAGGAGGTTATCCCTCATAGGACTTCTAGCTGAAATATTAGAAAATTACTTCCTCCAATAGATCTACAAAATTGAATTGTGCAATACTTGAAGGGACTGCTACTGCAAGGAGGTAAACGTCAATGGCCTAAATGCAAAATGTAGATCTGTTTCTCCTAAAAGGCTGGATCTGAAGAACAAGGTGGTAGGATGAATCCTCCACTGATTTCCTAGCTGAATGCTAGAAACAACCTCTTGAAGATGGCACCAATGCCTGATATGGAATGAAGAACAATCCTCTTCCTTAGAGATCACTCAAAGAAAGAGGTGGGATTCCCACTCGGGAACACCCTATGCTAAACAGCACTGCAAACTCTACTAAACAACCCAAGTCTATATATAAATGTCCTAAGACAAATATAGATCTAAACAGATCAAGAAATGAATAATCCAAATCATGCCTTCTATTGTGCCTTCACCTTCATTATATGCATGAGCCTTCCATAGCCTAGGCCCACTCTAAATCTATGTTGTACATGTGGAAAAAGTCTCCATGTTTGACTGGGCTATTGATCCATGTCCTCCATCATGTTCACATGGGGTGACTACCCCCTCCATCATGTGTGCATTAAATGCAGCACTTCCTGCACTATCTTATCATAAGTGCTTCATGATCTTCTTTGAATGCACTATGATATTAGTTGACCTTATCAATGATCCTCATGAATTTATATAATAAGATGCATGATCTTATTTGATTGATTCATACTCCATAATCTATCTCATAAATGAGACATGATCTCCATTAATGGAGCTTCTCCACTACTCCATGATTCTAGATCTAGATCTAAAATATCCACATACACACATTGAAAGTGGATTTTATTCATATTTGATGTTTGTGGGTCCCTCCACCCTTTTATTTACTTAATTTATTAAGAAAATAAAGGACTCTAGTATTCCAAACATGATGCGAAAATTTGGGAATATTACACACTTTCACCATACGATTAAATGTGTCCACCTCCCCAATTTAAGAGCGGCAAGAGCAGCATTGAGTCTACACTCCCCCAAAGAGTTAGACACACCCAAGCCAAAAATACGGAAATGGAAGTAGAAGACCCCCTCTTCTACGATATATCCTTTCCAATCATCCACATCAGGGAAAATGAGTAGTGTCGATTCCCATACAATCTACTTCGTTGGCATAGTGATACCATGCACTATCTGCATTGGCAAAAATCACACACCAAAGGTATGCCCGCCAATGGAAACATTCAGACACCTCTGTAGTAAGCAGGATTTCCACTCATAGGAAATTGACCATCCTAGCAGGGAACCCAACCTTGCACTTAAACAAACTCCCATCACAGATATTCTTCCCCCATTGAATGCCGACGACACAATTCACCATATACGATTTGTATGATCACATATCGGAAATAGGATTGTAACTTTCCCCATGTCCTAGGATTTCAACCTTATTCCCGTCACAAAAGGTCAAGGCACCTTGCACTTTTGCATTGATTTCTGCAAGATCCCAAATTTTCATGCTGCTATCAAACTCCTTGATGATACCCAGCCTCTAGAATGACGCCTAGTACAACTAGATATCATTGACGAAAGCCGACGATAGTCACTACAACATAACGAGGCCCACAAGAAACAGGTAAAAGAATCATTCAACCACCACATCCACCCTCGCTCATTCATCGAGGGAGAACTAGTTCTTCTCTATGATGTCACAAAAGAAGCCCTAGGGCTAGAAAAGTTCTAAACCTTGTGGAAAGGACCCTACATTATCAAACATTTCCTCCGACAAGGGGCATACATCTTCACGGAACTAGATGATACATGGCTCAGCAACCCTGTTAACGACCTTTACCTCAATAAATTCTACCCATAAGGGCCAAGATGGCCCTTCCCTAGAGTGAACGTACATAAACCCAACCACTGAAATTTTTTGACCAAAATACTTATTAAGCACGCTCAAAGTGCCTCCATGGATCACCAACCTGAACCTTATTTCGGATTTACTGATGGAGCATCAAGATGGTCTCAAAGTTTAGCCACAACTGCCTGGGTCATCTATCACCTTTACTGATCGCCACTCTTCTCAAACAGTGTCTCCATTAGTTTAGCAACAAACAATCAGGTAGAATATGATGCCGTCATCAGACTTATGTGTGACGCCCCCCATCAGGGCAGTTAAAATAAATATTTGAGACAAGAGATACACATCTATTTAGAAAATATTTGAGTGCAAAAAGATTAAGAAGATAATTTGACTATATTACATTTACACATGTAACAAGGAGTCAAAACCAAGCTGTTGATCGCATAACTAACAATATCCTAAACTAGAATGTATCTTGAATAAACCATCATACATAAAAAACCAAAAACATAGATATCCATCAGCATAACATCATCCATAAACTGAAACAGGTGACACAATGTGTAGAGTTGCAAAAAATGTCTCTCATTCATATATATATATATATATATATATATATATATATATATATATATATATATATATATGTCATGATGTATGTGTTTGAGTACAAAAAAAAGTGTCGCTGACCCATCGGCTAGCCCAAAGATACAAAAAGTTCATCAAAAATAGGGGAAGCATCCTCATAATGGGTGCTTTCCCCATGTACAAGTATACTCTAGGGTGGTGCCCCCTTAAGAGTGGCACCTAGACCCACAACTACTCCCAGTACCACCACTGGAGCCGCCGTCACAACTGAGACTTCCACCCGCCGTAAAATAGGCCGATAGTCCCGCTCTCGGGCCATCACTGTCTCCAGCCAAACCTCCTCAAGGTCATACATTAAACCCTAAGAAGGCATCCCCTGGGTCAAGTCATCCACTCAACCACAAAAATCCTCTAGAACTGACACCCGAGAAGTTAGTTTTGCAATGCGAGCCTCTGCTCTATTTGCACATGCCACTTCTACATCAGCATGAGCTTGCTCGACCTCAACCTTGCCAACAACCGAGATGTTGCCATCCTTTAAAGGGCCAATGCCACCACCAAGTCCTCCAGCAGCATCTCCTCCATGGCCCCCCGAGGTCTCCGAAGAGGACCATGGCCAACCAATCGATCCACGGGGTGACCTACCTCGCCAACATCTACAACGAGTAACCAAAACTATGGCATTGTCACCATCAAAACACATAAGAACATATATACTCAAATAAATTCAAGAAACATAAAAAATGTATCTGTTGACCCCAAAACATAACTAGGAGGGAGACCCATATCTAGATCCCCTAGAAGTCCATCCCCACATATGTGAATTGCAAGAACATCTGGGGGTTCACCTCGACCCAGGCCTCTTTCGTGGCATTCCAGTAACGCCCCACCATGCCCACACCACCCCAGGACATCACCGAAGCCCACCTCCTTATACGAGGCTCGCGTGGCCCCCCAGGAGGTACTGATACCACTAGTCTTAGCAACACTACCTTCTCATACATAATGCTACACAAAATATTGGCATACGCAAATAACTTTGATCCATTGTGGACCTTGCTGAGCTGCATCACCATCTTGTCATAGCGAAAACAGGAAAAATCATAGAAGTGCCTGGACCTCAACCGGTTCAAGACTCCAACCTGCGAGCCTGATGCCCAATGCAGAGCCGACAACCCTGCAAGTCACACAATCACCGCCAGAGCACATTGCTCTACCAGATTTGTCACTGATGCAATTCCGATGCACCCCTTCGTAAGAGATGCCCCACCATAATAATGTATCTGAAACCTCTCCAAATCCACCCTCCCAAAATGGAGTGGATACCTCATCACCTGACCATGAGGCAGTAACCCAGTCACAAAATATACATCCATCTCAGGACGGATGACCAGGTTCGTCCCACGCAAAAAAAACATGTTGCGCCTCCTACGCCAATGCCAGATCAAGTAACAAATCAAACGAACCTGTGACCAAAGACGCTTGTTCTCCACAAAATTTAGGAGCCCCTATTGCGCCACTTGACGGTGTGCCCCAGCATCAGTAGCCAATGCAGTTCAGAGCTCAGGCCAATCCCACTCCCTCCATAACAACCTGTCATCGAAATAGGTACCCATTAGTAACAGAAAAAACATCGAAAATGGGAAAAACTCAAAAATTTTCTTGCCTCGGCCTTTTGCGCACCTATCCCTCAGACACGTGCGCTTAGGGCACATCTTTATTTTCCACAAGCACACTTAAGGCACGCAAAATAAGGGGAATAGAGTGTTTAAAGTGGGCTTATCCCCGGAAAATGTGCATAGAGGACACACTTTTTCCCTGATCACCCGTGCAATCTAGGGCCAAAAAACAAAAAAACAAAAACACTTATAATCTGTACAAACCAAGTATGTATGGACCCCAACACCATCAAACTGAAAAAAATAAAGTGCAAGACGTCATGGAGGTTACCTGGGCATGATATCGCTAATCCCTGGTGCTCATGCTCACCGCAACGGTAAAAACTGCTATGCAGAAACCTTTGACCTCTCAAGAACTCAACAAGTAAAAATGAATTGAATTAGGGCCATATTCACCTATATGTCGCCCTTTTCAAAACATTTGGAGGACCATATTGAGATATTAGAAGGTTCATTCTTCGAACCGTAAGCTGCACCATGATCAACACTCCATAACGAATAGAGGTGATGCCACACATTCACACTCCTGAAAAAATAAATTTTCAGCGCCGACAGGTATGACCTCTCTCATCTTATTTTTTAAAGCTCATGAATTTCAATAAAATTTGATAAAGAAGATGCTTTCACTTGTGGTATTTGTTTTTGCAAGGAAAATCTCGAAAAACATTCACAACTCCATCTACTGAAAGTTCTAGAGTAGGTATCACTCTACCCCCAGTATGATAGATTCCCAATAAACTCTGCATATCCTGACATAATTTCTCCATCATAAATTAACCATAGGTTCCACATATCTGACCATGTTTATCATCACCTCAACCTGCACGTGATAAACATCCTCATTGGTCAGTAGAGCCTCCCCTCCATGGTGCTCGTCACCCACAGTAGACCATATATCATAGAAAAATTGATGCCATGGCCATACCACTTTAGTCTGGAAAGAACCTCATGCCCATCCATCCACCATTCATAAAGGTCAAGTTTTACCATACAAACTAAAACCCCCTTCTGGGACAACCAAGTTGTATAAGCATATCAAAAGTGCACTACCATGCATCACATTCGGCCCACCATACATCCACCAGCATAATCCCATATGTGATACTTTTTCATCCGCTTCATCAACCCCACACATGAGAATAACCAATGGTGCCCCCCCCCCCCCTCAGAAAAACACCTTCCTTACAACGTCAGTGAGATAACACTTTCATGTTTTGGGGCACCCGTCTCTGTGTTTTGTACAAACCAAAACCCATTATTTTATTCTTTTGGTAAGTGTACAAAGACCGTAAACGACGCACTACATCCTCCACCCTCTCATTCATATTTTCTCCCATGGAAGCAGTCCCTAAACACCCTTGGTCAGAGTATCACACCCACATGCAGAAGCCACCATGACATTCATATCCATTTTTTACCCACCCTAGAAGTCCTACCGACTCCAAGGATTTCCCCATCAAAAATAACTATGACTGCCACCAAGCTTCTTAGTACACTCGAAACTTGGGCCACTGAATCCCCACCATCAGTTTTCATTCACCCCCCACCAACATGCCTATGTTAAACTCATAAAAAATAGGTCCCTAACCCCTCATGTCAGCGACCCCCCATTCGATTGAGGCTTCGTTTTTTTCAATTTCAACACCTATTTTCCAAAAAGGAAGCAGTACCTTGGATTACCCCTCTCCATAAAAGGGGAATCCTCGAGTGGCACTGTGGGAGACATCATTTCCCACAGATGTCATCAATCCTCTTGACATTCGACTACAACAAAAGCTTTCATATCAAGATGGTATCGTACTTTACAACCATTGCACTTTGATCAAATTTGTCGAAGACCCATGCCTTCATAAGTATCTGTTTCAGCAATGCTTACACGGGAAGGTCCCAGTCAGCACCTATGCATACAATGTGCATCATATTCCATACCAGTTTTACGCATATGGTACCACATTCCACCTAATTTCAAAGAAAAAATGCCCCGGAGGGCGTCATCAGTCATCATCAGCAACCACCAGATCACTACCATATTAGTGACACAGACAAAACATGTATCTGTAAAAAATATTTGTTTAACTAGCCACAACATCAAGAGCATGGGAGATGCCCACCTCGTAGAAAATTTTTATATGTATTATATTTGCTTATAGAGGTCCCATAGGACATGGTCATTCTTCGAACCAGTGCAGGGTGTTTCCAATTCCGAGCTTCACGTAGGTCTCTCTCTCTCTCTATGCACAATATATAGACAATAAACTATAATGTATTTCGGCTATATAGTTCTTCGTAGACCTCACACATTAGGGGGTGACTATTAACACTGGAAAATAATACAAGCAGAAGAATACATTAATTAATATCAAGTAGAAGGATTTACAGGGCTAAAAGACATTAGAGAATCTAGAAACTATTTAAAAATCTCTAAGGTCTGAGGAAATTATTTTGCACGCATAATCCTTCATGAAGAGTGCCTTTGCGCGCCTTTTGCCCCGAAATGCATGCAATCCTGGGAGTGGAAAAGTCACTTTCTGGGAGCACAAAAAGCATACTCCAAGACAGTAATTCCTCACTTGAAGCTACCTAAGATAGCCACCAAAGCCTCCTTAGACATCAAGGGAGCACACAATGGAATATTTGTGGCACACAAAGGAATCATCCCCCTCTCTTGGGTCACCATCCACAATGTACCAAGAGAGGGAAGGAGGATTTGAATTCTCCTATATAAGGCCACCATGATGTGAAGAACTTGAGAACACATTGTTATGATGGCCATAATTGCCCAAGCAATACTAGCAGTGTGTGATCCATTGCTGAAGATAGAGGGGACTCAATTGTTGGCCATCCAACAAGTTCAGTCCACCATAGTAGAGAAAGGGAGACTTTGCACTGAGAGAAGCTTGGAAATAAAAGCATCGTTGCATCAAGACTTACAACCCATGTTCTAGGGGCCCTTTGGCAAGAGGGTTAAAGTTTCATCCTCATTTCCTACCAGCACTCAATAAGAGGGGCTGAAGAGCCACCATTTGGATTATTGCAGTTGTTTGACTCTATTAAGAGATTTTGTTTATTCGTTTTAGTTTTAGTTTATATATGCATGTTACTTCTCTATCTAGTATGTTTATGATTCTAGCTTGTTTCACTAACTTGCTTGGCTCCACTTATTTTTCTACCTGTGACCAATAACTTAAGTGGGTAAACCACACCGCTTAAGTTGGTGTGATTTCGTACATGCATGCACCGAACAGACTAACATAGGGACCATTGCTTCCTAAGGAGGGAGGAATGATCCAGGTGGATATCAGTGGCCACCCACCTATTCCATTTGGACCTAGACCATTAGCTATTTCAATTCTTCACTTCTAGCAGCTTATTATTTTTAGCAGGTTTTCAGGTCCTACACTCTCGGAGCTGTTTTGGGGCATTGATGATCCAGGGGGATATTGGTGGCCACCCACCTATTCCATTTGAACCCCCGCCATCATTTCGTTCATTTTTAAGTTTCAACACAACTTAATATTTTTAGCATTTTTTCAGGTCCTAAACTTTTGGAGCCGTTTTGGGGCCCTAAACGACGTTTTTTGGGAAAACTAGTAGAAACATGGCCTCTTGTACTAACATTTATCACACCAAACTTTTTACTCCTTGGATAGATATTTATAACGAGATATTGAGCATGTCAAACAGAGATCAGATGCCAAAGTTACATCCCCGAGAAGTTAAAACACTAATTTACCCAAACAAGACCCAAAATTTTGGTGCTTCATCTCCTAGGGTTAGGTTTTTGGGAGTTTCGAGTTTTACATTGTTTCTCAACAATAAATAGGCCTTCAAGCCTCATTGTATCATAGTGGAGAGGGCTGTAGCCATCACATGTCTTCTCAGGGATACTTTACTAGTGCCCTCATCTACTCATTTTTATTATTCTCGTAAGCATGTTTCAGTCATTTGTTTTGTAACACAACTCAGAGGCTTGTAACCGCCACATCTCTTCTCAGAGATAAGCCTACTAGCACCCTAGCTGTTTATTTACATTATGTCTCTAATCACATTTCAGTCATTTTATTTTAATAAAAGGAAGAATTATTTCCTCTGCATCTCTGTATTCAAGGTTATATGTGTATTCTATTGCGTTGATGCATAAATCCAGATTAGTGGTATCAGAGACAGGTCTTCTCTTTCTCTATTTTTTTTTGCATGTTCCCAACGCGGTCAGGGTGTAAGGAGTTCGGGCTCGATCTGGTTGCAACCTTCCAAGATTATCCTCGCAAACCTCAATGATCCCCCATGGCAGAAGGAAACAAAGACGAGGGAGCAGGAGATCCTATGAAAATATTGCTCGAGGAGGACCTGGAGAAACAGAGGAACATGATGATGGATAAATTTTCCCAAATCCTTCAATGGCTATCCACTAACGACACTTCTACATCTAGCACGTTCGCCAACAGGTCTGCGATATCCTGGAAAAATCCAATACCAAGTTTATCAGAATCTTGCCCCTACATGGAGGAACTTAACGCAATGGGGACCATTGCTTCCTAAGGATGGAGGAATGATCTAGGTGGATATCGGGGGCCACCAAACTACTCGATTTGGACCCGCATCATCCACTCTTTCAGTTCTTTACTTCGAGTAGCTTACTATTTTTAACAGGTTTTTGAGTCCTACACTCCCGGAGCCATTTTGGGGCCTTGATGATCTAGGGGGATATTGGTGGCCACCCACCTATTCCATTTGAACCCCCACCATCAGTTTGTTCAATTTTTAAGTTTCAATACAAATTACTATTTTTAGTAGTTTTTTGGGTAGAGTCGTTTTGAGGGAGTACATGACGTATTATGGGAAACATGGGAGCAACGTCTATCCATGGACTGATTTTTCTCACACAGAAAGTTGTACTCCTCATATATATATTTCTAACGAGATATTGAGCACGTCAAACAGAGATCATATGCCAAAGTTACGTCACTGGTAAGTTGAAACACCAATTTACATGAACGGGGCCCACAGTTTTTGCGCTTCATCTCCTAGGGTTAGGTTTCTCAAAGTTTCAAGTTTTACATTGTTTCTCAACAATAAATAGGCCTTCGAGCCTCATTGTAAAACAATGGAGAGGTGTGTAGCCATCACATATCTTCTCAGGGATACACTACCAATGCCCTCGCCCGCTCATTTTAATTATTCCTATAATTCAGTCATTTTTTTGTAACACAATTCAGAGGCCTGTAGCCACAACATATCTTCTCAGAGACAAGCTTACCAGCACCCTATATGTTTATTGATATTTTTTCTGTAAGCACATTTCCTTCATTTGATTTTAATAAAAGGTAGCATTATTTCCACTGCATCTCTGTGTTCATGGTTATATATGTATTCTGTTGTGTTCCTGCATAAATCCAGATCAGTGGTATCAGAGGCGTGTCTTCTCTTTCTTTGTTTTTCTTTGTATGTCCCCAACGCGGTTAGGGTATAAGGAGTTCAAGCTTGATCTGGTTGAACTCTTCCAAGATCAGCCTCGCACACCCTAACTACCCCCCATGGCAGAAGGAAAGAAAGACAAGGGAGCAGGAGCTCCTATAAAAATATTGCTCGAGGAGGACCTCGAGAAACAGAGGAACACGATGATGGATAACTTTTCCTATATCCTTCAACGGCTACCCACCGGCAACACATCTACATCTAGCACATCTTCCTTTAGGTCCATGACATCCTGGAAAAATCCAATACCAAGTTCAACAAAATTTTCCCCCCCATGGAGGAACTTAATGCAATGGGGACCATTGCTTCCTAAGGAGGGAGGAATGATCCAGGTGGATATCCGTTGCCACCCACCTATTCCATTTGGATCTGCACCATCAACTCTTTCAGTTCTTCAGTTCCAGCAGCTTATTATTTTAGCAGGTTTTCAGGTCCTACACTCCCTGAGCCTTTTTGTTTCCTTGATGATCCAGGGGGATAATGGTGGCCACCCACCTATTCCATTTGAACCCCTTCCATCAGTTCATTTAGATTTTAATTTTCAGCACAGCTTACAATTTTTAGCAGTTTTTGGGTCCTGAACATCCAAAGCCATTTTGAGGCCCTAAAAGACGTATTTTGGGAAAATTGGGAGCAACATGGGTTAGTTGACCAATTTTTCTCACACTGAAATTTGTACTCCTCTGATAGATCTTTATAACGAGCTATTGATCTTGTCAAACAAAGATCAGATTCCAAAGTTATGTCCCTGGGAAATTGAAACACCAATTTACCCTAATGGGACCCACAGTTTTGCCGCTTCATCTCCTAGGGTTAGGTTTTTGGAATTTTTTGGTTTTACATTTTTTCTCAACAATAAATAGGCCTTCGAGCCTCATTGTAACATAGTTTAGAGACCTATATCTGTCACATATTGTCTTAAGGATACGCTACTAGTGCCCTCACCGACTCATTTTTATTATTCCTCTAAGCATGTTTCAGTCATTTGTTTTGTAACACAATTCAGAGGCCTCTAGCCGCCACATATCTTCTCATAGATAAGCCTACCAACGCCCTAGCTATTTATTTACATTATGTCAGTAAGCACATTTTAGTCATTTGATTTTAATAAAAATAAGCATTGTTTCCACTGCATCTCTTTGTTCATGGTTATAGGTGTATTCTATTGTGTTCTTGCATAAATCCGAATTAGTGGTATCAGAGGCGGTTCTGCTCTTTCTCTGTTTTTCTTTTCATGTTGCCAACGTGGTCAGTGAATAAGGAGTTTGGGCTCAATCTACTTGCACCCTTCTAAGATCAGCCTCTCAAACCCCGACGATCCCCTATGGCGAAAGAAAATAAATACGAGGGTGCAGGAGATCCTATCAAAATCTTGCTTTAGGAGACCCTCGAGAAATAGAGGAATTCGATGATGGATAGCTTCACCTAGATCCTTCAATGACTACCCACTGGCAGAACATCTACATCCAACACATCTATGACATCCTGGACAAATCCAATACCAAGTTTAGAAGAATACCCCCCCCCCCCCCCCCATGTAGGAACTTAATGCAATGGGGATCATTGCTTCCTGAGGATGGAGGAATGATCCAAGTGGATATCGGTGGCCACTGACCTATTTCATTTGGACCTGCACCATCAAATCTTCCAGTTCTTCACTTCTAGCAACTTACTATTTTTAGTAGGTTTTCGGGTCCTACACTCCCGAAGCCATTTTGGGGCCTTGATGATCGAGGGGTATATTGGTGGCCACCCACCTATTCCATTTGAACACCCATCTTTAGTTTTTTTAGTTTTTAAATTTTAGCACAACTAACTATTTTTAGCAGTTTTTCGGGTCCTTAACTTCTAGAGTCATTTTGAGGCCCTCAACGACGTTTTTTGGGAAAC
Source organism: Pinus albicaulis (assembly GCA_034641835.2). Lineage (NCBI taxonomy): Eukaryota > Viridiplantae > Streptophyta > Pinopsida > Pinales > Pinaceae > Pinus > Pinus albicaulis. The sequence continues at coordinate 416,814,000 of CM076580.1, forward strand.
TCGGGAGCAACATGGATTCATGGATCGATGTTGCTCACACCAAAATATTTACTACTGGGATAGATATTTCTAATGAGCTATTGAGCGCATCAAACAGAGATCGTATGCCAAAGTTACATCCCCGAGAAGTTGAAACACCAATTTACCCAAACGGGACCCACAGTTTTGGCACTTCATCTCCTAGGGTTAGGTTTTTGGAATTTTCACGTTTTACATTCTTTCTCAACAATAAATAGGCCTTCGAGACTCATTGTAACATAGTGGAGAGTCCTGTAGCCATCACATCTCTTCTTAGGCATACGCTAACAATGCCCTCACCCGCTCATTTTTATTATTCCTGTAAGCATATTTCAATCATTTGTTTTGTAACACACTTCAGAGGCCTGTAGTTGCCACATATATTCTCATAGATAAGCCTACCAATGACCTGGCTTATTATTTACATTATGTTTGTAAGTACATTTGAGTCATTTTATTTTAATAAAAGGAAGCATTATTTATGTTGCATCTCTTTTTTCATGGTTATATGGGTATTATGTTGCATTTATGTATAAATCCGGATCAGTGGTAGCAGAGGTAGGTTTTCTCTCTCTCTCTTTTTTCTTTGAATGTCCCCAATGCAGTTAGGGTATAAAGAGTTTGGGCTCAATCTGGTTGCACCCTTCCAAGATCAGCCTTACAAACCCCAACGACCCCCCATGGTAGAAGGAAAGAAAGATGAGGGAGCAGGAGATCCTATCAAAATATTTCTCGAGGAGGCACTCGAGAAACAAAGGTATGCGATGATGGATAATTTTTCGCAAATCCTTCAATGGCTGCCCACGAACGACACATCTACATCCAGCATGTCTACCAATAGGTCCGTGACATCCTGGACAAATCCAATACCATGTTCAGCAGAATTTTCCCCCATGGAGGAACTTAATGCAATGGGGACCATTGCCTCCTAAGGAGGGAGGAATGATACAGGTGGATATCAGTGGCCACCCACCTATTCCATTTGGACCCGCACCATCAACTCTTTCATTTATTCACTTCCAGCAGCTTACTATTTTTAGCAGGTTTTTGGATCCTACACTCTCGGAGCCGTTTTGGGGCCTTGATGATCCAGGGGGATATTGGTGGCCACCCACCTATTCCATTTGAACCTCCACAAAGATTTCATTCAGTTTTTAAGTTTCAGCACAACTTAATGTTTTTAGCAGTTTTTCAAGTCCTCCACTTCCGAAGCCATTTTGAGGCCATAAATGACGTTTTTTTGGGAAAACTGGGAGAAACATGTGTCAATGGATTGATATTTCTCACACCAAAAATTGTACTACTTGGATAAATATTTCTAACAAGATATTGAGCATCAGGGAAAATTTTAGGGGCTAATATTCGCAGATGGGCTAATTTTCCATGCTATTTTAAAAAAAAGATTCACCAATTCCCATTTTTTTCTAAAAATGATTCGCCTAAATTTTATAAGAAAAAACTATTTTACCTTAAAAATCGCCAAAATTTTATAGAGACTATTTAAAATCATTAGAAGTTAGAATATTTTTACTAAAATATCGCCAAGCATTTTATAGTTTTCATATTATGGATTAGTAAGATTCACCAAGGTTTATAATCTTTAAGATAAATTTTCATCCTTAAAATTTTCCCTGTTGAGCATGTAAAATGGAGATCAGATGCCAAATTTATGTCCCCAGGAAGGTTAAACACCAATTTACCCAAACGGGACCCATATTTTTGGCACTTCATCCCCTAGGGTTAGGTTTTTGGAAGTTTTGGGTTTTACATTGTTTCTCAATAATAAATAGGCCTTCGAAACTCTTTGTCGCAAAGTGGAGAGGCCTGTAGCAGTCACATATCTTCTCAAGGATATGATACTAGTGCCCTTGCTCGCTCATTTTTATTATTCCTGTAAGGATGTTTCAGTCATTCGTTTTGTAACACAGTTCAAAAGCCTGTAGCTGCCACATCTCTTCTCAGAGATAAGCCTACCAGCACCCTAGCTGTTTATTTACATTATTTCTGTAAGCACATTTCATTCCTTTTATTTAATAAAAGGAAGCATTATTTCCGTTGCATCTCTTTGTTCATGGTTATATGTGTATTCTGTTGCATTCGTGCATAAATCCGAATTAGTGGTATCAAAAGCGGGTCTGATCTTTCTCTATTTTTCTTTATATGTCCTCAACGTGGTCAGGGTATAACGTGTTCGGGGTCGATCTGGTTGTACCCTTCCAAGATCAGCCTCGCAAACCCCGACGACACCCCGTGGCAGAATGAAAGAAAGAAGAGGGAGCAGGAGATCCTATCAAAATTTTGCTCGAGGATGCCCTCAAGAAAAAGAGGAATGTGATGATGGATAACTTTGCCGAGATCCTTCAACAAATTCCCACTAGCAACACATCTACATCTAACACGTCCGCCAACAGGTCCGTGACATCCTGGACAAATCCAATACCAAGTTCAGCAGAATTTCCCCCCCCATGGAGCAACTTAACGCAATGGGGAAAGTTTCTTCCTAAGGATGGAGGAATGATCCAGGTGGATATCGGTGGCCACCCACCTATTCCATTTGGACCCGCGCCATTAACTTTTTAGTTCTTCACTTCCAACAGATTACTATTTTTAGTAAGCTTTTGTGTCCTATAATCCAAGAGCCATTTTGGGGCCTCGATGATATAGGTGGATATTGGTTTCCACTAACCTATTCCATTTGAACCGCCACCATTAGTTCTTTCAGTTTTTAAATTTCAACGCAACTTACTATTTTCAGCAATTTTTCAGGTCCTCAACTTCCGGAGCCATATTAAGGCCCCAAATGATGTAGTTTGGAAAATCTGGGAGAAGCATGGGTCCACAGATTGATTTTTCTCACACTGAAAGTTGTACTCCTTGGGTATCTCTTTCTAACGAGATATTGATCGTGTCAAACAGAGATCGGATGTGAAAGTTACGTCCCCGAGAAGTTGAAACACCAATTTACCCAAACGAGACACACAGTTTTGGCGCTTCATCTGCTAGGGTTATGTTTTTGGAATTTTCGAGTTTTACATTATTTCTCAGCAATAAATAGGTCTTTGAGCCTCATTGTAACATAGTGGAAAGGCCTATAGCCGTCACATCTCTTCTTAGTGATACGCTACCACTGCCCTCTCCTATAATTTTTTATTATTCCTGTAAGCATGTTTCATTCATTTGTTTTGTAACATAGTTCAGAGGCCTGTAGCCGCCACATCTCTTCTCAGAGATAAGCCTACCTGTTCCCTAGCTGTTTATTTACATTATGTATATAAGCACATTTTATTCATTTGATTTTAATAAAAGGAAGCATTATTTATGTTGTATCTCTGTGTTCATGGTTATATGTGTATTCTCTTGTGTTCCTGCATAAATCTGGAATAGTGCTATCAGAGGCGGGTCTGGAATTTCTATGTTTTTATTTTCATGTCCCCAATGAGGTCATGGTATAAGGAGTTCAGGCTTGATCTGGTTTCACCCTTCGAAGGTCAGCCTCACGAACCTCAGTGACCCCCCATGGCGAAAGGAAAGAAAGATGAGGGAGCAGGAGATCCTATCAAAATATTGCTAGAGGAGGCCCTCAAGAAATAGAGGAACGCGTTCATGGATAAATTTGCCCAGATCCTTCAACAACTACCCTCCAGCGACACATCTACATCGAGCATGTCCACCAACACGTCCGTGACATCCTAGACAAATCCAATACCAAGTTCAGCAGAATTCCCCCCCGCCCCCCCATGGAGGAACTTAACGAAATGGGGACCATTGCTTCCTAAGGAGGGAGGAATGATCCAGGTGGATATTGGTGGCCACCGACCTATTCCATTTATACCCACACCATCAACTCTTTTAGTTCTTCACTTCTAGCAGCTCACTATTTTTAGTAGGTTTTCGGGTCCTACACTCCCGGAGCCGTTTTGGGGCATTGATGATCTAGGGGGATATCGGTGATCACCCACCTATTTCATTTGAACCCCAACCACCAGTTCATTCAGTTTTTAAGTTTCAACAGAAATTACTATTTTTAGCAATTTTTTTGGTCCTGAACTTCCGGAGCCGTTTTGAGGCCCTAAATGAAATTTTTGGGGAAAACTGGGAGCAACATGAGGCCATGGACTAATGTTGCTCACATTGAAAGTTTTACTACTTAGATAAATATTTATAATGAGCTATTGAGCATGTCAAATGGAGACTGGATGTCAAATTTATGTCCGCGGGATGTTGAAACATCAATTTACCCAAATGAGACCCACAATTTTGGTGCTTCATCTCCTAGGGTTAGGTTTTTGGAAGTTTCAGGTTTTAATTTTTTTCTCAATAATAAATAGGCCTTCAAGCTTCATTGTAGCACAGTCGAGAGACCTATAGTCATCACATCTCTTTTGAGGGATATGCTACTAGTGCCCTCGTCCGCTCATTTTTATTATTTCTGTAAGCATGTTTCAGTCATTTGTTTTGTAACACAGTTCAGAGGCCTGTATCCGCCACATATCTTCTCATAGATAAGACTACTAGCACCTTAGTTGTTTATTTACATTATGTGTGTAAGCACATTTCAGTCATTTGATTTTAATAAAAGGAAGCATTATTTCCACTGCATCTGTCTGTTCATGGTTATATGTGTATTATGTTGCATTCCTTCATAAATCTGGATTAGTGGTATCAGAGGCAAGTCTGCTCTTTCTCTGTTTTTATTTCCATGTCCCCAACACGATCAGGGTATAAGGATTTTGTGCTCAATCTAGTTGCACTCTTCCAAGATCAACCTCGCAAACCCCGATGACCCCCCATGGAAGAAGGAAAGAAATATGAGGGAGAAGGAGATCCTATCAAAATAATGCTTGAGGAGGGGCCCCTCGAGAAACAAAGGAACGTGATGATGGATAACTTTTCCTAGATCCTTCAACATATGCCTACCGACGACACATCTACATCCATCATGACTACCAATAGTTCTGCGACATCCTGGAAAAATCCAATACCAAGTTCAGCAGAATTTGTCCCCGATGGAAGAAATTAATGCAATAGGGACCATTGCTTCCTAAGGAGAGAGGAATGATCCAAGTGGATATCATTGGCCAACCACCTACTCCATTTGGACACAGACCATCAACTCTTTCAGTTCTTCACTTCCAAAATATTACTATTTTAGCAATTTTTCGGGTCGTACACTCCCAGAGTTGTTTTGGGGCCTTATGATCTAGGGGGATATTGGTGGCAACCCACATTTTCCATTTTAACCCACACCATCAGTTTTTTCGGTTTTTAAGTTTCAACACAACTTACTATTTTTAGCAGTTTTTCGGGTCCTGAACTTCAAAACGACGGTTTTTGTGAAAAATAGGGGCAACATTAGTCCATGGACCGATGTTTCTCACACCGAAATTTTTACTCCTCGGATAGGTCTTTCTAACGAGCTATTGAGTGCATCAAACGGAGATCGGATGCCAATTTTATATCTCTAGGAAGTTGAAACACCAATTTACCCAAACGGGACCCACGATTTTGGCACTTCATCTTCTAGGGTTAGGTTTTTCAAAGTTTTGGGTTTTTCATTGTTTCTCAAAAATAAATAGACCTTCGAGTCTCATTGTAATACAATGGAGAGGCTTGTAGCCATCACATATCTTCTTAGGGATACATTACTAGTTCCCTCACCCGCTCATTTTTATAATGGCTGTAAGCATGTTTTAGTCATTTTTTTTGTAACTGAGTTCATAGGCCTATAGCTGTCACATCTCTTCTCATAGATAAGCCTACTAGCACCCTAGATGTTTATTTACATTATGTCTATAAGCACATTTAATTCATTTGATTTTAATAAAAGGAAGAATTATATCGGTTGCATCTCTTTCTTCACGGTTATATGTGTATTCTATTGTGTTCCTACATAAATCTGGATTAGTGGTATTAGAGGCAGGTCTTCTCTTTCTCTATTTTTCTTTGCATGTATCCAATGAGGTCAGGGTATAAGGAGTTCGAGCTCGATCTCTTTGCACCATTCCAAGATCAGCCTCGCAAACCCCGATGACCCCCCATGGCAAAAGGAAATAAAGACGAGGGAGCAGAAGATCCTATCAAAATCTTGCTCGAGGATGCCCTCGAGAAATAGAGGAACTCGATTATGGATAATTTTTCCAAAATCCTTCAACGGCTTCCCAACAGTGACACATCTACATCTAGCACATTTTCCAATAGGTCCGTGACATCCTGGACAAATCTAATACCAAGTTTAGCAGAATTTTTCCCACCATGGAGGATCTTAAAGAAATGGGGACCATTGCTTCCTAAGGAGGGAGGAATGATCTAGGTGGGTCTCGGTGGCCACCTACCTATTCCATTTGGACCTGCACCATCAAATCTTTCAGTTCTTCACTTCCAGTAGCTTACTATTTTTAACAAGTTTTCGGATTCTAAACTCCCGAAGCCGTTTTGAGGCCTTGATGATCCAGGGGGATATTGGTGGCCACCCAGATATTCCATTTGAACCTCCACCATTAGTTCCTTTAGTTTGTACATTTCAGCACAACTTACTATTTTTAGCAATTTTTCGGGTCCTGAACTTCCAAGGCTGTTTTGAGACCCTAAACAACGTTTTTGGGGAAAACTAGGAGCAACATGAGGCCATTTACCAATTTTTCTCACATTAAGAGCTATAATCTTGGGGTAGATATTTGTAACGAGCTATTGAGCGCATGAAACGAAGATCAGATGCCAAAGTTACATCCCCGGGAAGTTAAAACACCAATTTACCCAAACGGGACCCATAATTTTGGTACTTCATCTCTCTTAGGGTTAGGTTTCTGGAAGTTTCAGGTTTTACATTGTTTCTCAACAATAAATAGGCCTTCGAGCCTCATTATAACATAGTGGAGAGACCTATAGCCGTTACATCTCTTCTCAGGGATACGCTACTGGTGCCCTCACCTGTTCATTTTTTATTGTTCCTGTAAGGATGTCTTAGTCATTTTTTTTTAACACAGTTCAAAGGCCTGTAGCAACCACATCTCTTCCTAGAGATAATCCTACCAGTGGCCTAACTGTCTATTTACCATTTTTCTATAAGCACAATTCAGTCATTTGATTTTAATAAAAGGAAGAATTATTTCTATTGCATCTCTATGTTCATGGTTATATGTGTATTATGTTGTGTTCCTGCATAAATCTAGATCAGTGGTATCAGAGGCGGGTCTGATATTTATCTGTTTTTCTTTCCATGTCCCCAACATGGTGAGGGTATAAGGAGTTTGGGCTCGATCTAGTGCACCCTTCCAAGATCAGCCTCACAAACCCCGATGACCCCCCATGGCGGATGGAAAGAAATATGAGGGAGCAGTAGATCCTATAAAAATCTTTCTTGAGGAGACCCTCGAGAAATAAAGGAAAATGATGATGGATAAATTTTCCCAAATACTTCAACGGCTCTTCACTGGCGACACATCTACATACAACACCTCTACCAACAGGGTCGTGACATCTTGGACAAATCCAATACCATGTTTAGTAGAATTTTCCACCCCATGGAGGAACTTAGCACAATGGGGACCGTTTCCTCCTAAGGATGGAGGAATGATCCAGGTGGATATTAGTGGCCACACACCTATTCCATTTGTACATGCACCATCAACTCTTTCAGCTCTTCAGTTCCAGTGGCTTACTATTTTTAGCAGGTTTTCAGGTCCTACACTCCCAGAGCCATTTTGGGGCCTTGATTATCCAGGGGGATAATGGTGGCCACCTAGCTATTCCATTTAAACCCCTATCATCAGTTTGTTCAGTTTTTAAGTTTCAAGACAACTTACTATTTTTAGAAATTTTTCGGGTCCTAAACTTAAGGAGCCGTTTTGAGGCCATAAACAATGTTTTTTGGGAAAACCGGGAGAAAAATGGGTCTATGGACCAATATTTATCATAATAGAAGTTGTAATCTTTAGAAACATCTTCTAACGAGCTATTGAGCACGTCGAATGAAGATCAGATATCAAATTTACGTCCCCGGGAAGTTAAAACTCCAATTTACCCAAACGGGACCCACAGTTTTGGCGCTTCATCTCCTAGGGTTAAGTTTTCGGAAGTTTGGGGATTAAAATTGTTTCTCAACAATAAATAGGCCATCAAGCCTCATTGTAACACAGTGGAGAGCAGTCTGTAGCCATCACATCTCTTCTCAGGGATACGCTACAAGTGCCCTCGCCCGCTCATTTTTATTATTCCTGTAAGCATGTTTTACTCATTTATTTTATAACACAGTTCAGAGGCTTGTAGCCACCACATCTCTTCTAGGAGATAAGCCTACTAGTGCCCTAGCTATTTATTTAAATTATTTCTGAAAGAAAATTTCAGTCATTTGATTTTAATAAAAGGAATCATTGTTTCTGCTGCATCTTTCTGTTCATGGTTATATGTGTATTCTGCTGCATTTCTCCATAAACCTGAATTAGTGGTATCAGAGGTGGGTTTGCTCTTTCTCTATTTTTCTTTGCATGTCCCCAACACGGTAAGGGTATAAGGATTTCAGGCTCAATTTGGTTGCACCCTTCCAAGATCAGCCTCACAAACCCCGATGACCCCCCATGGCGGAAGGAAAGAAAAAAGAGGGAGCAAGAGATCCTATCAAAATATTGATGATGGATAACTTTTACCATATTCGTCAACAACTGCCCACCGGTGACACATCTACATCCAACACGTTCGCCAATATGTCTACGACATCCTAGACAAATCCAATACCAAGTTCAGTGGAATTTTCCCCCAATGGAGGAAATTAACACAATGGGGACCATTCCTTCCTAAGGAGGGAGGAATGATCCAGGAGGATATCGGTGGCCACCCACCTATTCCATTTGGATCTATGTCATCAACTCTTTTAGTTCTTCACTTCCAGTAGCTTACTATTTTTAGGAGGTTTTCGGGTCCTACACTCTCGGAGCCGATTTGGGGCCTTGATGATCCAAGGGGCCATTGTTGGCCACCCGCCTATTCTATTTGAACCCCCACTATCAGTTCGTTCAGGTTTTAAGTTTCAACACAACTTACTATTTTTAGCATATTTTTAGGTCCTGAACTTCTGGAGCAGTTTTGAGGCCCTAAATGACATATTTTGGGAAAACCGGGAGCAACATGGGTCCATATACTGATGTTGCTCACACTGAAAGTATTACTCCTCGAATAGATCTTTCTAATGAGCTATTGAGCATGTAAAACGGAGATTGGATGCCAAAGTTACGTCCCCGGGAAGTTGAAACACCAATTTACCAGAATGGGCGCTTCATCTCCTAGGGTTATGTTTTTGGAAGTTTCTGGTTTTACATTGTTTCTCAACAATAAATAGGCCTTCGAGCCTCATTTTACCAAAGTGGAGAGGCCTGTAGTCGTCACATCTCTTCTCAGGGATCCGCTGCCTGTGCCCTTGCCCACTCATTTTTATTATTTCTGTAAGCATCTTTCAGTCATTTGTTTTGTAACACAGTTCAGAGGCCTGTAGTTGCCACATCTCTTCTCATAGATAAGCCTACCAGCGCCATAATTTTTTATTTACATTATGTCTGTAAGCACATTTTGGTCATTTTATTTTAATAAAAGGAAGCATTATTTCCACTACATCTCTGTGTTCATGGTTATATGTGTATTCTGTTGTGTTCCTGCATAAATATGGATTTGTGGTATCAGAGGCGGTCTGATATTTCTCTTTTTTTCTTTTCATGTCCCCAACGCGGTGGGGGTATAAGGAATTCAGGCTCAATATGGTTTCACCCTTCCAAAATTAGCTTCTCAATACCCAAGGACCCGCCATGGTGGAAGGAAAGAAAGACAAGGGAGTAGGATATCCTATAAAAATATTGCTCGAGGAGGCCCTCGAGAAACAAAGGAACGTGGAGATGAATAAATTTTCCCATATTCTTAAACGGCTTCCAACCAGCAACACATCTACATCCAGCATGTCTGCCAACAGGTCCGCGACATCCTAGACATATCCAATACCAAATTCAGCAAAATTTTCACCCCCTTAGAGGAGCTTAACACAATGGGGACCATTTCTTCCTAAGGAGAGAAGAATGATCTAGGTGGATATCAGTGGCCACCCACCTATTCCATTTGGACCCGCACCATCAACTCTTTCAGTTCTTCACTTTCATGAGCTTACTATTTTTGGCAGGTTTTCAGGTCCTACACTTCCGAAGCCGTTTTGGGGCCATGATTATTGAGGGGGATATTTCTGGCCATGCATATATTCTATTTGAACCCCCACCATCAGTTCATTCCTTTTTTATGTTTCAGCACATCTTACTGTTTTGAGTATTTTTTCAAGTCCTGAACTTTCGAAGCTGTTTTTAGGCCCTAAACGACGTTTCTTTGGGGAAAATGGGAGCAATATGGGTCCATAGATTGATTTCTCTCACACCCAAAGTTGTACTCCTTGTATAGATCTTTCTAATAAGCTATTGAGCGCATCAAACGGATATAAAATGCCAAATTTACATCCCCGAGAAGTTGAAACACCAATTTACCCAAACGGAACCCACAATTTTGGCGCGTCATTTCCTAGGGTAAGGTTTTTGGAAGTTTCGGGTTTTACATTGTTTCTCAACAATAAATAGGCCTTCGAGCCACATTGTAAAAAAATGGAGAGGCATATATCCATCACATCTCTTCTGAGAGATACGCTACCAGTGCCCTCACCCACTCACTTTTATTATTCCTATAAGCATGTTACAATCATTTGTTTTGTAACACAGTTCAGAGGCATGTAGCTGCCACATCTCTCCTTAGAGATATGCCTACCAAAACCCTAGCTATTAATTTACATTATATTTGTAAGCACATTTCAATCATTTGATTTTAGTAAAATGAAGCATTATTTCCACTGCATCTCTATGTTTATGGTTATATGTTGTAATGTTCCTACTTAGCCTTGGCTAAGTGGAGACATTCAATTTTGATTTAATTTATGTTTTATGAATGACTGAATAAAGGATGACATGTAAAAATCCTAAAAAGTCTGAATAAATCAATGCCCATGTGAACAAACACAAATCAGGGCTATGTAAATAATCACTTGCAGGTGTGAAAGAGGTTTGAGCCAAAGATTGGGTCCACCTTGACCAAGACAACTACGCTGTCTAGGTTCATTGTATCTCCAAAGGGGATTGCACAGTTCTAGAAGGGAGCCTCTAATGTGAATAGGGCTAACTCATCAAAGTGGTTTAGGGTTTACAAGGGCTTTCTCAACTTATAAAAGAAGTTGGAGAGCAACATGAAGGGGTTGTTGATAGATCATATTTCTGAAGTATTTGTCTGCTTAGACAAATACCATTCTCTGTTGTTTAGTGGAGGATTGTGATTATAATTCCTGTTTAGGGGTTTCATATCTTCCTTTGAGGATCATTGGAGGAGTTATTTTCTGAAGTAGGCCACTATCTAGTTTGAGACCAAGCTCTATTTTCATGAGCAGCACTGGCCCATTGAGGGTTTTGCAGCTGCTATCTTTTGTAGCAAGTGGTATTATAGATCTGCTTAGATCTAGCTTGTTTTGAAAAGCTTTCTCTCTTGGAATGTTTTCTTCAGCCTCCAAAGAGATAGCTGATCCATATTTTGTATCAAATCTATAATTTCATTCAAGTTATTCAATCTCCTTCACCCTCTGCACAGTTTCTGCTCAATACTGCATTATTTTGTGAGAGGGTTTTGTCATTTCAGTTTGCTATTAGTTTGGAGGAAGATCTATTGGTGTTAGGCTTGCCTTCCCTTGGTGATCTGTGGATTGGGTTGCTGATCCATGTCTCTATAGATTCTATCTCTTTCAGAAAAAAAAATTATCTTCAGAAATTTCTGGGTTTTCTACAACACTGTAAATTGTAATTCAGATCTACAACTTACTATGCAATATTTTGATGTAATTCCAATTGGATCTTGTTCTTAAAGTCATATAGTTTCTAGATCTGTATTAGATCTGATTTTTCGTCCATATATATTTTATATATATGAAATGTAATGTACAGTAGCTGAACCATCTAGAAAATAACGATGTATATGTATTTCTGTAGTTTGTCACTAGTTGCAGCTCTAACTTCTGAAGGGATTTTTCCCTAGTTTCTTTTGTAATCTGTTGTAGAGGCTATAAGCTCAAATATAAATCTGATTTACTATTATATCTCTGAAGTATCAGATATTTGGCTATCCTCCTCTAAGTTTCATTCAAAACTGCACAATTCTAGTTGATGAGGTTTTCATGTTTCAACAACCTTTCTCTTTGGTTTATTTCTAGCTAGTCTTTATTTTGGGAGATTTGTTTAATGTGCCTAAAATGATTTTTTTTCAATTGAAATTCTATATAAAAGTCACATACAACATAAATGAGGGGATCCTAGCCATGATCTACATTATTCTTTCTCATATTTTCTTATACATCATTTTCATTAAAGACCTTATTGAGATTCCTAAAATGGATTATTCCAAGTTCTATAGACAGAGTCTACAGTTGGTCAAGTAGCGTCTGGTTCTCACCCTATTTTAAAGGTGACACAACCAGTAAATGCCTCTGTACTCCATCTCTGAAATAGAATATTGAGAATCCCCAAAAAGGAATATTACATATGTGTATTCTCTTATGTTTCTGCATAAATCCAAATTAGTGGTATCATAGGCAAGCCTACTCTTTCTTTGTTTTTCTTTGCATGTCCACAATGCAGTCAGGGTATAAGGATTTTGGGTTTTATCTGGTTTCACACTTCCATGTTCAACCTCGCAAACGCTGATGAACCCCCATGGCAGAGGGAATGAAAGACAAGGGAGTTGGAGATCCTATAAAAATATTGCTTAAAGAGGCCCTCGAGAAACATAGGAATGTGATGATGGATAAATTTTCCTAGATCCTTCAATGGCTACCCACCGGTGACACATCTACATCCAGCACGTCTGCCAACAGGTCTGCAACATCCTGGACAAATCCAATACCAAGTTCAGTAGAATTCCCCCCTCCCGCATGGAAGAACTTAATGCAATGGGGACCATTGCTTCCTAAGGAGGGAGGAATGAACCAGGTGGATATCAGTGGCCACCTACCTATTCTATTTGGACCCACACCATCAACTCTTTCAATTCTTCACTTCCATCAGCTTATTATTTTTAGCAGGTTTTCGGGTACTACACTCCCGGAGTCGTTTTGGGGCCTTTATGATCTAGGGGGATATTGGTGGCCACCCATCTATTCCATTTGAACCCTCAGCATCACTTCGTTCAGTTTTAAGTTTCAGCACAACTTACTATTTTTAGCAGTTTTTCGGGTCATGAACTTCCAGAGTCATTTTGAGGTCTTAAACGACGTATTATGGGAAAACCAGGAGAAACATCGATCCATGGAATGATTTTTCTCACATCGAAAGTTGTAATCCTCTAATACATATTTCTAATGAGCTATTGAGCACGCCAAACAGAGATCATATGCCAAAGTTACGTGCCCGAGAAGTTGAAACACCAATTTACCCAAACAGGACCCATAATTTAGGTGCTTCATCTCCTAGCGTTAGGTTTTTGGAAGTTTCGGGTTTTACATTGTTTCTCAACAATAAATAGGCCTTCGAGCCTCATTTTAACATAGTGGAGAGGCCTTTAGCTATGACCTCTCTTATCAGGGACATGGTACCAGTGCCCTCGCTCACTCATTTTTATTATTCCTGTAAGCATGTTTCAGTCATTTGTTTTGCAACACAGTTTACAGGCATGTAGCCGATGCATCTCTTCTCAAAGATAAGCCTACCAGCTCCCTAACTGTTTATTTACATTATTTCTGTAAGCACATTCCAATCATTTAATTGTAATAAAAGTAAGCATTATTTCCACTGCATCGATGTGTTCAAGGTTATATGTGTATTCTGTTATGTTCCTGCATAAATCTGGATCAATGGTATCAGAGGTGGGTTTTATCTTTCTCTGTTTTTCTTTCCATGTCCCCAACGTGGTTAGGGTATAAGTAATTCGGGCTCGATCTGGTTGCACCCTTCCATGATCAGCCTCACAAACCCCAATGACCCCCCATGGAAGAAGGAAAGAAAGATGAGGGAGCATGAGATCCTACCAAAATCTTGCTCGAGGAGGCCCTCGAGAAACATAGGAATGCGGTGATGGATAACTTTTCCCTAATCCTTCAACGACTATCCACCAGAAACACATATACATCCAGCACGTCCGCCAATAGGTCCACGACATCCTGGACAAAACCAATAGCAAGTTCAGCAGAATTTTCTTGCCCATGGAGGAACTTAATGCAATGGGTATCATTTCTTCCTAAGGAGGGATAAATGATCCAGGTGGATATCGGTGGCCACCCACCAATTCCATTGGGATCCACACCATCAACTCTTTCAGTTCTTCACTTCCAGCAGCTTACTATTTTTAGCAAGTTTTTGAGTCCTACACTCTTGGAGCCATTTTGGGGCCTTGATGATCCAGGGGGATATTGGTGGCTAGCCACCTATTCCATTTGAACCCCGACCATCATTTCGTTATTTTTTTAAGTTTCAACAAAAATTACAATTTTTAGAATTGTTTTGGGTCCTGAACTTCCTGAGCTGTTTTGAAGCCATAAATGACATTTTTTGGAAAAACCGAGAGCAAAACAAGTCAATGGATTGATGATGCTCACACTGAAATCTATACTCCTCGGATAAATCTTTCTAATGAGCTACTGAGCGCATTAAATGGAGATTGGATGCGAAATTTACGTCCTTGAGACCCACAATTTTGGTGTTTCATCTCCTAGGGTTAGGTTTTTCGAAGTTTTGGGTTTTACATTGTTTCTCAACAATAAATAGGCCTTCAAGACTCACTGTAACATGGTGGAGAGGCTTTTAGTTTTCACATTTCTTCTAAGGGATACGCTACCATTTCCCTCGCTCGCTCATTTTTATTATTCCTTTAAGCATTTTTCATTCATTTGTTTTGTAACATAGTTCAGAGGGCTGTAGCTGGCACATATCTTCTCAGAGATAAGCCTACTAGCACCCTAGTTATTTATTTACATTGTGATTGTAAGAACATTTCATTCATTTGATTGTAATAAAAGGAAGCATTATTTCCGCTGCATCTTGTGTTCATGGTTATATGTGTATTCTGTTGTGTTCTTGCATAAATCCGGTTCAAAATGACTTATAGTACTTACATGTCGTATTGGGGTTCTAGAAATATATTGGAAAATGACCTAGTTGGCCTCAGTTATAGAAAATTATCTATCCACATCATCAACCAGCTCCACCACCTCATCCTCTGCCTTCGTAACCTCCTCGACCACCGCGTTGTCCATTTTCTTCTTGTACATGATATTATGCTTTCATTCTATAAGTGTCAGCAATGTGCTCCTTCATTAGGTGATAACTTTGACAATTATTCTCATCATGTCCCACTGATTTACAAAACTTGCAATATATATTCTTTGGATTTTGTGCATTTTTTTCTAACAAGTAGCAGAATTCTAAGCGATGTTTTCCTCTATCCTTACATATCTCGCACCACAAGCTAGATCCTACATTCAAGGGATTAGGTGCTCCAATATCCATGAAATCCCTAAGGGCAGGGCACAGTTCTTTACAATGACTCTCTAATCTGCACTTCGTACACCATTCTTCTTCTCTAGCTTCCTTTATTTTCTTGATATCTTGGATTTGCAGGGTTAGGTTCGCCATCTCATTCTCAAATTTTTGCATACTTGTATTTGTATCTCCTATAGGAGAAGCTTCCAACTTCATCACAATATCTAGAGCTTCATCTTGAGTTTCTATCTTCTGTTGCATCAATGGCAATTGTATATGCAGTAGAAATGCAACTATAAACCACTCTATATGTTTTTGTGGAGCTATCTTGAAGCTTACCTAATCCAATAGTAGCTTAGACCTCTGATCTAACTCCTAAAAAAAAACAATAGGTTTCTTCTTTATTTATTTCAACTCATTTATGCATTGTGATTGAGACTTAGGCTTCTTAAATTCTCCTACCAATGATGTTTTTATCTCTGCAAACGTTATGTTTTGGTTAGTTGAAAAATCCATATACCATGTCAATTATCTATCGTGAATTTTCATAACGAGATGTGCCTTCTTTATATTCTCATAATTGATCTTCTTCGCGGTCAATACAACTTCGCATAAAAACCAAAATTGTTAGGGATCCTCCAATCTAGTTCCTATGAAAATAGGTAGCTTAATATCATCAGCCATACCTCTTCTTGGCGGGACAGGGGGAGGGGGCGGGGGGGGGGGGCGAGGGGGATGGGGGGTAGGAGGGCTAGAGGGAGCTGGTAAACCACAAACACTATGTCTATTACAAGATTTTAGCTTCAGAAAACCCTGAGTCTAGGAGAGGGAATACTACGAAGCTACTTGGGGATGCCTTTCTTCTTTTTCGCTTTCAGGTTTTCTCAAAAAGAGGACTATAATTAGTTAAAAAAAGGTCTTTTGATCTTTTCCATGATACCTCATTCTGGTATCTACTCTGTATCTCTTTCCACCTTGTGTTGTGTCACTCTCTTGTTTAAATTTACTTTCTCTTCTCCCAAACATAAGTAAACTAGCAATCTGAATACATTTGTAAAACACCCTTTTCACAGAAAAGCATCTTAATCCACATTTTCAAAGATTTCAAATACTTACCTCACATTGCTTTGAAGAATCATCAGCCTTCCTCATTTTATAACATATTCAGGTCTACTTCAAACTTAGTAATGAATCCTCCCAAGATGTTATCAATCCAAAAGTCAACAGCCCTTGAAATCTTATTGTCAGTGCTCTTGAGTTGCTATATCAGTTCAGGAGTCTTCACTGTAGGTTCATCGCCCTTAAAATAATATTTATTTAAGAAAACCTCAATATCCACTCGTAAAATTTAGTAGGAAACGAAGTGAAGAAAATTTCATATTGATCTGTGAAAATATACTTTTGTAACCACGCTTTGGATGTCAAACGAAGATTTATGTTTTCTTTATCTGCAAATTATCACTCTTTCAGATCTATCCAATGTTGAATCTCCTTATTCGACGAGTGCCACATCCACATATCCCTCAAGAAAATCCCGGTCCCGGCAACAGAACCACTTTTAGGTTTTATTCGGGATGACCCTGTAGGAATTTACAGGGTAAGTTCCTTAGATCAAGAACCAAAGGTCACCACTCATAAATAGATCACAAATCAGTACACCAGTATAATCACATGGTTAAAACCCTCAAAGAGGGAAACAGTCCATGGCCTGAGCCAACACGACCACTTCAGGAAATTTATTAATATAAAAAGAAAAGTTGCATATGTTTCTCTCATAAATGGTTACCAGAAAAATTACCCTCCATGCTCCTTAAATAGAGATCACGGACCAATCGAGTGTTAAGCCACGGATTAAGTGTCGTTAATATTGAGGTGAGAGATAACTGTCGGATCACTACAAATTGTGACCGTCGGGTTATAAGTTACAAATGTACATGGTAAAGAAACACACTTTACCTAACTCTACACTAGACTAAGTTATTCTTAACTTTTTCCTATGTGTCAGAATATCCTAACATCCCCCCTTAAGAACAACTTGGGATAGGATTGAAGGATTTACAAAGGTGACACAAAAGGAGCCTATTTCCTATTTGTCGAAATATCCTAACATCCCCCCTTAAGAACAAATTGGGATAGAATTGAAGGATTTATAAAAGTAACACAATAGGAGAAGGAAGGAGGCATTAGAGCCTATCCCCCCTTAATGACAACTTTCTTGAACTCCAAGCATGGATCGAAGTTTGGTAAACTTCGCTTCTGTGAGAGCCTTCATAAAGATATCGACTACTTGATCATTGGTTAGACAATACTGCACTTCGAGAACACGATCATGAATGAGATTTCTAATGAAGTTTATGTGGAGTTCAATGTGTTTCATATGCTGATGTTGAACTGGATCTTTGCATAGCTAAATGTCACTCTGATTATCACACCAAAGTGTAGTTGGATGCTGATGATGAAGACCAAATTCAGACAGGATCTGATGAAGCCACATGGCTTCCTTGCTGGCTTCAACTACACCACGAAACTCTACTTCCGCTGAAGAAAGAGAGATGGCACTTTTTTTCTTACAATACCAAGTAATAGGTCTTGAACCAAGAGTGAATACATATCCTACAATAGACTTCTGATCATCAGGGTCACTAGCCCAATCATAATCAGTGAAACCAATCAATAAGGGAGATTCTCCTGCACTGTAATGAATCTCGAATTGAATTATACCTTGAATATATCAAATTATTCTTTTAGTTTCTTTCCAATGACTTTCATGAGGTTGGTGCATAAAACGAGTGACAAGACCAATGGGAAAGGAAAGGTTAGGACGGGTATGGGTTAGATACAAAATTTTACCAACAAGTTGACGATATAAGGTAGCATCAACTTCAGGGGTAGTAAAAGTGACTAAAAGCTTGAATCTAGACTGAAAGGGAGAAGGGGTTGGCTTACAGTATTCCATGTGAAAGTGGTGTAGAAGATCACAGGCATACTTGGACTGAGAGAGGGTAATGCCTTCCTTGGATTGCAAGACTTGAAGACCAAGGAAATAATGTAAGTTTCCTAAGTCTATCATTTCAAACTTATTTTTGAGGCTAGACTTCCCATGGTTTATATGGTTTGGATCACTACCATTAAGGATAATATCATCAACATAAAGAACAAGTATGGTGAAGGACTTACCCACTTTCTTGGTGTAGACAGTGTTGTCAGAATGACACCTAGAAAACCCATTATCTAATAGAAACTCGTCCATTTTGGCATACCAAGCCCGAGGAGCTTGTTTGAGACCATAGAGAGACTTCCTAAGGTGATAAACAAGGATAGAGTCATTTTGGATAAAGCCAGGGGGTTGTTCCATGTATATTTCTTCATGTAAATCTCCATGTAAGAAGGCAGATTTAACATCCATCGGATGGACTTCCCAATTAAAGGAAGCAGCAAGGGAAAGAACAAGGCGGATAGAATTCATTTTGGAAATAGGGGAGAAGGTTTCAGTATAGTTAATGCCTTAAACTTGTGAAAATCCTTTAGCGAAAAGACGAGCTTTATGTCTATCCACTTTTCCTTCTGGACAAAACTTTGTTTTGTAAATCCATCTACATCTGAAAATTTTGCTTCCTTTTGGAAGAGGAATAAGATCCCAAGTATCATTCACCAATAAGGAACGATATTCTTCATTCATAGCTTCATCCCAAGATGGATGACCAGAGGCTTCTTCAAAGGTTTCTGGATCAGGATTTTCTGGAAATTGAGCCAATAAGGAAGAGGCTCTTTCGAACTGAGAACGTGTACACCGTCAATCTGCAGGGTCACCTGCAAGAGAACCTGCTGCATCTTGAGTAGAGCGGACCCATCTTGGAAGCGGTGGATTGTAAGGAATAATTTCAAGAGGTGGAGGAGGATTTTCATCTTCGTTGTCATCATCTGAACTAGAAGGAATTCTATTAAGGATAGAGGAGAGAGAGAGAGGTGGCACATATGTTGAATCAGGCTCGCAGGCCAAAGGTGGCACACCCGCCGAACTAGGCTCGCAGGCTGATATATTTTCATCAAATTTTACATCTCTTCTAATGATTATATTTTTGGATTTTGGTTGAAGAAGTCTATATCCTTTGACATATTCAGAATATCCAACAAAAATGCATTTTTCACTCTCAAGTTCTAAGGCTTTATGTTTCACATCTAGAATATGGGCCCAAGCATCACTTCCAACAACATGAAAGTGACTTACATCTGGTTTGATTTAGCTCCAAGCTTCTTCTGGAGTTATATTCTTTAAAACCTTAGTAGGAGTGCGATTTACTATGTAATTTTTACAGTTAATTTCTTCTGCCCAAAAATTGAGACTAAGTCCTTTAGATTGAAGCTTACAATTAGCCATTTCTTTTAAGGTGTGATTCATCCTTTCAGCTACACAATTTTTTTGTGGAGTATATGGAACATTATGTTGCAATTGAATGCCATGCTTAGTGCAGAAGTTGATAAATTTTTTGTTAACATGTTCTCCACCATTGTCTGATCTTAACTTAATAATTTGATGTCCATATTGTTTCTCAACAAAGGCCTTAAAGGCCATGAACATGTTAAAAACTTCACTCTTGAGTTTTAATAAATATACCCAAGTGCGTCTGGAAAATTCGTCAATGAAAGTTAAGAAGTACTTGCAACTAGAGAAAGAAACAACAGGAAGTGGAGCACATAAATCACTGTGCACAAGCTTCAAAGGGGGTGAATCGTGCCAAGACGCACATTTGTCAAAACTATCCCGATGATTTTTTCTGAGTACACATCCAGAGTAAACACCATCTTGGCAAGACACCATA
Source organism: Pinus albicaulis (assembly GCA_034641835.2). Lineage (NCBI taxonomy): Eukaryota > Viridiplantae > Streptophyta > Pinopsida > Pinales > Pinaceae > Pinus > Pinus albicaulis. The sequence goes on from CM076580.1 coordinate 416,834,362, forward strand.
GGAAGGCCCGTCACCATATTTTCCTTACATAGAGTTTGAAGAGAGCGATAGTTTAAGTGACCAAATTGCTCATGCCAAAGTTTGCTCACATCATCATTATGAGCAAAAAAAATAGAGGGAATACTTGATGACCCAAAGTTGTCAAACTTATACAACCTTGTGGAATCATCGACAATTCCAGTGGCTAAAATATGTTTAGGATCTTTGAGGTCCTTGATTACAAAATCATGAGGTGAGAATTCTATTATTTTCCCTTCACCTGAATGAGTTGTATGATAAACAGATAGAAGGTTGCATGACAAGGTAGGAACACATAGTACATCATTAAACTGACCATTATCGAGATGAATGGTTCCAGATCCTACAACACTAAGATATCTATCATCACCAACATAAATATGTTTGGTGTTACAATCATTTAAAGAAGAAAACATGGATTTATTTTTAGCCATGTGGTAAGAAGCTCCAGAATCAATGAGCCACTCATGAGAAGGATAAGAAGAAGATACATTTAATGCATAACTAGATCTTGATTCATGACAACCACAAGCAGAAAGTTCCATGCCTGAAGATGAAGGTGAAGAGTGCTCCAAATTGATGTTATGCTTTTTCGTTGCTGCTTCTAAGGCTTCCATCTTCTTAAAAAATTTGGAATCTATATGGAAATCCCGATTTCAAAAGTTGCAATGTCTATATGTCTTCTTCCCTTTGTTTTGATTTTCCTTATTATTTTGGTGATTTGATTTTTCAGTTTGCGACTGAAATTGCTTAGGGCCCTTGTTTGGTTTAGGACCATATTTTTTAGAATACTGCTTCTTGGGATTCTTTTGATATAGTTGTTGTTGGGCTGCTAAGGCTTTCTAAGAAGGGTTTCCAGCAGTGATAAGACCAAGGTGTATAATTTTTTCTTGTTCTCTTATCAAAGAATCACAAAAGGCATCAAAAGAGGGATTCTTGTAGGTAGTTCCTGAAGAAATGATGGCTTCTCTGGTGGAATGTGTTGTGGCCAACAACAACCCCCCTTCTTATTTAGTATTAGTGGTAATACTAAATAAGTGGAGACCCTTACTCAAAAAATCCAAAAAATCAGTTAGGGATTGTTTTCCTTTTTTTAAAAATAAAACTTACTATCATAAACTTAGGAGAAAATTCCTTGAAAAATCTAAAAAACTTAATTTTTATGATAGCTTAGAATCGAATCATTCTTTGAGGAATATCGCATCACAAAAAGGTAAATGAATAATTCTTTATAAGCAGAATTCTAAAATTGCGATAGGAAACTACGCGCTAAAGGAACATTCATCGCATCGCATGCTTAGAATGTTATATCTTACGATGAAAACTTCAAATCACCGATGAGCGATAACATGTATCGCAAATCGCATATCGCAGAAAATATGTTAACAGATGTTTGTCATATATTGTGTCTTGCGATCTACGATATTGCGATATAGCGATTTCGCGATGTTACAATAATTGCGCTATTTGATTCCACGAGATTGCGATCTGTGATATTGCAATTTAGAGATATTGCGAAGCAAATCGCAGATTGCCTTATCCCAGATTTTTAAAGGATCATTACACGAAGAAAATATTTCAATAAATCGAGACCCCATTATACGCTTTAATGTTAAATTAATGAATTGATTGTCTTTCATTAATGAAAAATGGTTTCATTTTGATTGAAGAGTTATTTCACGTAAGATAGTATATTTCATATGTCTTCTGCATTTAAAAATTTCCCGTCACATTTTTATATCATTATTATCGCTTAATTCGTGAACTGCAGGAGCAAAGAGATGAGAACTATACAAAGCAGTATTCAGAATAAAATGGGAAAGAAAGACAAGGCTCCAAGTTCGGAAGATAAAGAGATGATGCCCTTATACACAGACAGTGCCTGTAACAGAGATGCCGGTATCACTACTTGGGAGGGCATGTATAATCTAATTGAAGAAGAGAACCCCAGAGTAATGGAGGTTACGGCTACTGCGAGATCACATGGGTCTTCTAAAACATCTCTTACAGAGCTAGCTTGTTCATTCTTGCACCAAATAGCAGTGAGACCTAGAATTCTTCCATACAGAGATATGATTAAATGGGTGCTGGATAGCACTAATATTCTAGACAGACAGTTTAAGACTCAGGGTCAAGAGCTCGTTGGCTCATTCACTCCACAATATTTGAGGCTCAGGTATCATTTTCCGGAGCCACAGGCAACTTATAACAAACAGTCCATGGAGAATTTTTCCAAAGAAAATGAAAACCTGGCAGAATGCACCAAGGACTAGTCCAGGAGAGACGAACCACTGAAGAAAGATAAACACGGTATGTATAGTACTGGTTCTCTCACTCCTCCGTATTTTTTTGTTGCTGCTATGCTCTGTCGGCTTTTTGGAAAGCCTGACATTAATAAGTTTTTTCCTGAATGGCTTCCGTTATTGAGTGATGATGTTAATGCTACCATTGTGGATTGGGCTAAGATATTATCTGATAACTTAGCCACGACTATTTTTAAACACCGATCTAAATGGACTGTCTCTCAGAGCATTTATCCTCCTTTTTATTTATCTGCTTACGTGATGGATTCAATCTATTATGTTTCTAAGTTTTCATTAATGGGTTGGAAATGGACAATTCAAGATCCCCTGCCCATTCATGTTTATCACAATGAGTTGTGGGATTCAGAGTTCATTCCCTGTTTTTACAAGATTTGCCATGGCATTATGTTACCCCTGTACAAAATATTGTATGATAAAGATGCTCCAAGGTTTTCTTCTGAAGCAGAGGTGGACATTCTACCTGTTGCGAGAAGGTTTGGAGAAGAATTATTTACATATGTTAGGGTTTTTGGAAGTTTTTCTTCTCCTCATATTTTACCATTGTATGTTCCTCATAAAATCATCGCCCGAGAAATTGCTTATCAAATCTGCGGAGAAGGAGGTTTGACTAAAGAGTTGAAAGACAAGAAGAAGGCTATCTGGCCTCAATTTCCTGTGGCCTATGGGGCCTTTTCATTATTTGATGTTGGTCATGCATTTAAAGAATTAAACAATATTACATGTTTAGATTTGTTCAAATTTCCAAGAAGACCATTCGATCCATATGATGTTGTTAAAAATTTCACTACTGTAGTCAAGATAAGAGTGTTTTCTAAAGAAGAAGATTTGTTTGATGACATGTTCCAAGAAAAAGGCACACTTAAAGAAATTCTACATTCGGCTCAAATACGGTTTCCTCTTGCAGAGTTTCAAGAATTCAAAATATACAGAGAAAGGAGGTTAACTACTATCCCTCTGGATAAATTGCGCTTGGAACCCGTAAGGGAACCAACCCCTAGTGTCAGTCTTAGTAGAAGTTCAGGTACAAACAGGTCTAAGTCAAATTCCGGAAGAGCAACCTCTGAACAGTCTAAGAGTGAAGGGTCAGTAAAAGATATTGCCTAGTCTAAAGAACTCTCACAGCAACAGATTTCAACCTCTCCATAGTTAAATATTCCCCCTCTCATTGTACAACAATCATCAATTAGAACTGAATTGGATAAGGAATGGGAAACGTTCAATGATTTGATTAATATTGAAGCACAAAATACACAGACACCTATGAGAAATGTACATACAGCAACAAATATAGTCACAGGAGTAACTACCAATGTCTCAGAAACAGAACATATTCCTATAACCCCATCTTCTGAACTCATGCTTAAGATAGAGGAAATTCTTCCTCTTGATGTGTTATATAGTCCACAACACAAGGTAGTGGTAAGAAAACAAAGAAATAAAAGTAAATTAGAAAATGTGCCTTCTCATGATGCAGAACACCTAGATGTTCTATGGAAATATCCTACTACTGATCTAACTGAAAATCTCACTAAATTATCTCAGATCATAGGAGCTTATGCCTCTGCAACCATTGACAAAGCATCTGAGGCATGGAAATTATTGAATGAGAAAGAAGATCAGATACAGGTCTTTCAACAACAGCTGCAAGAATCCGATGCTAACAGTGAAGCTCAGAAACAACTTGAAAAATTACTGCAAGATTTTCAACAAATGCAGATTGGATATCAGGACAGTTTGGCGGAAGAAGAGAAACAACTACAGGTTATGCAAGAAATGCACAAATATGATCCCAAGCTCGTGGAATTTATCAGAGAGTCTATTTCTTTAAATGAACAACTACTACAACAACAAGAAATATTATGCCAAAGAATATTAGAATGGAACTCTTATTGTGAAGAAAGTGATAAAATCACTAATCATGTCGTAGATTTACGACATGATTATGATTTAACTGAAAAAATATTTAATGAATATTTGGCTTGGCAAAATACAGAAGAGGGGAAAAGAGCAGGTGCACCTACAATCAATGAAAATCACAAAGAAATAATTTTTAATAATTGGGATGCACAGATCAGGAAGGCAAAGCAAGCGGTAGAAGAAGAAGCCACAACAGCTAGAAGTATTATTGATTGTATAAATAAAAATTTACCTTAGACAAATATGATCACTGAAACTATTCCAGGATACCTACCAAAGGCACAGCAACTGCAGACAGACTGGAAACAGAAAGCCCAAGAAAAGGCAGAATTGATTAAAGGATTAACAAAGTTAAATTGGGATTCTTACTGGGCATGTCTGGTAAAACCACACAGCCAATGCATGACTCTCGAGTGTATCATCAATTTTGCCGAAAAGATAGTGCCAGCTCTTTCCAATTCCGTCTTCACGGGATAGTTGAAATCTGAAGTTGGCCAGCCTATTCTTCTCAAATCCATGCTGAACACTTGCAATTCCAAGGAACACGTTAATAGTTAGTTAGTTGTTAAATTTTAATTTTAGATTTAGTACTAGTCTTGCTTTATTTTTTTCCTAAAAATAGGATGGTCATTTAAACTGTATCCTATATTTTTGTAATAAATTATTTTTAGATTTATTTAGTAGTATTTAAACCCTTCTCATGCATTTAGAGAAGGGTCCTGAAATTTGTCAAAAACTTGTCCTCAGAACATGCACTTTTTCACCCTCCGAGGAGGTTTTGATGAATGAATGGAATATGATTTATTGATATTTACGTTTAATATCTGCTACTGATGTTGCACTTCTGTACTCTTAGTGGATGTTGGATTAAGAAGAGATAAGTCATTATTGCTTGAAGCTCATGAGTAGAACTAGTTATAAATGGTACTTTTATCTCTTAACTATTTCTTCCTCTGTGTTAAAGTAATATTTATGTTCAGTTGTTTATGTATTAACGCTTGAATGTTTGAGTTATCATTTGGCACTTTTGTACTCTGATAGCCACTTTTTTGTGCTTAATGTATGAATAGCTTATTATGCGATATATTTTTCACAACTGTTTCGTCTAACTTTTTATACGAAGTGGTTTATCTTTATTATATTATTTTCTTATAATAGTTGAATGATATTTATTACCAATTTCTATTTGAAATAATTTTATATCGCATAAAGAAAAGATTACATCCCAGGTTAGTTTAGAATTAGATATTTATGTTTAATTAGAATACAATTTGCATGTTATTAGTTTAGAATTAGAATAAAAGCATTTCACTTAGGAACTTTCTTAGAAAGGAAATATCAATTCTCAACACACACACACACATATTGGGAAACTGGTCCCATTATCCCCAGTCGGACCCACTACACCAAACGGAAAAGGAGCTACTAACGAAGGTCCGGACTAGGTGGGTATCCCCTTTATTATAGACCCGATTTTCGGGGCTTCAACATATTTTGCGCTAGGAGGGCCATGAACTATGAATGGAAAGTAAGTCAAAATCCAAATACCATTCTGAGAGTAAATCACCCTCACCATCTTCCCCAACTTCTCCATCACACATAGAATTTTTAAATCTAGAGCCAGAAGTCGAAAGAACAATAGCCACTGCCACAAACCCTAACTTTTCAGAAGAATCTGCTATTGAACCTCCTGAAATTGAATCATTGATTCATAAACTTCAGCGATTTTCAATATCGCCTCAACGATTTGATAAATCTCAAGGCAGTGTGACTTCGTAATATAATCCTGCTCATCCTCTTACCAGATTACAGAGTGAGAAGCTTGGCATTCAGCCAACTGAGTTACCTCTACCTACAAGGAAGAGAGCAAGGAAATCACCTAAAGGGTCTGATAGTGAGACTCTTTCATCATCATCATCCATCTCAACCTCTTCACCACGAAGTCAACCATTCACCCCTCCACTTCAAAATATTGTCCGTCAGTCTACTGGGACTTCCACATCTCCTTCTCAAACATCTGGAATCATAATATCCTTATCTTCCCAATCACAAGGATCATCTTCTACACTTTCCTCTGTTAGTAGTTCAGCGATGGCCTCTCCATGGAATAATCCAGGGGCAGTCTTAATGTCTGCACCCTTGAGTCAATTACCAGCCCATCCTGAAAAATGGCTGCCTAAGTTTAATCCTAAAGCAGGCATGCTAGTAGAAGAACATATAAATAACTTTATGTTGTCCATAAATCTCAATGGAGTTATTAATGAAGATGTTGTTGTCCGACTTTTTCCCTATACTCTACAAGGAGCAGCCGGATCATGGTATTTCTCATTACCATCTGGATCTATCACTAGTTGGGATATCTTTCAAGATCAAATTTTGACTAAGTTTGGTGATGACAGATCTACATCAACATTGATCAATGACTTGTCTAATATTAGAGCTGAATCAAAAGAGCCTATCAAGGATTTTAATTCATTTTTCAATAAATTGTTAAATAAAATTCCTACTGCTTCCAAGCCTAGCGAAGAAGTGCGAAGTGAATGGTACATATCTACTTTACCATCAAACATAGCAATCTTTGTTGATAGGGCTAACAAAACAACTTTAGCAGACAATATGAAGGAAGCAATAGCAGCAGAGAAACGTATCATTGCTTTAGAAAAGAAAAATGTGATAGAAGAACGAAAATCCAAGAAGGTTACTTTTAAGGAAGACCCCAAGAAAAAGCAATCGAAAGATCCATTTCATTTAGAAGGATTGCAGAAAATTTTGAAAAGCATGTATAACGAAATGGTTGACATTAAGAAACAAGTGGCAGAAACATCTTCAAAAAAGTCTTTCAAGCCTTTTAGAAGAAACCCTTCAACTGATCCAAAGCCACCAAATGCTATTACTAATGCTGAATCAGAAGAAGAAGAAGAGGAAACTGCTACTGAAGAAACTACCGATGAAGAAGAATTTGTAGAAGTACAAGGTATGTGGGATTTCATCCTCCCAGATGAGGAATATCAAGAAGCATCTCCGATTAGCACTCGAAGTAGAAATCAACTTGATCCTCCTCAACCTACCCCTAAGCCAAAGAGCGCAAGCTCAATGACTAAGGATAAAGTTTCACCCAAGAAAACAACTCAAACTAGCCCAGTCCAAACAGATTCGTCAACTCCATAAAAAACACTGATCGTTTCGGATGAAATGGAGTATAATATTATAGAAGACATGAAGAAGACTAGGGCTAACATCACTTTTTATGAATTGAGCAAGTTAAAACACCAGAAAATGGTACTTTTGAAAGAATTACATGCTGTACCAGAAAAACCTTTGCCCGATCCTATAATTTCTCAAGCTTCCAATGAGATGGGAAGACCTCCAACTAATGCGATCAGTAAATTTGATCTAGAAAATATCGCTTTAATTGGAGGAAGGTCAAGATCTCATACTCCTCTATTTCTTCTTACTTACGAAGTTTTCAATAAAAAATTGCATAATTGTTTAGTGGATTCTGGAGCTTCATCTAATATTTTACCAAAATCAATATGTGCAAAGTTGAACATTCAACCACAAAAATCTGCTGTGCGCATAGTCCAGCTAGATCGATCACAAGTTGAAGTGATTGGCGAATTAAATCAAGTTACCATAAGATTTTCATCCAATCCAAAGGTATGTCAAGTTATCGATATTTTAGTTGCAGATATTCCAGAATTTTATGGCTTAATTCTTAGCAGAGATTGGTCAGAAAAACTTCATGGATACTTCGCAATTGATTGGTCGCATATGTGGCTTCGTTACAATGGTAAACCAAATCAGATAAAGGTTGAGCGAGAAAAACATCAGAAATACATAGTAACAGAATTGGAAGGAGAAAATTAACCGGTTGCATACAAAAATAATATCATTGGCAACTATTCAGTTGATCCTTTCTTAGGAAATTTCAATGCTCATACTTCACCATATTTAGAACATTATGTTTTATATCAAGTAGAAATTTTTTCTCAAACAGATAGTTCTAAATGCATTAATTTTGTAGATACTCCTGTAAATAAATCTTTATTTTGGAAGTTATTTTTTGATGGTTCTAAGTCTAATGAAGGAGCAGGAGCAGGATGCGTGTTGGTTAGTCCAGAGGGAAACAAAATTATGCTAACTTGCAGACTCGAGTTCGATTGCACCAATAATACCGCAGAATATGAGGCTTTAGTCCAAGGATTATACAAAGCAATCAGATTAGACATCAAATATCTACAAGTTTTTGCAGATTCTAAAATTGTAATCAAACAGGTACGCAATAATATACATTTTTTATCAGGTCATTTAAAGCATTATCAATCTTTAGTTAAAAATCTGACTGAACACTTTATGGCATTTAATATTTCATCAATTCCCAAAATCCAGAATGCTAGTGCAGACCTCCTAGCCAACGTGGCCTCTAAGCTCATTCCTGAAGAAGAATATAGCCTTGATCTATTTTCAATCGAATTAATCTTTAGACCTTCTATTCCTGATAACATTACCAATTGGAGGATTTTCAATGATGATCCTGATATTGTAAGTTTCCTCACATATGAAGGATCTTACACTAATCAGATAATTGATGAAGACTAACATGACAGACAATTGCAACAAGATAGCACTAATAATGCTATGCCAAAGATAGTAGTCAAGTTAGAAGACCTTTATGATTTAAAAAATCGATTCAAAATATCTACCATTTAAAAAACTACAAATTTCAACTTTGAATTATGAATTAGTAAATCTAGGAACTGATACCAAGCCACAAAATATCAACCCAGGCTCCGGTCTAGCTCCTGAAGAAAAATTAGCGTATGTTCATCTTTTGAAACAATAAAAAAGTGTCTTTTCTTGTAACTACGATGAACTCAAAACTTATGAAACTTCTATCATCCAACATACTATCCCAATGATAAATGACGAAAAACCTATCCAACAAAAGCTGAGAAAGATCCATCCCAATCTAGAAAATCAAATCAAATATGAACTCAATAAGTTATTGAAAGCCAAGATTATTTTTCCCGTTCGACATTCTAAATGGGTTTCCAATATGGTTCCTGTTAGAAAGAAGAACGAAGACATTGGAATTTTCATTGACTTTCGAAACCTTAACAAAGCTTGCCAAAAATATAATTTTCCTTTGCCTCCTATGGAGAAAATATTACAGGCAGTTGCAGGATCAGAATTAATGTCTTTCTTAGATGGTTTCTCTGGTTACAACCAAGTGTTAGTCCATCCTGATGATCAATTGAAAACTACATTCAGAACTAAATGGGGCACTTATGCATATCAAAAGATGCCTTTTGGTCTGATCAACGCTGGTGCCACATTTCAGAGAGCAATGGACATCACTTTCAAGGGATTAGTTAACAAATCAGTGGTAATTTACTTGGATGATATAACTGTATATTCCAAGAAACGAAGCAATCATCTTAAAGACTTAAAACAGATCTTCCAACGTTGTCAAAGGTATGGAATTTCACTTAACCCGAAAAAGTCATTTTTTGCATTAAGTGAAGGAAAACTTCTTGGATTCATAGTGTCAAAATCTGGAATTCATATTGATCCTGATAAAATCAAGGAGATTTCCGAAATACCCTTACCTCACAACAAGAAAGCTATGCAATCTTTCCTTGGCCAGATTAATTTTGTAAAGAGATTTGTGCCATATTTTTTAATACTTGTATCTCCTTTACAAGAAATTATTAAAAAGAATTCAAACTTCAAGTGGGGCCAAAACGAATATGAGGAATTCAATTTGATCAAACAAGAAATTGTTAATGCTCCATCTTTAGCAACTCCAAATTTCTTCAATCCTTTTATTTTTTATACATTTGCCTCCGATAAATCATATGCTGCAATACTCACTCAAGCAAATCAAGACAAGGCAAAAGCTCCAATTGCTTTCTTTAGTTCAAATTTACAGGGGGCTGAATTGAATTACTCAGATGTAGAGAAAAAAATTTATGTTGTTTTCAAAGTAATTAAATATTTCAAACCCTTTCTACTTAAAACCCATACAAAAATCATAGTACCGTTTCCAGTGGTAAAAAATCTTTTAGTTCAGAAAGTTGTGGGTGAGAAAAGATCCAATTGGATTAATGCCTTACAAGAATATGATGTAGAAATCAAACCAACAAGTATTGTAAGAGGTCAAGGCTTTTGCAAAATACTAGTTGGGGCATCGCTTATTTCTAAAAAACCATCTGCAGAGATACAAATGTATGAGGTAAGCCTAAACAATGTTGAATCATTATATGTTGATATCATATTTTATCTAAATAATGGATATGCTCCTCCAAATCTTGATTACACCAAGAAAAGAGCTCTGAGGTTAAAGGCTAAACAATATTAGCTTGTGAATGATGTTCTTTTTAGAATGAATTATGATTATGTTCTCCTTATATGTCTTGATAAATCTGAAGCTGAAAAAGTCTTACAGGAACTTCACGATGGGCTAGCAGGCAGACATTATGCTGGAGATGCTACTGCACATAAAATCCTCCGCGCAGGCTATTACTGTCCCACACTGTTCAAAGATTCGCATAGCTACATAAGGAAATGTCAAGTTTGTCAAACCACTGCTGGAAGACAAAAGAAACCATCATTACCATTACAACCAGTCAACATTGAACAACCTTTTGATCAATGGGGATTGGATATAATAGGTGCGATCGTTCCTCACTCTTCTAAGCAACATAGGTATATCATTACAGCAACTGATTATTTTACTAAATGGGTAGAAGCAGTTCCACTCAAGACTGCTAATGCCGAACATATCATTGAGTTCATAGATCAGTTCATAATCACCAGGTTTGGTTTACCTTCTGCTTTAATGTTTGATAATGCATCTTATTTTTCTGGTAATTCTATGACTGAATTTGCACTTAAAAGAGGTTTCAAACTTAAATACTCTGCCAATTATTATCCACAGGGAAATGGGTTAGCTGAATCTACAAATAAAAGCTTAAGTAGAATCATTAAGCGAACCATTGATCAAAATCATAAAAATTGGCATAAGTCTTTAATATATGCTTTATGGGCAGATCGAATGACGCAGAAGGCCTCCATTGGCACTTCTCCCTTTAATTTAGTTTATGGGAAAGAAGTGGTTCTTCCAACTCATCTGGCAATTCCTTCTATGGCCTTAGTTCAATATATTGATGAAGCACCAACTTCTTCCTTACAACTAAGGCAGATGGAAATAATTAAGCTAGAATAACAATGAGAAAAGGCAAAAATAACTCATGCTCATCACCAAGCGTTAGTTAAAGCTTATTTTTATTCAAACATGACATCTAGAAAGGACTTTCAGGTCAGAGATCTAGTTTTAAAATGGGACAAAGCTCATGAGGAAAAAGGGAAACATACGAAATTTCAACGAATGTTGCTTGGTCCTTTCCAGATCACAGAGATCATAGGTCCATATACTTTTATGTTACAGGATTTAACAGGAAAAAGAGAGTCTTTAGCTGTTAATGGACAAATCCTCAAAAAATATTTTCCATAGAAGATCACTCTTCTATTTTGTATATTAGTTTTCTTTATTGTCATAATAAAACCGGTTGTAAATGGTTACATTTGAAAATTCACGAAAAAGACACAAATTCTCTTTTTGGTTTTTGTCTTTTCACTTGTATAAATAGAATTATTTTAGAAAATTGATCATTGTTATTTAAAGATATAGTTAAAAGCTTTAAACCTAGAAATGATATTAGTTTCAACTTTGAAAATTTTGATAAAAAGAAACTTTTAGTGGGAAATTGTTTTATGTCAATCTAATGAAAGGTATCAATAACAAAACAAAGATTCTCTGTATAAAATTTCTTTCCAAAAAAATATACTATTGTTGTCCAGAGCTATCTTAAGGAAACAATGACTTCCTTCCTACCTAGAAAATTACAATGTTCAGAGAATAATCCAACAATACACTTTAACTTAAATATTAAGAGGTCTCATCACGAGCCGACTTATCATGATCATAGATATTATAACTTGCTAACTTTTCCAATACTGCATACCACAACAGGGCAATGACTCAAGATTGTTGCAATCGAAAAGCAAGGGGTCTTATCATGAGCCAGCTTGTTTAGCAAAGTTATAAATCAAGTGAATGGCACTGTCATAAATTGGCTACCAAACCAAGGCATTGTTCTTTAAGGATAAAAAAGAAAAATGAAAGCAATAAGTGTGGATATGGATTTCTCTTTGAAAATTGTATATTTTCCTAAGTAGGACACAGGATCATTGCTGGGTAATAGGTAACCCTGTCGAGGCTATAAATGCATGCTGGCAGCAGTGGCTCTACCTACGACAAATGAGCATATTTAAAAACTGATTTACAGAGAAGCCTTTTTTTTTTATCTTTATAAACCAGGTAATGACTGATGTAGATTCAAGTATTAGCTTGAGGAAGTAAATAATCAAATTTGAATATAGAAGAAACAAAATATCATTGATAGATAGAAGCATAATATACTTTCTCTTTCTATAATAAAGTTTTATTTTCTAGAAAATTTTCTATTTTGAAAGTTTAGAAAATTCAAAAGAAAAAGCAGAGATAACTGGTTCTTCCGAGTGAATCGCCAATTGTTGTGGCCAGAAACAACCCCCCTTCTTATTTAGTATTAGTAGTAATACTAAATAAGTGGGGACCCTTACTCAAAAAATCCAAAAAATCAATTGGGGATTGTTTTCCTTCTTTTTTTTTTAAATAAAACTTACTATCATAAACTTAGGAGAAAATTCCTTGAAAAATCTAAAAAACTTAAGTTTTATGATAGCTTAGAATTGAATCATTCTTTGAGTAATATCGCATCGCAAAAAGGTAAATGAACACTTATTTATAAGCATAATTCTAAAATTGCGATAGGAAACTACGCGCTAAAGGAACATTCATCGCATCACATGCTTAGAATGTTATATCTTACGATGAAAACTTCAAATCACCGATGAGCGGTAACATGTATCGCAAATCGCATATCACAGAAAATATGTTAACGGATGTTTTTCATATATTGTGTCTTGCGATCTACAATATTGCGATATAGCAATTTCGCGATGTTACAATAATTGTGCTATTTGATTCCACGAGATTGCGATCTGCGATATTGCGATTTTGCGATATTGCGAAGCAAATCGCAGATCGCCTTATCGCAGATTTTTAAAGGCTCATTACACGAAGAAAATATTTCCATAAATCGAGACGCCATTATATGCTTTAATGTTAAATTAATGAATTGATTGTCATTCATTAATGAAAAATGGTTTCGTTCTGATTGAAGATTTATTTCACGTAAGATAGTATATTTCATATGTCTTCAGCATTTAAAACTTTCCCATCACCTTTTTCTATCATTATTCTCACTTAATTTGTGAACTGCAAGAGCAAAGAGCTGAGAACTATACAAAGAAATATTTAGAATAAAATGGGAAAGAAAGACAAGGCTCCAAGTTCGGAAGATAAAGAGATGACGCCCTTATACATAGACACTGCTTGTAACAAAGACGCTGGTATCACTACTTGGGAGGGCATGTATAATCTACTTGAAGAAGAGAAACCCAGAGTAATGGAGGTTACGGCTACTGCGGGATCATATGGGTCTTCTAAAGCATCTCTTACAGAGCTAGCTTGTTCATTCTTGCACTGAATAGCACCGAGACCTAGAATTATTCTGTACATAGATATGATTAAATGGGTGCTGGATAACACTGATATTTCAGATAGACAGTTTAAGAATCAGGGTCAAGAGCTCATTGGTTCATTCACTCCACAAGATTTGAGGCTCATGTATCATTTTCCGGAGCCACAGGAAACTTATAACAAACAGTTCATGGAGAATTTTGCCAAAGAAAATAAAAACCTGGCAGAATGCACCAAGGACTAGTCTAGGAGAGACGTACCACTGAAGAACGATAAACACGGTATGTATAGTACTGGTTCTCTCACTTCTCCGTATTGTTTTGCTGCTATTATGCTCTGTCAACTTTTTGGAAAGCCTAACATTAATAATTTTTCGCCTGAATGGCTTCCGTTTTTTAGTGCTGCTGTTAATGCTACCATTGTGGATTGGGCTAAGATATTATCTGATAACTTAGCCACTGCTATTTTTAACTACTAGTCTAAACGGACTGTCTCTCAACGGATTTATCCTCCTTTTTATTTATCTTATTACGTGATGGATTCAATCTGTTATGTTTCTAAGTTTCCGTTAATGGGTTGGAAATGGACAATTCAAGATCGCCTGCCCATTCATGTTTATCACAAAGAGTTGTGGGATTCATAGTTCATTCCCTGTTTTTACAAGATTTTCCATGGCATTATGTTACCCATGTACAGAATATTGTATGATAAATATGCTCCAAGGTTTTCTCCTGAAGCAGAGGTGGAAATTCTTCCCGTTGCGGGATGGTTTGTAGAAGAATTATTTACATATGTTAGGGTTTTTGGAAGTTTTGCTTCTCCTCATATTTTACCATTGTATGTTCCTGATAAACTCATCGCCCGAGAAATTTCTTATCAAACCTGCAGAGAAGCAGGTTTGAGTAAAGAGTGGAAAGACAAGAAGAAGGCTATCTGGCCTCAATTTCTTGTGGCCTGTGGGGCCTTTTCATTATTTGATGTTGGTCATGCATTTAAAGAAGTAAACAATATTACATGTTTGCATTTGTTCAAGTTTCCAAGAAGACCATTCGATCCATATGATGTTGTTAAAAATTTCACTACTGTAGTCAAGATAAGAGTGTTTTCTAAAGAAGAAGATTTGTTTGATGACATGTTCCAAGAAAAAGGCACACTTAAAGAAATTCTACATTCGGCTCAAATATGGTTTCCTCCCGCAGAGTTTCAAGAATTCAAAATATACAGAGAAAGGACATTAACTACTATCCCTCTGGATAAATTGCGCTTGGAACCCGTAAGGGAACCAACCCCTAGTGTCAGTCTCAGTAGAAGTTCAGGTAAAAACAGGTCTAAGTCAGAGTTCGGAAGAGAAAGCTCTGAACACTCTAAGAGTGAAGGGTCAATAAAATAAACTGCCCAGTCTAAAGACCTCTCACAGCAACATATTTCAACCTCTCCACAATTAAATATTCCCCCTCTTATTGTACAGCAATCATCAGTCAGAACCGAATTGGATAAGGAATGTGAAACATTTAATGATTTTATTAATATTGAAGCACAAAATACACAGACACCTGTGAGCAATGTACATACAACAATAAATAAAGTCACAGGAGTAACTACCAATGTCTCAGAAACAGAACATATTCCTATAACCCCATCTTCTGAACTCATGCTTAAGATAGAGGAAATTCCTCCTCTTGATGTGTTCTATACTCCACAACACAAGGCAATGGTAAGAAAACAAAGAAAGAAAAGGAAATTAGAAATGTTCCTTCTCATGATGCAGAACACCTAGATGTTCTATGGAAAGATCCTACTACTGATCCAACTGAAAATCTCACTAAATTATCTCAGATCATAGGAGCTTATGCCTCTGCAGCCATTGACAAAGCATTTGAGGTACGGAAATTATTGAATGATAAAGAAGATCAGATACAGGTCTTGAAACAACAGCTGCAAGAAGCCAATGCTAACAATGAAGCTTACAGACAACTTGAAAAATTACAGCAAGACTTTCAATAAATGTAGATTGGATATCAGGACAGTTTGGCTGAAAAAGAGAAACAGCTACAGGTTATGCAAGAAATGCACAAAGATGGTCCCAAGCTCATGGAATTTCTCATAGAGTCTATTTCCTTAAATGACCAACTACTGCAACAACAAGAAATGTTATGCCAAAGAATATTAGAATGGAACTCTTATTGTGAAGAAAGTGATAAAATCACTAATCATGTCGTAGATTTACGACATGATTATGATTTAACTGAAAAAATATTTAATGACTATTTGGCTTGGCAAAATACAGAAGAGGGGAAAAGAGCAGGTGCACCTACAATCAATGAAAATCACAAATAAATACTTTTTAGTAATTGGGATGCACAGATCGGGAAGGCAGAGCAAGTGGCAGAAGAAGCAACCACAACAGCTAATAGTATTATTGATTGTATAAATGAAAATTTACACAAGGAAAATCTGATCTCTGAAACTATTCCAAGATACCTACCAAAGGCACAGCAACTGCAAACAGACTGGAAACAAAAAGCCCAAGAAAAGGCAGAATTTATTAAAGGATTAACAAAGTTAAATTGGGATTCTTACTTGGCATGTCTGGTAAAACCACACAGCCAATGCATGACTCTCGAGTGTATCATCAATTCTACCGAAAAGATAGCGCTAGCTCTTGCCAATTCCATCTTCACGGGAAAATTGAAATATGAAGTCGGCCAGCCTATTCTTCTCAAATTAATGCTGAACACTTGCAATTCCAAGGAACATGTTCATAGTTAGTTAGTTGTTAAATTTTAATTTTAGATTTAGTACTAGTCTTGCTTTTTTTTTTCCTAAAAATAGGACGGTCATTTAAACCGTATCCTATATTTTTGTAATAAATTATTTTTAGATTTAGTTAGTAGTATTTAAACCCTTCTCATGCATTTAGAGAATGGTCCTGAAATTTGTCAAAAACTTGTCCTCAGAACATGCACTTTTGCACCCTCCGAGGAGGTTTTGATGAATGAATGGAATAGGATTTATTGATATCTACGTTTAATATCTACTACTGATGTTGCACTTCTGTACTCTTAGTGGATGTTGGATTAAGAAGAGATAAGTCATTATTGCTTGAAGCTCATGAGTAGAACTAGTTATAAGTGGTACTTTTATCTCTTAACTATTTCTGCCTCTGTGTTAAAGTAATATTTATGTTCAGTTGTTTATGTATTAATGCTTGAATGTTTGAGTTATCATTTGGCACTTTTGTACTATGATAGCCACTTGTTTATGCTTAATGTATGAATATCTTATTATGCGATATATTTTTCACAACTGTTTCCTCTAACTTTTTATACGAAGTGGTTTATATTTATTAAATTCTTTTCTTATAACAGTTGAATGGTATTTATTACCAATTTCTATTTGAAATCATTTTAGATTGCATAAAAAAAATATTACATCCCGGGTTAGTTTAGAATTAGATATTTTTGTTTAATTAGAATACAATTTGCATGTTATTAGATTAGAATTAGAATAAAAGAATTTCACTTAGGAACTTTCTTAGAAAGGAAATATCAATTCTCAACACACACACACACATATTGGGAAACTGGTCCCATTATCCCCAGTCGGACCCACTACACCAAACAGAAATGGAGCTGCTAACCAAGGTCCGGACCGGGTGGGTATCCCCCTTGTTGTAGACCTAATTTTCAGGGCTTCAACAGAATGGAGGGCAGAAAGAAAAATAGAGTATGCAGGGCCAAGCTTAGCAATAATGCAATAGATGAGGCTACCATCATCCTTTTTGATCTTACAACCTTCTAAAATAATTTTGATGGTTTTAAATTTGGACAAAAAATATTCAATGGAGGAGAAATTATTGGGGTCCAAAGTAAGCAACTCATTTTCAAGCTGGTGGGCCCTGATTTGATTTTGAATGCCAAAAATATTTTTTAGCTTTTCCAGGGCTTCATTAGGGGTGTCAATGTCAAGGATATCATATTGAAGATCTTGAGCAATGGAAATTCCTATCAACCCTCGTGCTTGATCTTGTTTATTTTCCCATTTAGCAGCTTTATTATCATCGGAAGGTTTAGTTTCTTGTCCTATGGCTATTCTATAAATCCCTTTACTTTTGAGTATATCTACCATGTGAGGTAGCCAGTGGAAATAATTGGTGCTATTAAGAATAACCGGGCATGCACTTTCCATTTTAAAAAAAAAAACTGAAGCTGAGAAAAGCTAAAAATAACTGCTCCAATGGAAATATCTCAAAAACTAAGGTCATTTAAAAAAAAAATGGCTCGAAAAAATGGCTTTCGGATGAAGAAGTTGTGCCTTTTGAAAAATCTAAGTTGTAGATGCTGAATAGTTACGGGAATGGGATGAAGTGTGGCTTTAAAAAAAATAAAAAAATTCCACCCCTTTGAACAAAAAATGTTTACAAAAGAAGCCTGAGAAGGAGACTTGAACCCAAGACCTCTATTCTCATAAACTAATCCCTCACCAAGTGAGATAGTAAGAGGATCACGTTATTGTATGAAAGGAGGAAGGGGTTTTTTTTTTTCTCTTCGGTGTGCGTGCCTTTTCCTGCACAAAAAACAGAAAAACCAAGCCAAAAGAAAAAACAAAATGAAATGCAAAGCCTTGCGGTAGAATGTTAGATTCTCAGTTAGCCTTACCGACAACTATCACTTTTTTCACTATTTCTGATTTCTCGAGATCGCACAAAGACGCGGGGAAAGAGCGTATGTAGCAAAAAAAATCCATTTTTTCTGTTTCTAATTTTCCGAGATCACACACAGTGCACAAAAAATAGCATACATAGATAAGAGGGTATAGACCTGGCAAATAAATAAAACCTAAAAACTGAAAATAAAAAGAGGGAACCAAAATATGTAGAACTATTAACAAATATAACTGCAAAACATATGCTTTATACCTCCAAATCTAAACTGTCATAACTTGGGTAGCTAGAAACCTTTTCGCATGAAACGAAAGGTGTTCCTCACTATAACAGATGCTCCAGAGACAACCGAGTAGCTCTACAAGCCCAAAAATGTTCAAAAATAGTAGATCTACAAAACGACATTCGCATGCAGTAAAACCGGCTTTGAAATTCTGATCAACAACGGACACAACCCTCAAAATAGCTCTGATACCATGCAGGAATTAACAGGGTAAGTTCCTTAGATCAAGAACCAAAGGTCACCACTCACAAATAGATTACAAATTAGTACACCAGTATAATCATGTGGTTAAAACCCTCAAAGAGGGAAACAGTCCACGACCTGAGCCAATGCATCCACTTCAGGAAATTTATTAATATAAAAGGAAAAGTTACATATGTTTCTCTCATAAACGCTTACTGGAAAAATGAACCTCAATTCTCTTTAAATAAAAATCATGGACCAATTGGGTGTTAAGCCATGGATCAAGTGTCATTAATACCAAGGTGAGAGATAACCGTCGGATCACTAAAAATCATGACCATTGGATTATAAGTTACAAATGTTCATGGTAAAGTAACACATTTTATCCAAATATACACTAGACTAAGTTATTCTTAACTATTTCCTATGTGTCGAAATATCGCAACAGACCCAGGTTTGATCTTACTGTGCACCAACAAAACCCTTAATCACTGTCCCTTTCAGAAATCACCTGCAAGCAAATTACAATCTCACACGAAGTGACTGTAGGTGGATGAAAAACCAAGTTTATCCAGCCTTGTGGGACAAGGATATGTGGTATTTTACTATTATATTATGCTTACAACTCATATATTACTTCCCCAAATTCATATAATCACATAAACATATCATATAAGTCCATAAACCATTACTACACTAACATATCATGTAGCTTTAACAACAACTTCGCAATAACAAATATTAAGAAGATAGATACAGAAAACACATATGCATGTAAAAATATCATCCCCAAAACTTCTTATTTATTATGATAGTTCTTTGAATACATCCAATCTCAACCTGTGCACTAAGTTGGAGGTGGCCTGCACACTAATTTGAAAATTATTCCCAGGTCTCTGAACGCACAACTACAGAGCCTTCTCTTCGCTAAAAAATATAGATTACAAAGGCTTGCCCATTACAAGAAATTGAATGTCTCCTAAAAATAACATTACATCCCTTTATATATCAGTTTATATCATTATAGTACCATGGCATCCCCAAAACCCTTTACAACATAGTGTTCTTTACAAAAATGAGGGGCTCGACGACCCACCTTGAATCCCCTATGACACCACACGGTATATTTAGAATGCTTCGATGCACATTACACTTTGTGCTATGCTCCTCAAAATGTAGTCTTAGCAAAAATCTAGGCCAAGTTGGGCTACACCCAACATCTTG
Organism: Pinus albicaulis; assembly: GCA_034641835.2. Lineage (NCBI taxonomy): Eukaryota > Viridiplantae > Streptophyta > Pinopsida > Pinales > Pinaceae > Pinus > Pinus albicaulis. Next base: position 416,854,623 of record CM076580.1, read on the forward strand.
TTCAACACCTGATAGTTAATACAATTTTTCCAAGTGTCATCCTTGTTTTGTACCAATACGATCAGTCTCCCACAGGGTGATGAAGTTGGCCTGATGTGACCTTTCTATAGCAGCTTCTAAATCTGCCTCTTGATTTCATCGTTCTCTAGAACATAGCGTTGATAGATCAGTCCATTGGGTAGCAATGCACCCAGAGTCAAATCAATGAAGTTCTTAACTTGATAGTGTAGAGGTACCCCTGCAGGTGAGGTGAATATTTCCTTATACTCCTCCACGAACTTGTCCATCTATTGGTTCCATGCAAAGAAGCCCTGTCTAGAGGCCGTGGCCACAATATTCTTCTTTCCCTAAGGGAAAATCATAATGAAAATAAATTTTCTAGTATTGGAAATGATCTTACTGCATTGCTTTGCAATCATAAAAGAGATGGCAGTAGGCGATGCTACCTCTTATATCTTATACAAGTTATTTCCAAACGTAATAGTAACAGTGTGAGGCCTATACTCATACACAAAATTTCACTTCCGTAAGTATGGTTGGGATAATAATACATCAAAAAATTCAAGAGGAGCAACATCACAGTGTACCTCATATGTGAAGGGCTTGATGATGTAAGGGAGGTAGCACTACTGGCCTATGTGGAGATCTCGTCCTTGGTGAAGCACCCGATGGTGTATTGTTGCAGGTGTTCTATGGTGGTAGGTTCAACTGCTTCACGACCTTTGCTAAAATTAGGTTCTTTTAGCTCCCTCTCTCGAAAATAAACTGTAGAACATAACCCTACACCCACATTTGTGAGTGGAAAATATTCTCCCCCTACTCTGGATCTTCAAGCTCATCCTTCTGGATCTTGGTGGTGGAAATGGTGGCACTGGGCACCACATCAATAATATGCTTCTCTTTTTCATTCCCCTTATCAGGTTATGATTCATAGTAGGAACATGCATCTAATCAAGAATCCTTCAACTCGCCACGAGTGACTACTTGGATCGATACTAACTCGTGTTGTGAGTGGGGCTCTTACGGATCTCACATCACTTTCCCATGTCCTTATTTTTCTTCGTGGTGTTGTTATTTTCTTTCAGCTTGGATAGGTTGTCCAGGGTCGTCCCTCCTTGGATTTTTCTTTTATTTTTTAATTTGGGGCCGTCTTTCCCTTGCCTTAGATTCGCAGATCCAAAGTATCATTTCTTCTGTTTAAACTTCATCTCGATCTTGACATCATAATGATAGGCATCACTAAGCGAGGAGATGTCCAGGAACTCCATTTTTCCCTGGATGTACTAATGTAAACAATCATGGTACTTGAATACCAAATTCCACTCAGAAAATTTCATACCCAACTTCGTGCGAAGGGAATGAAAACCATTCGTGAACTCTGGTACATCTTGGTTCCTTCCATGCTACAACGTGATCCAATATATGTATTTATCTTCATAGCTGCCGACAAGGTAATATTTTTTCTTGATGGAATCTCATAAATAATTCCATGTGGGTGCGGCTAAAAATAGTGTGGATTCCCTCTCTTCCTTTTTCTCACAGTAGTTTTCCCACTAGTCCTTGGCATGGGGGGTGGGTTTGACGAGTGAAAAAATAATCTATTCCCGATTGGAAAATTCATGAAACAAAAAATATCCTTCTAACATATTTAACCATCTATCTATGAAATTTTTATCTATCTGGCCTTCAAATATGGGAATGTCAAAATTAACTTGTACCTTAAAAGGATTGGTGCCTCCATAGTGGCTATTGGAGGAATATGCATCACATGTGGGTAGCCATCGAAGGATCTAGGCAAAGTTATCCATCATCATGTTCCTTTGTTTCTCGAGGGACTCCTTGAGAAATATTTTGAAAGGATATCTTGCTCCCTCATTTTTCTTTTCTTCCACCATAGGAGATCTTCCAGGTTTGTGAGGATGATATTGCAAAGGTTCAACTAGTTCGAGCCATAACTCCTTATACCCTGACCTTGTTGGGGACATGAAAAGAAAAACAGAGAAAGAGAATACTGCTATGATACCATTAATATGTACTTATGCAAGAACACAATAGAATAAAGATATAAACATAAACACATATATGCAACAAAAATAAAACTTCATTTCATTAATATCAAAGAATTGAAATATGCTTACATACATAATGGAAATAAACTAGCTCAGGAGATGGTAGCTTATCTCTAAGAAGGGATGTGGTGGCTACATGCCTTTGAAATGTGTTACAATGAGGCTCAGGAGCCTTTTTATTATTGGACAATAATGGAAAACCCTAAAAAACCAAAACCCTAACCACAAGAGATGGAACACCAAGTGTTTATTTTCCCTATTGGGGTTAGATGGGAAGCCAACTTCCCAAAGTCGTAACTTGGTCATATTACCTCAATTTAGCAAGTACGATACCTCGTTGGAAATATCTCTTCGAGAACTATAGGATTTTCCATAGGCACATGCGTATGGCTATAGGCCTGTTGTGGACATAAAAAAAGTCGTTTAGGGGGTCAAAAATGCTTTGGAAGTTTAGGACCCAAAATACTACTAAAAATAGTAAATTCTACTATAGACAACGAAATTGATGAAACTAACTCGAGGTCTAGGTAGAATAGGTTTTTGACCACCAATATCCACCTAGATCAATCTCTATTCAACCAATCAACCACGTTCCATATTTCAAGCATGAACGTGGGACTCAAAACTAAACAAATCAACCAGGGATTTCCGAGGCTAAACCACCTCACCCTCATCAATATAAAGAGGCTTTACTGAAATCCTCACTATATCACTAGATCATAAACAAGCATGGATGCCACCATATTTCTCCACCTACACCGTGAGAAATTTTCCTGTCTCCTAGTCTCTAGGATTTACCGCAATCCACAGTTTGATCCGGGTATCACTAGGCCATAATTGAGACACAACCCTCTGCTTTACCATATATCCCTCTATTCATTAGTAAGGATTTCTAGGATTTATCAAGGGAAATCACCACTAATATTTACTACATATATTTCCATTCACTGCTCAAGGATTCCTTGCGCCACCGAGGCACACAAAACCTAGCTTTACCACAACCCATAGTCTAGTTCAGGGGTTACTAGGCCAGTGTTTTTACTGCAATACATATTCTAGTTTAGGGATCACTAGGCCATGTTTTCTTTCATTCAGATATCCACCTCACTCACTTTCGAATCCATTCAGAAATCCAGCTTAACCAAAACATGAGAGCCCCATCACACCACGACTATCAAGAAATGGAAAGGAAAGGCTGAAGAACACTGTCACACCTTAAAAAACCCATGCGAATGACAACAAGAGAAAAAAGAATAAACATGCATAACCATGAATGAAAAATCCATCAAGGACATCACACTTTACAATTGATACCTACAAGTAAACTCGTTGTAACTCCTTGATCCTGCTCTTCCTTGCTTGATATTTTCTTCCTCTTTTCCTTGTTTTCCTTTCTTGATCCAATGTTGAAGTTTTCTAAGAAAAATATAAGTGTCCAAGAGTGAGAGCAAGAGACAATAGAGAGAGAGATCCAAAACTAAACTGAAAAAAGTCTCTGAATTGATCCTTAGAAGCCTTTTTATTAATGTGGTCTCTATTTTCTTCATTTTCCCATTATTTTCCTTATTTTTCCTCCTCACATGCAACTTGTGACCTTTCACCTTCCTTTTCTCCTAATTTCCATTTATTTTCATAAATAAATTGCCAAAAAATCCATTTTTCCTTTCCAAAGCCTTTTCCATTGCCTTTTCCAATTTCCTTAGCCATAATAACTGAATTGAAAAACCACTAGGATTGTTTTCCCAACATTTAGCTTCGAATAAGTGTCTCATAACTATGGTTATTATTTTTCCTTTATTAACCTTTATTACATATAATTTTCACGGGGGTTGTTATAGAACTCTCCCCCTTGGGGGAACACTGTCCTCGGTGTTCAATGACACTGATACCTATAACTAACATGACTACTAAAAGAAAAACATACTACCCATGGAGATTTATAACTTAGCTCGTTGCAATATTTAGAATGATCAACCTACTGAGAAGTAAACCAACATGACAACATAACAACATGACAACCATAATGGAATGACATACATACCACTTATTGGAGCTTTATAACATAACTCATGGAAGTATTACATCCATATGCATATGCACATATACCAAAATATCATACTGAAGCATATACCAAAACATATATCAAGGAAATTCGCTCAACCATCGAATATAGAAGGATACATAGCCTGCATCAAATCTTCCATCTCCCATGTAGCTTCATCAGGCCCAAAGTGCTTCCACTGCACTTTAACCTGCTCGATTTCTCGGTTTCGGAGCATTAGCACCTTTCTCTTCAATATACAGTGAGGTTCCAGTTGGAATTCTCCATCTGGATCCACCTGTAACATAGACCAATCAATCACATGATCAACATCTTTAACATACTTATTAACTAATGATACATGGAAAACATCTTGGAATTTCACTGTCGGAGGTAGCAAGTTGATAAGATATTGATCTAATCCTTTCAATAATCTTGAAATTTCCATAAAATCGAGGTTCTATCATGGCACACGATCCAATCCGCAATGAGCTCTTCTTGGCTTGATGCCCAAGAACACCTGTTCTCTGACCTGAAACTCCCTAAAAATCTTGTTCCAATCTGTGTAACTTTTCTACCTATCCTGTGCTTGATTTAGATACTTCTTGATTACCTACATTTCTTGTTCCATTTATGCTAACATGTCTGGTCCAATCAATACCCTATTCACCAGATCACTCCAACTGATGGGAATATTACAACTCTTCTCATACAATGCCTCAAATAGACTCATCCTCAGTGACTCCTCGTAACCATTGTTGTAACCAAACACAACCCAGAAGGTATCCCTCCCATCTCCTCTGTTGATTCATCACATATATCGTCAACAGGTCCTCCAATACCTTGTTGACCCTCTAAATTTGTCCATCTATCTACAGATGATAAGTTTTATTGAAGACCAACTCTAAACCTAAACTTGAAAACAACTCCTTTCAAAACTTGGAAGTGAACTTTTCACCCCTGTATGACACAATATTCTTTGTAACACCATGAAATATGACCAAATCTCTGATGAATACCTATCCAACATCACTAGTTGAATATGTACCTATACCTATACCACTACTTGTACTTGTACTTGTACTTGTACTTGTACCACTACCTATACTTGTACCTGCACTATGTTGAAACCTATTCCTAAGCTCTCTATACCATCCATCATGTGGACCTGCCTATAATATACGATCATGCATGTTTGTTCCATAAGAACTCATAGTTGCTCTATCATTCACATTTATCTTCCTGATAAGAGAATTTTCAACCTGGTTCTCCTTACCCTTGATTTACCTGATCTTGAATTCAAACTCGTTGATCATAGCCAACCATCTAGATTTCCAGGCATTTTGATTCGGTTGATCAAACAAGTATCTCAACCCACTGTGGTCACTCATCAATGCAAACCTCCTGCATAATGACTCCATCAAGCCCTATCTTGCAATAATTTATACACGCTACAAGTTCTTTATCTAGATCTACAATCTTTAACACTGAAGCATTTGTAAAAAATTGATTAAACTATTCAAAATTGATTGTGCACTCGTCTGTCCATTCAAATTTATTACCTTTCCTCTACAGTGATGTAATAGGGTATGAAATCAGATATAAGTCCTCATGAACCTCCTATAATAGCCTGTTATCCCCATAAATGATCTTACCTCATACACATTTCTGGGATTTTCCCACTCCATGATATCTCTTATCTTCTCTGGATCCACTATTGTACCTTCCTTGGAGACCACATGCCCTAAGTAATGTACCTTTTTCTAAAATAAAGAATATTTACTAAACTTTGCATACAACTTATGCTCTCTCAATAATCTCAACACTACTGCTAAATGCTCGAAATGTTATTCCTCAATCTTAGAATATATCAAGATGCCACCAATGAATACAATAAAAAACTTGTCAAGATACGGATGAAAGACATTATTCATCAAGCACATAAAGTTAGTTGGAGCATTAGTCAAACCAAATGGAACTACAAAAAACTCATAATTCCCATACCTGGTCCGAAAATTTTTCATGTAAATATACTCTTCCTTGACGTGTACCTAATGATATATGGATCTCAAATAAATATTTGAGAACATTGCTTCTCCCTTCAACTAATCAAATAATTCATGAATCCTCAATAATAGAAACTTTTTCTTGATGTTCACCTTGTTCAAATGTCTATAATCAATGCATAGGCTGAGAGTACCATCCTTATTCTTCACAAACAATGTCAGTGGACCACATGGTGATAAAATTTACCTAATGTATCCTTTCTCAAGCAGTTTCTTCAACTGCAACTTCAACTCTACTAACTCTGGAGTACTCATTCTGTACAGTACCTTTGATGTTGGTTCTGCCCCTGGTAAAAATTAAATATAAAATCCACTTCTCTATGAGGCAGAAACTCAAAGTTATATGCTTGGAAAACATCCTCAAACTATTGTAGGACCGGGTACCTTCTTAATACATCCACATCCTCAACTTCCTTACCTTTGTCACTAGAAATCTGCACTACAAATAACACACACCCTTTTCTGTGACTACAATTTTTAGGGATTTTATAAATCTTTATAATTCCCTAAATTAATATTGTCAATCATGAGTTCATAATATTCAAGTTACAAAGAGTTACAACTCATATCTATATTTATTATCCTACAATCACTTAGTACGAAATTATGTACTGAATAACCAAAATTTGTTTCTAGTTTGAAATCATTGCACTAAGGCTTTATGAAGTGAAGAGACCTATAACACTCTTCAATATCACACTCATCATTCCAATCACTAACACGTTCTTGAATAACCATGCAATTAAAATATTCTTCTAGAAGTAATAATAATGAACCATGCTTACAACCTCATTTAAGAATATGTTCTACTTAGAAACAATCATTCAGAACTAACCGTACGGTTAAGATAGAATAAAAAAAATATTAAATTTGAAGTCATTCACCCAACTCTTTCTAATTGAATAAGTGAATTCAAAATTTACTAGAACTAAATAAAATGACATACAACTCTCTAATTGAACAAATCATATTCACAATTAACTAAGCAATGAAATAAAAGGGCACACTATTTATTAATTCAATATCGAAAGTTGCTTGAGAAATAAAACAAAGGGAATATTTTTGCTACTTAATCTCTCAAGGATTTGAAATATGTCAAGCATCATCTACGAGGACTCCTTTATAAATTATAGATCCATAGACAATAGAGTTGTTTTATTCAGATCAATAAAGTTCTTTCAAGGGTTGTAAGAAAGAAAATGCATTGTGTAATGTATCCTAATAATAATAATAAACAATATTATATAATATAATATTAAAATATAAGTAAATAAAAAATAAACAATAAAGAAAAGGTAATAATGGTAAATAAATAAAAAAAATAAAGAAAAGATAATAATAATAAATAAATGATGAAGAGAATATAATAATAAATAAATAAAATAGTAAATAATAAACTGAAGTTCTAAATGAATATATATATGTAAACCATAAAACTAGGAAAAATAATTAAGGTTAACAAAATTAAAAAGGAATAAAATAAAAAAGAGTTAAATTAAGAGAAATATAAAATAGTAAAAATAAGTAAAGTTAACAAAAAATAAAAAATAATAAAACAAGAAAGAGTTAAATTAAGAGAAAAATCAAATTAAGTAAAACTTAAAATAAATAAATAAAATTTGCATGTTGACACATGAAATGTGTGCATGCGAACCTCTTTCAATTTTTTTGTCTATTTAATGGACGATGAGGAGGATGAGATTCCTCAATTCATCATTCCTTCATTCATTCTCTTGGGAGAAAATTTTTGTGAGACAAAGGATTCCCTGGTAGTAGTACGTTGATTGAGGACTTGAGGTGGCTATATGTAGAAATATTATGCTCATTTGAGCCTACAGTTGGGTGGAGAGTCGTGCCAAAAACTTTGTTGCAGTTAGCAAGATTCAAATAGCATTCAAATCTGAAATCAAAAGAAATATTATCACTATAGGTAAGTTTTTTATGCTCATGTTTTTCAAAATTCTATGCGAATTACTTGAGTAGTTGTGTGTTGATTCTTGACGTAATTAGTTATAAATTTTAATCTAGGTTGTTACACATTTCCTAGAAATATAATCTCAGTTGAAGCCTTGTATTTCAAAGAATATTGTTGTTTGAGATCAACAAAGAACTTACAAATTCAAATAATCCATATCGAAATAATATACAAATGCTCGCAGTTCAAAACAATCATCTAACCAGTCATCTCTTCAAACATAGCACTCAAATCAATGGAAGAATTTAGATATTATTCAATTACAAACCTAAGTACATAAATTATAGGAACTGAAAAAGAAACAAATATTTTATGTACAATTTCACTAAAACTAATCAAGCACACTTCCTATCTAACTAAGGTTGATACAGAACTTGGTTGAGGTTTGTGGTGTGCCCTTGCCACGACCTGAGACAAGTTAATTTTTTAATAAATAAAAAATTACAAACACATGAATCAATGAATATAAAATATGAGATCAATTATATATTAAAACCTTCAATAAAAATAATTCTAGGCATTCTAAATAAAAAATAAATCTAGAGTCACATAGTGTTTTATAGTCATAATTTCCTTGCCACAATTTCACTATGTCTGTAACTTCTCATACTAACACTGGGCCTTCTTAAATAGTTTAGGCCTGAAGATAGTTACAACGAAATGAATCAGAAAAGTAAATGTGTGTGACCTAGGCTTAATTTAGCTAACGCAACTCCAAAGATCACTCATGCATATCATAGATGCTCTAATCCAACCATAATGCTATCTTTAGGATGGAAAAATTAACACCGCGACTGCCAATAGAAGAAACCATCTTCGAGATTCCCATCGGTTTTATGGTACCAAAATTGGAGTAGAGTACTAAATAGAGTATGGAACTAAGTATGGAATGTGTGCTTGATATATTCTTTGACTTGGATGTTGGGTCGCCGATGACCTGTCAATGAATCCAAGTTGCCATCCTTATATTTAAGAACCCTATCAATAAATCATTTAATAGTTATTAAATAAATATAAACTCATTTAAAATCTACTTAGACTAACCAAAAATATATAAAAACAATCTTTATTGTGATTCTTACCTCCAATTGTAAAATAGCATAATTAAGGAAGTATGGAACGGTTTCTAGGTGTCAAAAAAGGGTAAAATAGGATAGGTTATAATGAAAATAGTAGAATATCATGTCAAAAATATAACAAAATTAGGGACCAACATCCCCCCATTTGATAGGGAATGCATATCCTCATGCAGATGTCCTTCTCAAAATTGACCAGTCATCAAAATTTGGGCTATCCCTTGTAATATTCCCAAATGGGAAAAGCACAAATATATTGCAAAATGCTGGAATAACAGTGTTAAAAATCCTATAAAGGAAAGAGGCCAATATGGAGACGTTCTAATCATTATAACAGCGGCAAAATATGCATAATAAATGGGCCATAAAATGTACAATGAGATATAACAAGCCTCCAATGGTCAAAACCCTCAAAGATGTGTTGCTACTGTATATCAAAATGACAGAAGACTGCTACAGCGCAGTCATAAAGTGCACTGCTATAACAGATGAACATAAAAATATCTAGGGCTGTTATATGCCTCAAAAGATACATCAAGTACAAATCTAGGCACTATACAACCTCCTTTGAAGTACCCCAGAAGGGTTTTTAGAAATACACCACCATACAAGATGGGAATCAAAGCCCTATGGCTGAAGATTCACTGCAATAATAGATCTCGAAAGTTGTGGCTGATTTTATATAACAAATAATTCAACCTCCTCCAATAGACTTCCTAGATGAAAGGAAGATCCCTACTCTAAAAAACCTCCTCTCAAAATGGTGTACTAAAACCACCCTACAACTCCTCCTTCAAAATAATGCAAATCTAGAATGAAACTGCGTTGTAGGGGAAAATAAATATGTGGCCTGATGCCAAGATATGAAAATAGGCTCAAGGGCCTTCCTTAATAGCCTCGCAATGGAAAGGAACCCTTATCCACTGAAAAATAAGCACTGAAGTGACCCAAATATGTTCTCCACTGCTACAACCTGCAACACAACTCAACCCTCAATAGGATTTGCGCTCTATATGTAAGATGAAGCTTGGCCTAAAGCTTGAATGTGGAAGTGAAGTACAATTCTATTCTAAGAGGCCTCTCAAGGAAAGAGGTGGGATTCCCGATCAGGAAAACCCAGTGCTAAACATCACTTGCAATCTTAGCTAAAATCCAAAGAAATCTATATGTCTAAATAGGCCATATATTCAAAAATATCATAAACCAATACATAATGAATATGGTTGCCATCCTCTTCCTTTTATAAGAAATGAGCTTCCAAGCCCTAAGCCCATTTCATTTATGACACTACTTCCATGCAAGGTGTCTCCATCTAAAACTTCGTTTTCCCTCATCGAATGCCACTCCTCCATGACAACGCTGTTGATTTGGTCAAATTTGACCTAGTCAAGATGTTCCAGCCCCATTTCACACCTAAGGGTACTCAATTAAGTTGCCAATATGTCTTATTTTCAAATTGGCATTGATTTATTCATTATTAAGGAGACTTATGGACCTCCATTATCCTTTTATTCATAGAACAAGACATCAAAACAACATTTGATATTCCAACTAGCTCATGGCTAATTGGGAATATTACAGACCTCCCTTCCCAAATTTTGCTTGTCCTTAAGCAACTGAAAAGGTGAGTGTTGCAACTCTTCTTCTCCATAATTGGTGACACCATCATGTGATAATATTCCCTCATAAGTTAAGTGTCTCCCAATCCATCCCTCCATGAAATTCTCCTCCAAATTTCTCATGAGATGAAAATCATCCATCCCACAAGGAAGTAATAGATCCAATGAAACAAACATGGTTTGCCCAATTTTCTCCCTGAAACATGTAGCATAATGAACATGGATAATTTATCTCCCATAGGGAACATACAATCCTCCCATCCTCCCTTCAATCATTCCCATAAAAAGTATAAGTACATCATCAATGTATGGGATCAAAATCAAGTACATGCAAGTAGAAATATGAAAAAATGGATGTGGGTCATAGTCCCACATGTGGAACCAGTGTAGTATATCTCCTGACTGCATCAAATAATGATGTGGTAAGTGGTTTCCCCACAACTTACTTGTTTTCCAAGTTTTATCACAAGTTTTGAAAAGGTGAGAAATGTTTAGTGCCTTTGGATTGCACCCACAATGATACAAAATATCCCTATATCCTCCAAGGGAGTGGCCATGTTCAGAAATGTTTATGGCCCAAAATTAGCCATGAAGTTTATATGGAAGAATGCTCCTCCTTGGAACAATGGCCTGCATATACATGGTAAAGGAATGGAAATAAACATCAAATGAAACATCATGTACATAAACATGTTCCTTATCATAATTTTTTCTCATACCAATGGAGTGATCCATGGATATATCCCCTCTCATTCCAAAAGAGGAAAGAGGTGGTTGTGATAAATCCTCCATAGAGTTATGTATCTTCCCCATTCCACATGGTCCATGTATCTATTCAAATTCTGATACAGTTCCTCTTCAAATCCTTCCCAACTATAACCCTCCATGATGGTATTATAGCCTCTCATGGAATAAGTATGGCTGAAGACAAATTCTTCATGACCTCTTTGTAGAAACTTCTCCTTGAGCTTGGAAGCTCTATATAAGAAGATACTACCATTATAATAAATTACCTCATCTTGGATTGAATATCCCTCTTCATGTAGCTGTTCATCAAGTATCATGCATGTAAAAATATCCTTGGAATAATCCACCAACAGTTGGGATTTCCAATATGGATCCATCCTCCATAGTGACAGTGCTGATGATCTATCCCAAATAACATTTGTCATATGGCTGCCCTTCTCTTTGACATCTCTCATGCGAAAGGTACATGTTGGAAGGTTGTTATCCTTCCTATGCTGCTTCTCCCACAACTCATAATCTGAAATGAGAGTAGGTAATGATGACGTTGGGAGAATGTCTCCCTCGTCCTTGAGTTTACCCAAGACTCTCAGCACTGTATCAATGCCTCCCAATGCTCCCATTCCTCCTAGATCAACGAATGGTGCATCATGATGTGAGACATTTCTCACCAAATCTGGATCAGGTGGACTCCTAGGTGGTTTTCCACAAAATAGTGATGTCTCATGGACCAATCTCATATGCATAATAGATGGGACTATCATGTCCCTACTTCCACTACACAAATCCAACTATGTTTCTTGTCTGGAAGTTTCATGATATTTGGGTACCACTCCTAATGATGCAAGAGTCCCTCTAATTGGAGAAATTTCTCCATATTCACCTCATGGTGGTGGTGGATCATCTCCTACTATTCTAGCGATGTGTCCCCTCTCTGTTTCTTCTTCTTCTCCCTCCTCGTCATTTTAGAAGACCTCTATGTAGTTTTCATTTCCTATTGCACATTTATGTCCGGGTGCCCAATATTCTTGGCATGTGAAGCAAAGCTTCCTCCTCCTCAAGTCTCTTTGGACATCATCACTAAGAGGTTTTTTACTTTGGATTTCCTTTGAGAAAAGAGCCTTCTCATCTTTTCCCTTTGATGGAAAAGAGGGCTTTTTCTTAAATGTTTCCTTTGCTTTTGGCAAGGTATCTTGTAAATCTCTAGCCCTTTCAATGGCATCTTTAAGGGTAGTGGGCTTGGTAGACTTAACCAACCCATGAAGAGGTTCATCCAACCCATCAATGAACATATAGACCCTTCTTTGTATAGATAAATCAGGAACCATAACAGAAAGTTTTAAAAACTCAAAATATAAGTTTCTGGACTACCTGATTGTTTGAGATTTGCAAGCCCCATGAATGGTGCCTTAGGATCTCTTCTATCAAAAATATTCACCAACCTCCTTGTGAAATTTGAATATGCAGTCACGTTGGCATGGCCCAATGTAGACAAGCCATGGAACCACCAATCTTGTGCTTCACCCTCAAGGTACAGTTCTTCTATCTTAATGGCCTCCATCTCTGGTACTTTGTTCAGTTGGAAGTAGATCTCAAGCTTCTCTATTTGGTAGTGCATTTAGATGACCCATAAAATTTGCGTAATAAAAATCTGCCCATAGTCTGGTGTAGATCATGATTCTGAATGAATCCTCCACCTTTATTATGATGTCTAGGTCTCCTATTGTCCTTGATCTGACAAAATTCTTGAAAAGTCAAGTTTTCCTTAAATCTCTGAGATTGAGACTCATACTCCATGAAATAGTCTTCAAGAGTTTCTTTTTCTTGAAACCTTTCATTTCCCACTCCTAAGAATGTAGGCATTGTAGAGCGCTGGGAAACTTGTTGCTGTTGCACCGGTTGATCACTCTAGTGATCAGAAATGTTGGAGCCTTCACCATGTTGAAATACTTTAGGGGATTCCTTGTATATATCCATCCTCATATCCTTTATTTATCTAGCAATGTCTTGCATAGATTTAAGAAGGATCTTAGGGAACTCTTTCTCTTCATATTCTCCTCCTGATAAAGGGGTTTTACCCTTGTCTTCGTTATCATTTGTATATTCAAAATTACGGTGTCTTATTCTTTGATACCTCTTCTCTCTATCAGTAAGAGGATCTCCTTCTTCTAATGACATATTGGCTTTTCAATATGCACAGGCTATGCCATGATTATGCTCTGATACCATTGTAATATTCCCAGATGGGAAAAGAAAGAATGTGGTGCAAGAAGTTGGAATTGTAGTGTTAAACATCATATAAAGGAAATAGGCCAATATGGAGACCTTCTAATCATTATAAAAACAGCAAAATATGAATAATAAATGGGCCATAAAATGTACAACAAGAAATAACAAGCCTCCAATGGTCAAAACCCTCAAAGAGGTGTTGCTACTATATATCAAAATACCAGAAGACTACTATAGCATAGTCATAAAGTTCACTACAATAGAAGATGAACATACAAATATCTAGGGTTGTTATATGTCTCAAAATATACAACAAGTACAGATCTAGGCACTGTACAACCTCCTTTGAAGTGCCCCATAAGGGTTTTCAAAAATACACCACCATACAAGATGGGAAACAAAGTCCTAGGGCTGAAGATTCACTGCAATAATAGATTTGGAAAGTTGTGGCTGATCTGATATAACAAATAATGTGGCCTCCTCCAATAGACCTCCTAGATGAAAGGAAGATCCTTTCTCTAGAAAACCTCCTCTCCAAATGGTGTACTGAAACTACCCCGCAACTCATCCCTCAAAATAACGCAGATCTAGAATGAAAATTGCACTGTAGGGGAAAATAAATATGTGGCTTGATGACAAGCTATGAAAATAGGCTCAATGGCCTTCCTTACTATCCTGCCAATGGAAAGGAACCCTTATCCACAGAAAATAATCATTGAAGTGACCCAAAGATGTTCTCCACTACTGCAACATTAAACACAACTCAACCCTCAACAAGATCTGCATTGTTGATGTAAGATGAAGATTGGCCTAAAGCCTAAATGTGGAAATGAAGTACAATTCTCTTCTAAGAGGCCTCTCAAGGAAATAGGTGGGATTCTGAATCAGGAACACCCTGTGCTAAACAACACTTGCAATCTTAGCTAAACAACCAAAGAAATCTATATTTCTAAATAGACCATATATTCAGAAATATCATAAACCAATACATAACGAATATGGCTGCCATCCTCTTACTTTTATTAGAAATGAGATTCCAAACCCTAAGCCCCTTTCATTTATGAAATTATTTCCATGCAAAGTGGCTCCATCTAAAATTTCATCGTCCCTCATTGAATGCCACTCCTGCATAACAGTGTTGTTGATTTGGTCAAAGTTGACCTAGTCAAGATGTTCCAGCCCCTTTTCACACCTAAGGGTGCTCAATTAAGCTGCCAAGGTGTCTTATTTTCACATTGGCATTGATTTATTCATTATTAAGGAGACTTATGGACCTCCATTGTCCTTTAATTCATAAAACAAGACGAAAAAACAAAATTTCATATTCCAACTAGCTCATGGCTAATTGGGAATATTACATCCCTTCCTTCAAATTCCCACTACACTAAATAAAAATTATAAACCATGGTTTTTTAGAATTGGTTGTCACTGAAACCTCTGGGCTCGTTCATGAACACTAAGTATTTTGATAGGCTCTATTTGTCTCACCTTCCAACTGAGAAGTCGTTTATTATTCGGGGCTAGTGCATTGTGATAGGAGACGAAATGTAGATTCTGGTCTATATACATCTCCTTTCCCTTCCAAACATGGAGAAATAAGGTCTTTTACTTGTGAGAAATTTCTATGAGTTTCATATTTTTCTTTTGTAGCTTATCTACCTGCAGTTGTAAGTCATCTTAATTACAAGTAGAAATATTCTCAGTAGGAAAGGTTTGCTTCCGTGAGCTGCTCCTGGCATGAGTTGAGTTCTTAGATGTTTATCTTACAATAGTTTTAGCTTCTCATTTCCCCACTATTGGTTATATTTAAGACTGGTCATTCAGTGGTGAGTCACCAAAAATATTCTAAAATTTTCAACAGGCCCTTATTCCTCGGGAAAAATGTGTTCCATTTTATATTTTTCTTCAAGTACCCAAGAGGGGATTTCCACTTCTAGCTCTGGAGAATAAAAGGTAGTGACGGGTTCAAGGGTATGAGTGCCATATGGAGGACATTGTTGTCGGGTCATACTGCTAGTGTTTCCGACCCTGTGGTACGGTCGAATTTTTATATGCTTCTGGAGTTTCTTGCAGTGATGGAGTCGGTTCTAGCACCATTTCCTAATTTTCACGGAAGATCTTCCTCTTCCCTTTCTTAGGTGTGGTTTTAGCATTTTAAATACATTCTTGTGTTGGTGAGGCTACCAGCTTCATGACATCCACCTGAGGTTTATTTTTTTTATTCTGCTGCAAATTTTCAGATGTTGTGTCTCTGGTTACAATTTACTTCCTTTGTTCAATACCTTATTTTTGTTTCTTCCCATTTTTTACTAGGGGTTCTTTCTTTGTAGAAGAGCTAGGTTTTCTAAATCTTGGATTTTCTAGGGGGTTCACTAAAATTTTCTTCCCTTTTTTTGATTTGGGGGTTCTATCAGGGCCCTTATCTTATTCGGAAACATAGTCGGGAGAAACCTCCATCTCTTGGTCCATATTCTTATAGTGGGGTCTGATAATCCATTGTTAGCCCTTAATTTCATTTTCCTCTTTAGGAAAATTTTCAGTCAAAAACTCTTCCCATGTCTTTCTTCGTTAACCCAGTTTAGAAAAAACAAAAATTTTGATAAAAATATGATGACATAGACTAGTTTTGGTATTTTTAGAAGACGATTGAACACCTGGCGAAACTTTATATAAAATTTCATGAAGGAAAAATAGAAAAATGATCGCACGCCCATCTATGAAATGTATGATATGATAAATGAAGACAACTTCATACCTTCCCCCATAGGTGATGAACCATTGCAAGGAAGTAATAAGTTGCCACCATTCCTCCTTTACACAACTTCTAAATACCCCCTTCAACTGGTTGATAATTTTGTATGTGGGCTTGAGAATCTTGGCACAATCATCTCATTTAAGTAGCTCACCCTTGAAGTATTTTTCACCAGTCAAAGGAAACCCATTTTCCTTGCTTATAAAATATTTTGTGACTTTAATCCTCAAATTCCAAATCTAAGTTATTTTACCATCAAATCTCTGTGTGAATGCCATGGAAACCTTGTCTTTATATCCCTCGATATTTTTGAGTAAGTCCATCCACACTTTTTCCTAAAATTAATTCTAGACCGACACGAAATTTGGAAAATCTAGGTTCATGCATATCTCCCCCCATGCCAATGATGAAGCAATTTCCAAGGTCGAGGAGGAGATCTTAGAAAGACACAGGTTAACTCACCACTAAATTTAACAATACTATTGTCACAGACAATTCCTTGATTTTCAGGTTTTAAATAGGCTCGGGTTAGTTTGAAAGGGTTGCTAAGTATTTTTTTTAATTATTCTATGGGCTGGTCATTTGCAATGATGAAATAAGTATGAGACAAATGTATCATAATGGGAGGAAATGAATAAAATAAATGATTGGATAAGATAGTCTGACATCAAGTAGGTTTTAATCTTATGTCCAAGGGACATGCACATCATTTACATAAATGGAGGTAGATCACAAGTAAATCCTATTATTTACATTCTTTGTATTAATTTAAATAAACGAAACTTGTTCATACCTTGAATGACTCTATAATAATATCCAAGAGCTTAAAAAAATGATAGAGGATATGACACCTTGATCATCTGAGTGTCTTATCATTCGTTGAGCCAATGAGAAGAAGATTGCTACTTTGATCACGAATAGGCTAAAACATTATAATTTTAATACCTCCATCAGTTTTTATGTTGTTGAGTTGAGTTTTGTACCACTAACATGTTTTGGACTTGATACTCACATTATTAGATACAAAAATTTTATTCAGTACCTAAAATTTCAGTCTGTGTAAAGTACTAAACTAAGTACAAAATCTATAAATATATTCATCAGAACATAAATAATGATGAGAAATTGTGACTGTATCGGAAAATTGAATAAAAGCCTTCCCACGTGAACTTGAAACTGGATATAAACATTAACTTTAGGAATTGAAATTGAAATATGACCACCTTTGTTGTAGATCAATATTGGTGCCATCAATCCGTGGATGTTAACCAGGTCTGTAATGGCGATTTCCTAAGGATAATTTCAATTTTTGAAATCATAAAATGCATAAAAGAATAATTCAAGGGGATTTATTTCTCGTACTTATTCTGTTGAGCTTGGAAAATAATAATTCTATACTCAGTAGAGCCCTATATTACTAGTGTAGTCCCTTATTATTGTTAGTGTAACCCCCTTATTTTTATTTTTGTAACCCTATAAACCCCATATTGTTATTATTGTGCCTCATAATATCCCACTATTGTTATTTTTGTGCCCTTACATTATTATTGTTAGGTCAGCTAGGATTATATTATGACCCCATGGACTCCTATATATAGAAAGGAGGGTTTTTGATTTAAATCATATGAGAATTATTCATTTATGTAATGTAAATGAGGTTTCCCCTTTGAAGTGGTTGATTTATAAATCTTTGATCTCTCTTTTCTTCTATTTTGTGAGCAATTTTCATAACATTTGGTATCAGATCTTTGGATTCTAGGGTTTCGCTGCTTCAAACAGGTCATCGTGGAATTTTTGCTATAATTTTTTTTTCCACGAAGGTTGAGAAGCTAAAAAAAAAACCCATTTTTTCCGACATCCGGAGGAACTTCATGGAAAAATTTCAGATCTTGGTTCACAATATTTTCGGAGATATGATATGTGGATATTAGGGTTTTTGTAGGCTCTCAAATTTCATCTCAAGGAGGTGACCTTGGGAAAATTGTCATAACTTTATCTATGTGCATCAGATTGGAATTATGTAAAAGTGGAAGAAATAAATAGACTATAATTTCCTTTGTATAAATTTTAGAGCCGAAGGAGGAAACAGTGACACGTGGCATGTCGTACAAGTCCACTCTACTAAACTAGTCCATGAATAGGGAATTGTGGGAGATTGGGCATATATTTCACTTAAAGAATCAAAATAAGGTCAGACCTATGGAATTGGAAATAATATTCATAGGGCTACTAAAGGACTGAATATAATATATTGGGGATCGTAAATTACATAGATACATCAGTTTCAGTATCGAGCTCCTAAAAAGTAAGAAAAAGGTGCATATTTTTTTTTAAATTGCACAAGTCTTGTTTGAAAATCAGTTTGAAGTTATTCCAAGGGAATATTGAATCATAGATATCAGTATTTGGTTCTAAAATCCCCCTTAAAAATAATTCAAAAGCCATTAAGCCCTTAGAAGGCTCTACTATGACTCATGAAGAGGAAGAAGTGCAACATGATATATCAAAATTACAAGACCAAGTGCAATAAGTTTCACTCTGGAAAAGAGAACAAAAAATGAAATGGAAGCTAAGATGAATGGTTTGAAGAAAGGAATGGAGGCTAATACGTATGGTTTAGAGAAAGGTTTACAATCTAAGATGGATGGTTTTAAGAATGGCATGGGAGCTAATATGGATGGTTTGGAAGCTAAGATGGATGGTTTGAAGAAAGACATGGAAGCTAAGGTGGATGGCATGGAAGCTAAGATGGATGACATGGAAGATAAGATGGATGGTATATAAGTCAACATGGAAGACTTGAATAAATACATGGAAGGCTTGAAGGAAGGTTTGGAAAATTTTCTACATGAAAAGCTTCCTAATGGTGAAAAGGTAGTAGAGGAAAATCACGATGAGAACAAAAGAAATGCTAATCATGATTTCATAGACTTTAATGTTGGATTTAAGACCCACCATATTCCAAATATAGATATGAGGAAATTTTATGGCAAGGATCCCATGGAAGATTTGAATAAAGACATGGAAGGTATTAAGGAAGGTTTGGCAAAGTTGCTACAAGAAAAGCTTCCTAATGGCGAAATTGTAGCAGAGGAAACTCATGATGAGAAAAAAAGAAATATTAATCATGATTTCATAGACTCTAATGTCGGATTTAAGACCCACCATATTAAAAAAATATATATATGAGGAATTTTGATGGAAAGGACTTATTAACTTGTATACTACAAATGGAGCAATAATTTGAGCTTCATAATACTCAAAACACACAAAAGGTACGCATTGCAAATTTATATTTAGAACAAAATCAGTTGTACGGTATCGATTCCTTTGTTCTCGTAAATCACTGGTCGCTTGGTCAATTTTTATGGAGGAAATGATAGCACATTATGAGGATACAATGAGAAACACCTTCTTTAGCCAATTGATAAATCTCAAACAAAAGGGTTCAATGATGGAGCACATTGAGTATTTGCAAAAATTGAATATAAGGGTAAATAATATTCTAGAGGAGAAGAGAATTGATGTCTTGATAGGAACTATAAAGTATAAAATACAATATGAGGTTTTCCTTTGGGATCTTAATACATTGGATAAGTCATTCAGGTGGGCAAGAAAAATGGAAAGAAAAATTATGGCGACAAGGAAGCCTACCACTCACAACTATAAATATGGAAGTGTTGCTACTCCTGGACATCTACAACCTATAAGTTTGACACCACAACAATCAGAAGAAAAAATAGAAAAAGGGCTTTGCTATAGTTGTGATAGAAAATACTCTAAATTTCATAAGTGTGCTTAGAATAAATTATTCTAAATATATTTTAAAGAGGAGGAAGAAAAGAAACAAAAAACTTCGAAAGAACAAGATATAGACTAGGAACCAACCCTAGAGGAAGAAGAAATGAATCCGACCATATCCTATAATGCATTGGTAGTAATTACCACTCCTCAAACTCTCAATATCGAAGGAAAAATCAAGAAGAAAAATTTACTAGTGCTTATTGATTCGAATAGTACCCATAATTTTATTCATTGTAAGGTAGCCAAAGAATTGAATTGTTTCCTATACCCAGTGCCAGAGTGTCAAGCGATGGTGGAAAATGGAGGAACTATAAATTTCTTTGGAAAGTGCCATAACATCAAGCCAACCATAGGGTAAAATGTATTGAATATTCCAATTATTTCCATTCTAATGGGTGGTACTGATGTTGTATTAGGAGTACAATGGTTACAATATTTGGGGACGGTAGCTTTTACTTTTCAGGAACTTTTCTTGAAAAAAATTTCGGAAGGAAAGGAAATTGAATTATGGGGTATCACAGGGAATCCAGAAAAGATAATAAGCTAAAATTTCATGACAAAGCTTCTGAATAAATAACAACGAGGCATAATTTCACAATTATGCTCACTAAAAGTTCCAACATCAAAATCATCTATTTCTATAGATCTCCAAAAATTATTGGACAATCATTCCAAGGTGTTTGAAACTCCCAAAGGACTCCCATCTATTCGTGATCATGATCATGCTATTCATTTGATTCCAAGAATTTTTCCTCCAAACATCATGCCTTACGAATATCCTTAAGTCCAAAAGAGCGAAATTAAACGTATGATTACAGAAATGTTAGAGGCTGGTATAATTCAACCTAGTCAAAGTTCTTTCTTTGCTCCAGTATTATTGGTGCACAAGAGGGATGGATGATATCACATGTGTCTGGATTATAGGGAGCTCAATAAGATCACTATTAAAGATAAATTTTCCATTCCTTTGATTGATGAATTATTGGATTAATTACATGGAGAAATTTATTTCACCATGTTGGATCTCTGCTTAGGATATCATCAAATTAGAATAAAGACTGAAGACATTCTGAAAAAAACATTTCTAGCTCATGAGGGTCATTATGAATTTTTTGTCATGCCTTTTGGCCTTACCAATGCACCTTATACATTTCAAGTGTTGATGAACTCCATTTTCAAATCCTTCCTTAGAAAATTTGTGTTGATACTTTTTACGATATACTAATCTACAACAGGTCTTGGAAGGATCATGTTCAACAGGTTGACACAGTGACCAAACTATTGGAGGAGAAACAATTATATTCAAAAACCACCAAATGTTTCTTTGGAGTACAAGAGGTGGAATATCTGGGTCATATTGTATCTAAAGAGGGTGTTAAGGTAGACCCTAACAAAATTAAAGCCATTAAGGAATGGAAATTTCCCACAACCATAAAGTATTTAAGAGGATTTCTCGATTTAACATAGTATTATCACAAGCTTGTTAAGAATTATGGGAGAATAGAAGCACCTCTAACAACATTATTGAATAAAAATGCATTTCCATGCACTCCCGAAGAAACTAAGGCCTTTGAACATCTTAAAGAGGAAATGTGCCCAGAACTAGTCTTAGCTATGCCAAACTTCACAAAAACATTTATTGTGCAATGTGATTCCTCAAGAAATGGAATTGGTGTTGTTTTAATGCAAGAAGGAAAACCTGTTTCTTTTGAAAATCATCCAATCAAAGGGAATTATTTACAAAAATTTATTTATGAGAACTAATTCTTGGAAATACTTCAAGGTAAAAGCTATTTATGAGAAGGAAATGTTGGCGACCTTACCTAATGGGAAGACACTTCATGGTAAAAATTGATAATGATAGTCTTAAATAATTTTTTGAACAAAGAATATCTTCAGAAGAGCAAAAAAAATGTCTCACAAAGATGTTGGGTTATGACTTTGAAATCATCTACAAAAAGGGAGGCTAAATGTTGTTGCAGATGCACTCTCAAGAAAGGATGAGGATGTGGAAGCATTGCTTTGTTCCACTTTTATTATGAAACCGGATTGGATAACCAAAGAAAGGGAGGAATGGAAGAATGACGAAGAATTATGGACACTCATTCAAAATTTGTAGCAATATCCCAGTACATCTGATACATTTAGTTGGAAAAATGATTCCTTATGGTACAAAGATCGCTTATATCTTTGTAAGAATTCCCAACTAAAACAAAAGATTATTTTGGAATTGCACACCTCTCCCTTAGGAGGACACACTGTATTTTTAAAAACTTACCACGGGGTGAAGAAATATTTTTTTTGGTATGGCCTTGAATCTCATATTCAAAATTTTGTGGCGGAATTTTTGGGTTGCTAGAAAATTAATTTTGAGAAAATTAAGACCCAAGTCTGCTACAACCTTTATCCATTCCAAGTCAACGTTGGGAGGATGTTTCAATGGATTTTATCACAGGTTTTCCTAAGTCCAAAGGAAAGAGTGTCATCATGGTGGTAGTTGATAGACTTAACAAGTAAGCACACTTTTGTGCATTATCTCATCCATTTAAAGCAAGTACAGTTGCTACTATATTTATGGAAACAATTCAAAAGCTACATGGAAACCCAACGATTATTGTAAGTGATAGAGATCCTGTTTTCATTGGAAATTTTTGGACGGAATTATTTTCTTGTTTGGGTACTCAAATAGCTCATAGCTCATCTTATCATCCTCAATCTGATGGGTAAACTGAGATAGTTAACAAATGTTTGGAATGATATCTTCGTTTCTTTGTATCTGATAAGCATACCCAATGGGTAAATTGGTTACCTCTGGCTAAATGGTGGTATAAAACTTCCTTCCACACTACAACAAAAATGACCCCATTTATGGCACTTTATGGATATCTTCCACCCTCCATCACATCATCTTTAAAAGAAAAATATAAGATTCAAGAAGTGGAAGATCACATTGAGCATCAACAACAAGTTCTCCAACTATGAAAGGATAACCCAAATTTGGTACATAATCGAATGAAACAACAGGAAGATCAACTTCATAGTGAGAGAAGTTTTGATGTAGGAAAATGGGTATTTTTACATCTATTACCATACAAAAAAATGTCTCTCAAGAAAGCTAGGAAGGATAATAAATTACTACCAAAGTAATATGGTCCTTACAAGGTGTTGCAAAATATTGGTACTATGGCATACAAATTGGAGCTTCTTGCATCTTCCCGAGTGCACCCAGTTTTCCATGTTTCTTGCATGTTCCATAACTTGATGAGGAAGGAAAAATCATATTGGAACATGAAGTAGTCATGGAAACAATAACTCGACAGCTACGAAATCGATCAATTTCAGAGTATCTCACAAAGTGGAAGAACTTACCCATTGAAGATTCCACATGGGAGGATGAGAATTTTATACAGAAGCATCCATAACTACTCAAGCATTAAGGACACCAATTGTTTTATGGAGAGGGGCATGTTAGGGCCCTATATTTCTAGTGTAGTCCATTATTGTTGTTAGTGTAGCCCCCTTATTGTTATTTTTGTACCCCTCTAGTCCCCATATTATTATTATTGTGCCCCATAATAGCCTACTATCGTTATTGTTGTGTCCTTACATTATTATTGTTAGGTCGGCTAGGATTATATTGTGACCCCATGGGCTCTTATATATAGAAAGGAGGTTTTTTCATTTGAATCATCTGATAATTTTTCGTTTATGTAATGTAAATGAGGTTTCCCCCTCAAAGTGGTTGATTTATAAGTCGTTGATCTGTCTTTTTTTCTATTTTGTGAGATGGTTTCATAACAAATTGTGAATGTATTTGAAAAGTAAATAAATTCCTTCCCATGTGAGCTTAAAACTAGATATAAAAATCAACTTTAGGAATTGCAATTGAAAAATGAACATTGTTTTTGTAATAAATATTGGTGCCACCAATCCGTGGATGTTAACCAGAACTGGAATGGTGATTTCTTAAGGAGCATTTCAATTTTTGAAATCCTAAAATGCACAAAATAATACTTCAAGGGGATTTATTTCTAATACTTATTCAGTTGATCTTGGAAAGGAATAATTCTATACTCAGCAGAGCCCTATCTATTGCCATCTCATAAATTTTAATGAGCATGAGTTAGCTAAATCGCGGGGTGTTCAATTTTAGAGTGTTTGAATAACCCAAAGTAGACTCTAGGGAGTTTATTTTCTGTAATTATTCTTTCAGGCCCAGGAAAAATTTATCTATACTTTTCATATCTCTAACTACGATTGTCCCATAATATTAAAAATATTGGGTTAGTCAATGATGGGAACATTTAATTTTAGAGAGTCTTAAATGTTCAAAGTAAACTCCAACAGATCCTTTTCAGTAAACTTATCTGTCAAGTCCGTATAAAGGAATAAACCTATCCTTGACAAATTTCCTCTTTATTCTATGTGACCTGTGGAGGAAAACATAAAACAATCTAATTTTTTTATACTATATACATATATAAATATATTAAAATAGTAAACTAAATTTAATTCAAAGAACTAGTAGGAGTTGGATCCCCCTTATGTATTAGGTCCATTTTAGGATCATGCATTAGATCTTGCAAAAATTCATGTCTGGAAAGTGGCCTATGGTATATTTTTAGTTTGTGACCATTTACCACAAATGAAGTCTGATCATCATCAATTTTCTTGATATTAGATAATATGTTCTCAAAAAATTACTCCACTTCATTGAATCCTATCCATCTAGTTGAAAATTTTCCTTTGAAGTGCTTAAACCTGTTATCATACAATAGTGCACAGTCCCCTATTTGAAAGACTTTCTTCTTGATATATTTATCATGCCACTGAGCTCCCTATTCATGTACCAACATATTCCTTTGGAGGGCATCTTGTGTAATTTCATTAAGTTCATTAAGCTAAAGCACTCTTTGTTTCTACGCACTCTTAGCAGCAATTCGAAAGGTTTTTACCTGAAATTCAATGGGGAGAAACACTTGCTTCCCATATACCAACTCCTAGGGAGTATATCCTATTACATTTATCCATGTGATTCAATAAGCCCTGAGTTCTCCTGGTAACATGTCAACCTAGTCTACATGGTGTAATTGAATTGTTTTAGTAAGAATGGACTCCAAGGCTTTGTTATTATATTCTATCTATCCACTTTCCTGAGGGTGGTATGGGGTACAATTCTGGTGATTAATTTGATATTGTTTGGTAGTAGACCTTACTAGTTTGGAAGTAAATTGTGTCCCCTCCGTTATCACTCAGAAAAAAATGAAACATCATTTGACATAGTTTTATAGTTTCATGTGTCAAAGGTATAGTCATAGAATTCACTTTTCATTACTTGGAAAAGGAAAATTTTAAATTTTTCTTATTAGCATATTATAAGAACCAAACCTGCCCTTATTCAAGTCTTTTCATGTCACATCAGTCATTATTTCCTGACATATTTAATTTCCCAAGCTTAAAACTCCAAAAAGGTCATTTTAGCCAAGAATCCCTACTTTTGTAATGAATTACATAGAAAAAAGGAACTTTTCGCTACGAAACTGTTAATACTTTCAAAGTGAAACTACCTAGAAATACACTAAGTACGCTACGAAAGGAGGTATTCCTGTCTGTCTTTTCAAAATAGGTGCTAGGTGTCAGTCAATGATTGAAAGGGTTAGGATAGATGACATTCGAGTCAATTAGGGTTAATCGACATATAATGGTCATGGATGAAGTCATTATTACCATTTTAAGCATGTATGAGTCATGATTATGCCATGAGTTGTCATCTAACTTTAAAATCTTTCTCAATTGAGTCATTTTTCATTCTTCACTCCCTCCTTGCATGTTATTGAGCTCTGGAGAGCTATTTCACTAAGCCCAAGTTGTGGCTGGAATTTTCAAAGGTTTGCAGGTATCACTGATCAAGTGAGACAGAGAAGACATAAAAGTACCATGGCTGCAGAAAGGAAGCCCAACAAAGGTGGCCTCTGTCTCAAATGTGAGCCATCAGACATGAACCTAATAAATGAAGACCCAACAGCTTCAGAAGTTTTCAGAAGAACAAGGTGTTTACAGTTTTGACAAAGATCACAAGGAATCCATGTACAGGTTTCTAAATACTTTTCCCTAAATTTCAATAGGACAGTTGCAAAAGTGGGAATGATGAACCTCACTATAACACCAAATACTATTGCAGCAGCAACAAGAATTCCAAGAGGAGAAGAACAATGGTTCAAAGGTTTCAAATTCAACATGCAGGACTGTAAGGAATTTATCAAGCCAGAACATAGTGAGGTTGACCTTACCAATGCCATTCCAAGGAGCTACATGAAAGACAATTTCTCAAATTTACTGCTTATCATTCAGTAGTACTTCACTTGTGAAGGGAGGTATCATAAGGTGTATTCGTACCACTTCATGCTTCTACTACATTTTATTGCTAAGAAATCTCTTGAACTAGCATTTTATTTATACAGAAGCTTAGCAAAAATGGCAGATAAAGTTCAAGCTAAATCTGAAGGAAATGAAACCTCACTCCTTCATCATGGTTTAATCAAGTTGCTGGTTTTAGAGGAGTTAAAAACATTAGGTAGAGACTAGACTTCTTTTATGTTTGTCATTGGTTTTGAAGTGGATGCGATTACCCCTAAAATAACTCCTAAAACTATAGGGATACCATCACCTTCAGTAGCAGAACAAAGTGAGCCTATAGGGGCAGAGAAAAGTGAACCAGTAATCATGGAAATAGAGAAATTGCAGAAACTTGATACACCTGTTGTTTCACCTGCAAAACAAAAGCCAACTATGAGCAGACCTACAAAACAAGAGCCAACTATAAGTAAACATGGTAGAAAAAGGATTACAAGAAGCCAAACAATGGTTAAGGGAAATTTAGAAGACATTCTGCATGCTATTCATATTGAAGAGACTCCCATAGTCCAAGATGAGGATATAGATGAGGGATGAAAGAGGCTCAAGAGAGCCAATTCAACAAAGAAGTTAGAGTTTGAAGGTGAGGATGCAGGTTTCATGTTTCAGGCTAGGAAACCCATGACAAGACATGCTAGAAAACTCTTGGAAAGTAGTAAAGAAGTTTAGAATGTCACTGAAACTCTCTAGTCATTACCAAGCATCATTTACCTTTCATCACCTACAAAAAAAGTATTTGTCATCAGGAAAAAGAAAGGAAAGGAGAAAATCATTGAAAAACCAGAGTTTGAGGTCCTTGAGGAACATTTGAAGTTAGAAAATCATGAAATATCAGTCTTGAAGAAAGAGGCAAGGAAACATAATGTCCAAAAAATAAATTTTGAGAAAATGAAAGAGATTTTGGAAGAGCAGGTTGATAGTGTGTCAAAGACCTTAGATGATACACAAAAATTAATCAAATGGACTCTGCCATTGAGGAAAGAGGTGAAGCATGTTAGAAGAATTAACCTGCACTTTAAATCTAACCAAAAAAAATAGAAGGACCAAGTCAAAGGCCTCCAAGAGAAGTTAGAATTGATCCATGAGGAGCTGGAGAAGAAGGGTTTAAAGATGATTGTAGTTGAGGAACCCATAGCTCAACTCATCATTAATGAAGAGGAAACACCTCAAGGCTCTTAAGTTGAGTTTTTAAGAGGTTAATGGCATGCTGAAAAAAAAAATTCTACAGCTGGAAGGTACCTTTTTTAGACAGGGTCAAAATCTGGAAATTACACAGTTTTCCATAGTTTCGTAGTGTTTCCTAGGCTTGAAGCTAGGAAAACACTACGAAAATTTCTGTAGCTTTCTTTTTCTTTCTAAAAGAATTTTTTGCAACATTAAAGGAAGGAAAATGGTAGTGATGATGTGTGAGGTCATGATGGACACTATGGAACAAAGAAGCAGAAATTTTGAGTTTAAAAGTCATTTTTTCGACGCTATGAAAGTACGCTACAAAACTGCTATGTTTTCGTAACGAGTTCTTTTTAAAGGTTTCGTAGTAGTTTAAAATCATTTTTGGACAGGTGGACACATCCAACAGATCAAGGGACCTTGCCAACAAATATTTATGACTTAAATACCATGAAATGGAGACAAATCATAAGCTGAAGCCTTCGTTGAAGATAGGGTCATGTTTTCCTGAAAAAATAGGGTTTGTTTCGATATGTTGAGGAGGATATTAAAGAGGTCAAGTAGTGATGAGATATGTCATATATTATTCGAACATGTGAGTCTTAGTTGTTAGATATGTAACTGTTTTAAGAGACAAGGTAATTTGATGTAATAAATAGGAGTTTCAGCCCTATTAGGAAAAGGAATGTTTAGAGTATAGCTATCATTTTTTTATTAAAAGACATGTTTTTCTATTATGTAAGGCGTCATTAGAAGAATTCGATGAATCTAGCCAAGATGAAGATCATATATGATGTAAGAAGGTCTATTTAAAGGCATATTATCGAAGTTGTAAAGGGTTGGAGATTTTTTTCACTACTGTTGCTTTATGTAATTTGTCTTATATCAGTAATACAAAGGACTTCTTCTTGAGAGACCTGAGATTATCATGGAGTTTGAATGCCTTTCTGATCTATATTTTGATGTGTACCATTTGCATTACATTTCATCTTTATTACTCAGAATTCATATTTTTATGCTCTGACTTCCTTTATTGATGAAATGACTGTGTTGCCCTATGTTCTATGTGTGATTTTCCTTTGTTAAAAAATATTATGTACCTCAGCTTCCATGTCAAGAAATATTGTCACTAAATATACTAATTTTTTGACTCCATAAGCCCAATGGTTGCAGACCTATATTCTTTTCAATCTACATACATCAAAATCAAGTTACTTTTCAAATAGAGTTAGCCATCTAGTTTCATCATTATCTAATATCATAAACCCCTTTGAGAGAGCCCTCTCAGACTGAAGAGGCTAAGCTTTACTCACAAGCTAGTTTGAAACAGTTACATAAAGTTGTCTAATTAGCAGCAAATCAAGTGAAATTTTGTGATAACATTTTGGTGTGTCTGCCAGGAGCATGAAGATATACTTTTCCCAAAATTTTGATGTTTAACTTCTGAAGGTAGTAGGAGCTCAGAAATCGGTTTGAGGCTGCATATACCTTGGTGACTCCATTCAAAATTCATATGATCAAAGGTGGCTCCGAAAAGGAGATACATGAGAAGTAATCCTGACCTAAATCCACCTACAATTGTGGACAATCCAAACACCATCTCCAGAGGAATTCAAGGCATTTCCACAATATTAAGTACTCCATTACATACAAAATCCTTGTCCTCTGAACTTTTAAGAAGTCCTGAAGATAAAAATTTTGATGATAAAATTTAGGAAGTATTGTTTAGCTTTGAAATTGAAAAATAATTGACTGAAATTTTCTTAGACCTACATAGAAGAGGTATTGATATCTAAGCCTTAGTGACACAAAAAGATAAAGAAGATTTTTGGGAAGTAGCCACTTGAGAGTTGTTGTTAGAAAGATAATATTTTGATATATTGAAGGAACTAGACCCATTTGAAATTTTGTTAAGAATCAAAAATTGGGGAAGTGATGAAGAGATTACAGCTGAAGAGCATGTAGACCAGTTTAATGACTTCATATATAGGGAGGAGGTTGACCATGAGGATTCCAAGATGATATTGTTTTCTCAGATATTTACTGATGACATCAGGAAGTGGTTCAAATCCCTTGCTGGAGGAAGTCTACATAATTGGAATGAATTTGAAGATAGCTTCTTGAGGAAGTGGGGAAATAGAGCCAATATTGTGCAAGCCCTGACTGAGTATAATAGTTTGAAAAGAGTTGTTGATGAAATTGTTCAAAAATTTTCCGAGAGATTTAACAAAGTTTATGATTCCATCCCTTCCGATATAAAGCCTCCTCCAGGAGCAGCTCAGCTAAGATATGCTGAGGCCTTTTATTATGAATTTTCTATCCTGCTAAGAGAAAGAGAATCCCCTTCACTTTCTGAAATGAAAAATGATGCAGTGAAGGTGGAGGTCAATATGATAGCAGCAAAAAATTCCAAGATGGGAAAGACTAAGTTGAAAGAACAAGATAAGCCTTCCACCTCAGATGAAAAATTTGATTCCATGATGAAGATAATGGAAAAACTGATGGATAAGCTTGCCCTTGGGAATACCTCTGCTTCTCCTGCACAACATGAAACTCAGCTCCTAAGACCTCAAAACTAGCAGAGACCAAGGGAAAATAGAAATCAGCCTGACCCTCAAGTAAGGCCTCCTTTTCAGCAAAACTTAGTTGATGAAGAAGATCTGCCTGAAATATAACAAGATTGAATTCATTTCTTATATGAAAACATGTCAGGAATGTTTTTGACTAAGGAGGAACATGATGAGTCAGATCATGAAGTAAACAAGAGTGACGAACCATCTGATTATATTAAAGGATATCAACATGCAATCTTTGAGATGCAGAAACAATACAACCTCAGAAACAGAAATGTTCCAATTACTACAAAAAAATCACAGCCCAAGAAAGATGCCCCTAAAGCTGTTGAGGTTAGGAAAGATACACCACCTCCTCCTCCTTTCAAAGAGATTGAAAAATCTGCTTCTGTTTTCAGTTTGGAGATTGAGATATCTAAGATCAAAATCCCAATACCTTTTGGAGAAATTCTTAATGTGGATGGATACAGAAGTAAGATTGTAAAAATGCTAAATTCCCAGCTAGGAGTTGCTGGTATTCTAAATTTTCAAGAAGATCATCCAACGATATACTTGGGTCCAAGACTAGATAATGAGCAGAATGAATAGGTGCCTCCTTTTTATGTCAGCCTTGGTATTCATGAAATTACATTGCATAATTCCATGTTGGATTAAAGGTCCTCTCACAATATTGTGCCCAAAGTGATCATG
This sequence comes from Pinus albicaulis, assembly GCA_034641835.2. Lineage (NCBI taxonomy): Eukaryota > Viridiplantae > Streptophyta > Pinopsida > Pinales > Pinaceae > Pinus > Pinus albicaulis. The sequence continues at coordinate 416,885,845 of CM076580.1, forward strand.
GAAAGGATGGGATTGGAAATTACTAGACCATATAAGGACTTATTTTCTTTTGATTCTAAAAGAGTACATTGGTTTAGTAAAAGATGTTGTTTTTGGTCTCACACAAGTCCTTTCCAAGACAATGGTCATGGACATTGTCGTGTCAGACATTCCACCTAGGTTTTGCATGTTGTTATCAAGCTCATGGGTAGCAAATATCAAGGGTACAATGCAGATGGATCTAACTTATGCCACCATTCCTATTTTTGGTGGAAAAAGGAGACTATACTAAGAAACAATGATGGATTATATGGTAAGTAGTAAGGAAAAACCTTATAATTTTCCAATATACGTTGTTGATACTGAATTAGGATCTACTATTCTTTTCAATGAATTGACTGATGAAGCAGAAGATGAAAAGAAAGCAGAAAATCAGCAAACTGAAATTCATGAAACAGAAAATCAGTAGATAGAGAATCAACAAATCAGTGAGGAGAAGGAAGAAGGTTGGTGTTTGTTACACTTTGATTGATCAACAGGAAGAGAGGGGGTTGGACCAAGAATTTGGATCACAACTCCAAAATATGAAATTAAGTTCTTTTCTTACAAACTGAATTTTGATTGCACAAATAACATGGTTGAGTATGAATCTTTATTTTTGGGCTTAGAAATTTTGAAAAGAATGGGTTCCCAAAATATTTTTGTTTGTGGAGGATCTGAATTAGTTATTAAGAAAGTTGAGGGTGTATAGAAAACCAAGGATGTGAGAATGAGGGCATATAGAAATTTGATCATGGAGATGTTATAGAATTTTCAAGAATACTCATTTATTATGAAGACTAGGGACCAAAACTCAGTAGCTGACTCCCTAGTTGTCTCTGCAAGTCTATTTATCATTCCTATACATTCCACTAAAATATATGAGGTTAAATTCATCCATAGACCTGATATCCCTAACAACATTATCCATTGGCAAGCTTTTGAGGATGACCAGCAAGTAAAAAACTTTATAGAATTGAAAGAGGAGTTTGAAAGTACACAAGTAGATTAGCAAGACATTCTTGCTGAAACAAAGGGAAATTCTAAAGTGTTACAGTTGAATAATAACTCTATACCCAAAGGTCTCACACCCCTTGAGAATATTTTTGATTAGAATGATGTGTTCAAGTCTCCTATGATACAAGTTGATGATGAAGAGGTAGAGAGTTGTAACCGTGTTATAGTAGCAATGCCCAAAATGATTAAGCTTTCAAAGTTTCTTTTAGTTGACATGAGACAGAATTATATTGAGATGATGAAAAGGTTCATAGTTGTTTTTGCATGAATTTATGCTAATTCGAAGAAGTATGATCCTACTATCATTCAGCATACCATTCCTATTAAGGAAAATGAAAATCCTTTCAAGAAGAAGCTGAGGAGGATTAATCCACTTCTCATGCCTCTGATTGATAAGGAAATCAAGAAGCTCTTTGATTCCAGAATTATAGTTCCAATCAGATTCTCAAAGTGGCTTGAAAACTTGGTTCCAGTCAAGAAAAGGAGTGGATAAAACAGAATCTTCATTGACTTCAGAAACTTTAACATAGTCTCTCTAAAGGAAAATTACCCTCTTCCAAATATGGATCAAATCTGCAGAACATTGCTGGTTCCCAAAGAATCTCAATTTTGGATGGTTTTTCAGGGTAAAATTAGATACTTGTGCATCCATAAGATCAGGAGAAAACAACCTTTACCACACCATGGGGCACATTCATGTATGCCAAAATTCCCTTTAGTCTGATGAATGTAGGAGAAAATTTCCAAAGAGAAATGGAAATTTCTTTTGCTGAGGAGAAGGAAAATATGGTGGTTGTCTATCTGGATGACATAACAGTTTTCTCAAGGAGAGAGGAAGATCATTTGAAGCACCTAGAAAATATTTTGCTGAAGTGTAGAAGGTTTGTAATTTCTCTCAATCCCGCTAAAAGAATTTTTTCTCTGACTCCAGGAAAGTTACTTGGGAATATTATTTCTAAAGATGAGATTAAGATTGATCCAAGCAGGGTCAATTCCATTCAGAAAGTGGATCTGCCTAGAATCAGAAAGGAAATTCAGTCTTTCCTTGGAAGGGTGAATTTTGTGAGGATATTTATTCCTAATTTTGTTGATATTGTAAAGGACATAACCAAGATGCTGAAAAAGGGAGATGAAATCAAATGGATAGTGGAAGCAAAGCACTCATTTGAGGAGATCAAAAAGGCACTCACTCAAGCACCATTTTTTATCAGCCCGGATTTTACAAAATAATTTCTGGTTTTTACATTTGCACTAGAAAATACAATTGCTGGAGTTTTGTTGCAGAAAGGACAACAAGGTATTGAGCAGCCCATTTCATTTTCTAGCGGGACATTATCTAATTCATAGTTGAAGTACAAAATCTTATAAAAACAAGCCTATGCCTTGGTTAAAGTAATCAAAGATTTTAGAATTTACATTCTGCATTCTCATGTCATAGCTTTTTTTCCTAATGCTCTTGTGAAAGATATCTTAACTCACGCTGATCCTGATAGTAAGAGAGGGAAGTGGATAGCTAATTTTTTGGAATATGATATAGAGATCAGACCCACAAAATTGGTCAAAGTTTAAGGCCTAGCAAAGATGATGTCAAAGTCAAATTTTGACTGCCTTGATATGAATTTAAATGCAGAAATTTCAGAATTATCAGATGAAGATGAAGAGCTGATTCCCATTGAAGATAAGTACATCCTTTCAGACTGGTACAAAGACATTGGTTTTGTATTACGTCATCATATAGCACCTGCTGAGTTGACAAAGTCCAAGGCAAGGTTTGTGAAGCTAAATTCTTTGAAGTACTGCATCGTTGATAAAAATCTATATTCGAAAGATACCGGTGGTATTCTTTTGAATTGTTTGCTGGAAGAGGAGGCTGAAAAAGTGATTAAGGAGTTTCATAAAGGATATTGTGGAGGTCATCATTACTGGAAGGCCACAACAAATAATATTCTCAGAGCAGGGTATTATTGGCCTACTATGTTAAAAGATGTCTACAAAAATATTGTTGTCCTCCATGAATATCATATTTTTGATTGTAAGAAGAAGCTTGCTTCTTTACCCTTCATGCCTATTTATGTTGAGGCATCATTTCAGTAGTGGGGGTTAGATTTTACTGGTGAGATTCATCTATCATATTCAGGTTAGCATCACTGGATTTTGACAACAACTGATCATTTCACCAAGTGGATTGAAGCAATCCTAACTAGGCAAGAAAATGATTCAGTTATCATTTCATTTTTGGAAAATAATATATTGTCTAGGTTTCGCTGCCCTATGAAGATCATCATTGATAATGCACAAGAATTCAAATCAAAGAAGCTAATCAGTTTTTGTCATCAATATCACATTACACTTGGGAATTCTACTAAATATTATCCACAAGGTAATGGTCTTGCTAAATCTTCTAACAAGAGTATTGTGACGATTATTAAGAAGGTGCTGTAGGAAAATAAGTAGTCATGGCATTTGAAGCTGAAGTATGCTCTATGGGATAATAGAGTGTGCACAAAGAGATCGATTGGAGCTTCACCTTATGAGTTGTTATATGGAGCTGAAGCCATTTTTCCTACATCCTTGGGAGTGCCTGTCATGAAGCTGTTACAAGGATTGGAGGAGGAGCGAAATGAAATTCCAAGGAGAATAAATTATTTGATAGCCTTGTAGGATAAAATGGAGGAAGTATATAACAGTAATCAGCAATATCAAAATAGAATCAAGAAGAAATTTGAAAAGAAGATCAAGGAGGAAAACTTTAAAATCCAAGATGTGGTTTTGAAATGGGAGGCCAGGATTGAAGAAAAGGGGAAACATGGTAAGTTTGAGAATATTTGGAAAGGTCCATTTAGAGTAGCTGCATTCCGTGGAAGCAACACTTACATTTTGGAGGAGATGGATGGACAACCTTGTGTTGGAGGGCCTATCAATGGCAAGTTTTTGAAGCACTATTCCTCTTAAGTCCTGTTGAAATTTCATTCCATTGTATATATTCCATTTTTATATGTTTTTCTACTAATAAATACAAGCTGATCATCAAGCTTGAGCCCAAGGTGAAGGCCATTAGAGTTTGAAGGAAAGCTTGACAAATTTTAGAGTTTTGTTTTCAAAAATATGGATAGCACTGGAACTACAGGTTCTTTGGTGTACCATAGAGGCACACCATCCTAAGTGGAGCCAAGGTTATCACTCTGAAAAAAATGAAACATCATTTGACATAGTTTTAGAGGTTCATCTGTCAAAGGTATAGTCATAGGATTCACTTTTCATTACTTGGTAAAGGAAAATTTTAAATTTTTCTTATTAGCCTATCCTAAGGTCCAAACCCACCCTTATTCAAGTCTTTTATGTCACATCAGTCATTATTTCCTGACATATTTTATTTCCCAAGCTTAAAACTCTGAAAAGGTCATTTTAGCCAAGAATCCCTACTTCCGTAGTGAATTACATAGAAAAACGCACTTTTCGCTATGAAACTGCTAATACTTCCATGGCCAAACTGCCCAGAAATAAACTAAGTACACTATGAAAGGAGGTATTCCTGTCTATATTTTCAAAACATCTACTAGGTGTTAGTAAATGATTGAAAGGGTTAGGATAGATGCCATTCGAGTCAATTAGGGTTAAATCAAAGTACAATGGTCATGGATGAAGTAATTATTACCATTTTAAGCATGTATGAGTCATGGTTATGCCATGATTTGTCATCGAACTTTAAAATATTTCCCAATTCATTCATTTTTCATTATCCACTCCCTCTTTGCTCTGGAGAGATATTTCATGAAGCCCAAGCTGTGGTTTGGATTTTCAAAATTTTGCAAGTATCATTGATCAGGTGAGGCAGAGAAGACATAAAAGTACCATGGTTGCAAAAAGGAAGACCAAAAAAGGTGGCCACTATCTCAGATATGAGCCATCAGACATGAACCTGATAAATGAAGACCCAAAAACTTTAGAATTTTTCAGAAGAACAAGGTGTTTACAATTTTTCCAAAGATTGCAAGGATGTGATGTACAGGTTTCTAAAGAGTTTTCCCTAAATTTCAAAGGGACAGTTACAAAAGTGGGAATGTTAAACCTCACTATAACACCAAAGGCTATTGCAGCAGTAACATGAATTCCAAGAGGAGAAGAACAATGGTTCAAAGGATTAAAATTAAACATGCAGGACTGTAAGGAATTTATCAAGCCAAAACATAGTGAGGTTGACCTTACAAATGCCATTCCAAGGAGCTACATGAAAGACAATTTTTCAAAGTTATCGCTTATCATTCAGAAGTACTTCATTTGTGAAGGGATTTATCATAAGGTGTATTCCTACCACTTCAGGCCTCTGCTACATTATGTTGGTAATAAATCTCTTGATCTACCTTTTTGTTTATACATAAGCTTAGCAAAAATGGCAGATAAAGTTCAAGCTAAATCTGAAGGAAATTAAACCTCACTCTTTCATCATGGTTTAATCAAGTTGCTATTTTTAAAGGAGTTAAAAATATTAGGTGGAGATTGGTCTTCTTTTCTGTTTGTTAGGGGTTTTGAAGTGGATGCCATTACCCCTAAAAGAACTCGTAAACCTAGAGTTATACCATCACCTTCAGTAGCAGAAAAAAGTGAGCCTATAGGGGCACAGCAAAGTGAACCAGTAATCATGGAAATAGAGCAGTTGTAGAAACTTGATACAACTATTGCTTCACCTACAAAACAAAAGCCAACTGTGATCAAACCTTCAAAACAAGAGGAAACAATAAGTAAACATGGCAACAAAAGGATTACAAGAAGCCAAACAATGGCAAAGGGAAATTTAGAAGACATTCTACATGCTATTGATATTGAAGAGACTCCCATAGTCGAAGATGAGGATATAGATGAGGGTGGAAAGAAGCTCAAGAAAGCCAAATAAGCAAAGAAGTTAGAATTTGAAGATGAGGATGCAGGTTTCATGTTTCAGGCTAGGTAACCCATAACAAAACATGCTAGAAAACTCTTGGAAAGTATTAAATAAGTTCATAAGGTCACTAAAACTATCTATTCATTACTAAGCATCATTGACCTTTCATCACGTTCAAAAGAAGAATCAGTCATCAAGCGAAAGAAAGGAAAGGATAAAATAATTGAAAAAATAGCGTTTGAGGTCCTTTAGGAATAGTTGAAGTTAGAAAATCATGAAATAGCATTCTTAAATAAAGAGACAAGGAAAAATAATGTCCAAAAAGTTCAATTTTAGATAATGAAAGAGATTTGGGAAGAGCAGGTTGATAGTGTGTCAAAGATCTTAGATGATACAAAACAATTAATCAAATGGACTCTGCCATTGAGGAAAGAGGTGAATCATGTTAGAAGAATGAACCTGCACTTGAAATATAACAATATAAAATGGAAGGACCAAGTCAAAGACCTCCAAGAGAAGTTAGAATTGATCCATGAGGAGCTCGAGAAGAAGGGTTTAAAGATGGTTGTAATCGAGGAACCCATAGCTCAACTCATCATTAATAAGAGGAAACACCTCAAGGCTCTTAATTTGAGTTTTATTATGTTTTAAGAGGTGAATGGAATGTTTAAAACCAATTTTCTATAGCTGGAAGGTACCTTTTTGAGACAGGTTCAAAATCTGGAAATTACACAGTTTTCCACAGTTTCATAGCATTTCCTAGGCTTGAAGCTAGGAAAACGCTACGAAAATTTATGTAGCTATATTTTTGCTTCTAAAAGATTTTTTTTCAGCATTCAAGGAGGGGAAATGGTAGTGATGATGTGTCAAGTCATGATGGACACTATGGAATAGAAAAGAAGCAAAAAATTTCAGTTTAAAAGTAATTTTTTGGGAGCTACAAAAGTACGCTACGAAACTGCTCTATTTTCGTAGAGATATATTTTTAAAGGTTTCTGAGCAGTTTAAAAGAATTTTTGGATAGGTTCATACATACAACAGATCAAGGGACCTTGCCACCAAATATTTATGACTTGAAGACCATGAAATGGAGACAACTCATCAGCTGAAGCCTTCGTTGAAGATAAGGTCCTGTTTTCCTGAAAAATAGGGTTTGTTTCCATATCTTCAGGAGGATATTAAAGATGTCAAGTATTGATGTGTTATGTCATATCTTATTCAAACATGTGAGGCTTAGTTTTTAGATATGTAACTGTTTTAAGAGATAAGGTAGTTTGATGTAATAAATAGGATTTTGAGTCTTATTAGGAAAAGAACTGTTTTAGAGTATAACTATCATTTTCTAATTAAAAGACATGTTTTTATGTTATGTAAGGTGTCATTGGAATAATTCGATGAATCTAGCCAAGAGGCGGATCATCTATGATGTAAGAAGGTCTATTTAAAGGCAGATTATTGAATTTGTAAAGGGTTGGAGAGTTTTTGCACTACTGCTGCTTTATGTAATTTGTCCTATATCTATAATATAGAGGACTTCTTCTTGAGAGACCTAAGATTCTCATGGAGTTTTTAATGCCTTTCTGATCTATATTTTTATGTGTACCATTTTTAATATATTTGATCTTTGTTACTCATAATTCATATGTTTATGCTCTGACTTCCTTTTTTGATGAAATGAATGTGTTTCCCTATGTTCTATGTGTGATTTGCCTTTGTTAAAAACTGTTATCTGCCTTAGCTTCCATGTCAAGAAATATTGCCACTAAATATACTGATTTTTTGACTCCATAATCCCAATGGTTGTAGACCTATATTCTTTTCAACCTACATACATCAAAATCAAGTTACTTTTCAAATAGAGTTAGCCATCTAGTTTCATCATTATCTAATATCATAAACCCCTTTGAGAGAGCCCTCTCAGACTGAAGAGGCTAAGCTTCAGTCAAAATTTGGTTTGAAACAGTTACATACAGTTGTCTGATTAGCATCCAACACTAGTACATTTGGCGGAAATTCCGACACTTGGTTCCGACACTTTTGACCAAATGTCGGAAATTTCCCCAAATGTTTTCAATCTCGCCCGAAACTGTGTCTATACTGACGTCTAGAGAAATGTGTCGCAATACCGACACTTTTTCTAAGTGTCGCAATTGCGACACTATGCCCAAAAGCGTCGCTATTACGATGACTACTTCCAAACATCGCAATTGTGACACAATGTCTAAGTGTCGCAATTGCGACGTTTGGAGGCAGTCGTTGCAATCACGATGCTTTGTTTGCGACACAATGTCTAAGTGTCGCAATTATGAAATTTAGAGTGATCCATCAACGACGCTCTAGCTGTCATCGTTATAACGACACTTATATACAATAAACGACAGTTATATTCCATTGCAAAAATGGCCGGCTTACAGAGCAACACGAGGAGTAGTTAATGGAGGCACCTTTGCGATTGCGCATAATTTGGAGAGAAAATAGTAATAATGAGAGAGGATCCTTTAATTGCGTCTTTGATTTGTGAAGGTAGGGATTTTCCAGCCTACAATTCTATGCTATCGAGAAAGACTCGCAATCCTCTGGAAACAAGACTATTGTGAAGATGCTTGGCGAAGAAACGGACATCGGGTTCACGACTGTTGATGAACACATCGTAGTCCGGCGAAGAAGGCACCAAGGAGGGTATTCTCAGTGAATGAGGGATGTTGAAATATTAATTTCAACTACCCTATCCTCTGGCCACTTTCTAAATCTGTTTGAATGGCTCTGTCAAACAGCTACTTTCTAAAACTGATGAACAGTCAATTTTGGTTTTGAAATCACAGTCCCTGCACACTTAAAAACAGAGCGTTGTATTGTTTTGGAAACAGATCAATTTAATAGTAAACACGGGAGATCTTAATTCAGAAGAACGTGGTCCCATAGACCACAGACCAAATCATCCATCCACGTGGAAGTAGGCAATTTTATCGGGTTATTTTTTGGCCCGTCTGCATTGTGGAATTCCGGACCTGAAACATTATAGGGTGGAATTAATTTGATTTTCGCGTCACAGTTTTCCTCTGTACGAAAAGCCAAAAAACGGACCCAAATTTTTATATGGCGTATTCTATGAAGTTTTCGTGTCACAAATTAGGGTGACATCAGCAGACTATTTTGGAACGCGAATTTGTGATTGAAATCAGGTTTATTTTTTTTGAAGTTCGGACGTATGATATAGTTTTATTAATATTTTTTATAAGTTTTGTTTCACCGCCCGATAGTTATTTAAACCATTGGCTCATATATAACATATGCACAAATATTTCACTTTGGGCATTTGTAATGTGGGCCCCGAATACTTTAAACAGGTACATATACATTAGACAGTTTAAAAGTTTTGAGGATTGCACCCATGGTGCAATTGTTTGTTTATAAGATTATATGATACATGTGAGATAAAGGTTTATTATTTATCATATATAAATCAATTTTATCAATATTGGACATTTACACTTTTATGAGGTGATGTTATAAGTAAATTCATAAATATCTCTTTTTAATCCTCATTTTACTCCATGAATATGTTTGGAAATGAAATTTCAATAGATTAATTTTCTCCTAACCTATTTATCATCAATATTGTACATTTACATTCTTAATTATGAGATGATGTTATAGGTAAATCCATGAATATCTCCTTTTAATCTTCATTTTACTCCATAAATATGTTTGGAAATGAAATTTCAATAGATTAATTTTCTTGCTATTATATGTTTTACAAAGATATGGTAAGGAATTCTCTCTTGTTCTTCTTAGAAATAATTATATATAATTTTTTTTTTCAAAATAGATTAAAAAAATTATATGAGAAAAATTATTAATTCATCAATATGTGTGTGTGTGTGTTGTGAGTGAGGAATAATTTCATAGTTCAACTTAATGGTTCATTATATAATCATGTGATCATCACCAATGATATATCTTAAAAAGAAACTGAAAATCCATGTGTACAAAATAGATGTATACTCTAGAGAGTGGTTCTCATATCACTATGTAAATTGTTGTATGCTACTTCAACAAAATTATAAGATAAACTTTAATACACATCATATATGCACCATAACAATTGGTGCAGGGTAAAACCCACCTGCCACACCTTTGTACTCGATCCAATTTTCTCTGTCAACTCTTCTAGCTGTGGGAGTTTCCTCCAAGGATCATAATACCCCCAAGGCCTATTATCACCCTAGTAATTCTTAGGTTGTGGGATAGGGATTTTTGTAGTTAATAACACCAGGGGTAACCAAGAACTGCCTTGGGAATTCAAGATCTAGCCTTCTTGATCTCTAGAGAGGGATCTCTCCGTATGATCTAGCTTTGTTTTAGTAACAGAGATTAGGCTAGCTATGATTGTGTATTTGGGTTTGATTTTAAAATATTGGTGGGAATAAAGAGATTTCAAGGTAAACCAGAAGGATCTACCAGAATATTGGGCAATGGAGTCAACTCTATAGGCAAGCAGAACTAAGAAATAAGGCTCAGAGATGCAAATGTGCTAAGGGCAGGATAGGTGACCTTATAAGGCTATGTACAGGCTTGATTTGATGGAGTGGATGGAATCTGAGCAAAAGGGCACTTAAGAATCCTTAAGCTACATATAAGAAGATTGAAGAAGGGGATATAACTAGGAATCGTAGAACTGCCCATAAGGTTTTACGAATAGGCTATTACTGGCCTACCATCTTTAAGGATGCCAAAAAATTCGTGCAGGCCTGTGATAGCTGCCAAAGGGCAGGAAGCCCTGGGCAGTCTGATGAAATGCCTTTGAACCCTAAACTAGTGATTGAACCATTTGATAGCTAGGCACTTGATTTTTTTGGCCCTATTAGTCCTCCCTCAAACCAAAAAACATACATCCTAGTTGCAACCGAATATGTCACTAAGTGGGCCGAAGCAAAGGCACTTTCAAAAGCTACAGAGGACTCTGTAGTACAGTTTCTTTTCCAAATCTTTGTGCGCTATGGTCTCCAAAGGGACATAATCATAGATGGAGGACCACAATTTGTAGGTAATAAATTATCCGAAACATTGAAAAACTACCACATTCAGCACAATATTACAACTCCATATCACCCACAGGCCAATGGCCAAGTAGAGAGCACGAACAAAGTAGAAAACATTAAAATGCCAAGTAGAGAGCATGAACTATAGTTGTCTTGAGAAATTTTATTCACACTGAATACTTCGAATTGTGAAGTATTTATACAAAAAAAAATTTACAAAATATCTCAGGAATTGAGATAATGTTTTAATAAAAAATAGGAAAGAAAACTTAAAAAGAGGGACAGCTGCAAAATAGTTTGCAAGCTGTTACCTTTTTACAAGAAAAAATAGAACTGATTATTCTAATTTGAACTGATTGTTGTTGTGCACTTTAACCCTGTATTTTTACCATTTGAGGTAACAGTAAAAAATGAATTTCCAAGTGAATTTCCTATTTTTTATCCATTAAATTCACAACAGATCTGTGAATTCTTTCCACTTTTCTGTAGAGGGGATCTTCATAGTCTTCATTTTTCTGTAACTTCTATCTGCCTCTGTATACTTGGAAAATTTAGGCTTGATAGTGAACATATGCCTGATCTCATTATCTAAAAAGAACATATTTTCAAAATACTGAAGAAGTATTTTTCCTGTTGGTGATCCTTGAGGCAATTGTTGTTTGGCTTGCTCTTTTGCATGATTTCTAATTTTTAGATCATAATATTTCTGAGGCATTAAATTGTCATTCAATGTTTGAATATCAGGCAAACCTGCTTCTGACAATGTTTTGTATTTGGCTAAAAATCTTGAGATGGATAAATTCATGTCTTTACACCGGTCCTCTAGATTACTCATTATGTTTCTTTTGTTCAGGACCTTTTTTATTTGAAGAATGGTTTCTGTTCTATTAACAATTTTCAATTCTTCCAACTCTTCCCTGGTTTTACTGTTTAAAAAATCTATGATTTGGATTGCTTGGGCTGGTTTTTTTTCAATTTCCCTCTTAGTCTTGTCAATCTCTGCACTAGCAACTTGAAGTAACTCCCTCTGTTCATAAATTATCCTAATTGAAGGCCATTGAGAATGAATGCCATCAATAATTTTGGTCCATAAATGATTTTTTATAAAGGCCACTTGATCTGTAAGATTTACTTGTGCTTGCAGAATCTTTCCTGTTCTTGTAGTCGATCAGCCCTTTGCTCATGTCCTCTAGAAGTAATCAAGGCATCATTTTTGGATTTTTCTAAATTTTTAATAGTGCCTTTCAAACTAAGAATCTCTTTATCTTGGTCTTGTAGTGTGCTCCTCTGTGAGGATGAATAAGAAGAGGCAGAGATTAGAGAAGTAATTGGCACTACAGTTGGTAGTACTGCTTTCGGTGCCAAGTGTTCTGCCAAAGTAGATGGTATAGTAGTGTTTACAGTGGGGATCACTGTAGGAATGACCATTGGTTGTGATTTTCTTAGTTCTTCATTCTCTTTCATTAGAGCTTCTATTTGACTTTCCATTTTTTTTATCTGATCTGTCATTTGATGTACAAGCTGCTTTAAATCATCATTCTCTGTTTTTTGCTGTAGAATTTCTTTTGCTTGAGAGTTTTCACTCTGAGGCAACTTCAACTGTTTTCTAAGAGCAACTATATCCTCATTTTTCTGTTTAATTAAGACTTTTTCCCCTTCAATGTTGGCTGGGTCACCCCCTGCTTCAATCACTATATCTTCTAGTGCTTTTATTCTTAAATTATTAGCATACAGTGAGGCTTTTTCCAACCTCATTTGATTTTGGAGGTTGAGCATTGTTTTCTCAAGCCTAATTGATTTCATAGTTTTACTGACAATTTTGGAATATAGCATTTCAGTATTGCTCCTATGAAATTCAATTTGATCTAATTCATGAATAGCATCTGCATCCAGTTCAAGATCTGTTTTGGAATAATCTGCCACTGATTTTGGCTCAGCCACTGTAGGCTTCAAGAATGACATTACCAATTTATTGGATGAATAATCAAATGCTGAAAGAAGTTTGTCTTTGTTTCCAGGCTTTTCCTTAAGAAATCTAGAATGAGCTTGATTCTTGAGCTCTTCATTCTTCTCTTTAATCTGTCTAAATCTAATCTGAATCTCTGACTCTGTATTGTCAGTTTCCTGAGAAGAAGGAGGAAAATCGACAGTAGCCTGGTTTTCCTTCATGACTGTATCTTTTTGTTGTGTTCCAATTTTTATATTTTGAAGCTATTTTAATTTTTGAGTGACTATTCTTGTTGCTTCTTCATTTATATCAATATTTACAGCCTTATCCTTTTCTTCTTCTGTTTACTTGCTTCTTTTACTATAAGGAGTTCTGAATTTTATGTCCTCAATAGTCTCAACTATGAAACTATCTCCTTCTCTGTCTCTTTTCTGTACATTATCAGTATCTTTGCTTGTAGAAGCCACCTGTACTATCTGTTCAATCTGTTTTCCTTTGCCACTGTCTACCTGTATTACCTGTACTGCCTGTGAATCATCATCAGATAGGGTGTTTGGCTCCCATTCAATTTTATTTACATATCTTTCAATATGGGGCTTAGGATCATGCAAGTAAACAGGCATCTTACATTTTACCCTTTCTGCACTCAAAATACCTTGTGGGTCATACTTCCATGTAAAACTACATGGGAACTTATACTCTTTAAGTTTGACATTGATCTCATTGGCAACTTCTCTGTTATTCACAATGAATGGCTCAATTTGATTTTTCAGCTTAAATTAGGTCTTTTTCTTGAAAGCTATGAAGTTGATTTCATCTACATTTAATAGTTGTCTCAGATATTCTAAAGCAAATATTCTTGTAGTAACAAATTTGGGTAACTTATATGGGGCCGGAGATGAGCCATACACTCTGATTTATGTATGATTTTTATATAAATACCAATCTCCAGTTTTGTAGCTCTCTGATAACTGTGGAATTCTTCTTGTCTCATCATTGATCCTAGGGATCTCCTCTTTTTCCAAGAGATACATAGCAGGGGCTATAAATGAGTCATTGAAATATGTAAAACTATACTTTATGTTCCATTTCCTTAGAATAGATGACCAAAATACTACTGATATAACTTTTCCTTCTACATCCACTTTCTCACATTCAATTGGAAACTTATCTTTTTGATAATATAGGAAGAGGTGGAGTAGATAAGTGGAGTGTTTGAAAACTCCTTCGTCTGGTAATCTGGATAACTGATAATGCATACTTTCAGCAATAAATCTAGCAAAATTGAACTGAATGGATGGTGATTGACCAATGCTTAGAGTTGATAGAAAACCTAGGATAGCCACATCAGTGAATTCATCACTGGCATATCCTAGTATGAAGGAGAGCATTGAGACAATCTGTCTAGTTTCATCTGGGAAATCAATGGTGTCGAAAGGAGGATTTAACTTAGGAATATCAACTTGATTTGGACAAAAAGTCTAGTATATTTTGAATCTAGTATTGAACTCCAAGTCAAGATATAGTTGGGTTAAATATTCTATTGATAGGGAAGCAGAATTGGGGTCATGATTCATTTGCAGCATGGAATTTATCGACTCTTCAGTGATGTAAAACAGGATATATTTTTCTTTGTTTACAGTACATCTTTGTTCTGGCATATAATAGGTTTGGCATAATCTGATAAAGTCAGGAACAGAATGAGTGAGAGAGACAATATATCTAGGCAGATTGGATTCCCAAATTGGAATATCTTTGTCACTCTTTTCCACTGATTTGCCATAGCGCCAATTATAGACATCAAGTAGGTTAAATTCTACATTAGGGTCTAGTATTCTACAGTCCAGATCAACTAAAGGGCCATTCTCTAGAGAAATGACTAGAGACTAGACTGGTCTGACCACTTCTGTAGAATCAGTCGTGAGTACAGGAGTTGGTTTGTCGATTTTGAAGGACATAGGCTGAGGAATCTTTTCAGAAGAGTTATTTTTAGATTTTGGGCCTCCATTCTTAAGGGTTACCTATTTCTTGGTCATTTTTAATAATGAATGAAGCAAGCTTAAACGGTTTGCTAAGTTCCTTTACAAGAAACAGGGGTTTCTTGGAAAATTTCTACTGAAAATGGGGTTTCTGAGCAGGGTTTTTAGGAAATGCAAGGAATTTAAAGCTTAGAACATGTATTTAAAATCGATTTCAACAGAAAAATGGACCAAGGTATGGAAAAAAATGTGAGAAAGGGAAATTAGGGATTCCAGGGAAATTTTGACAGAGTTTCCCCTGAAAAATGAACACTTTTTTGCAGTAACTTTGGTAATTATTTGAAATCGACAGGAATTTTTAAATCTCAGAGGGCAACTTCAAAGAAAAGTACCTGGAGAACCAGCGGAATTCGGTTGAAGACGTTGCAGAGGTCTCAGTCTTCAATTTTTTGAAAATGGCTTCGCAGAGGACAATGTAGTACTTTGTAATGGAAATTCAGGGCAATGGGTGTCAAAAAATGGTACTGGTAGGTTGAAAATGGCTCTGCAAAGTTTCTCAGGATTCAAACGGCATGATTTTGAGGAAAAAAGGTTCTGCAACGTTTTTACAGGTTTAAAGCGAAAAGGTGAAAATTTGAATGAAAAATATAATTTTAATGTATTAAACGATGGTATAACCATAGTTAAATGACATTAAACTCGGGTTAAACGGGCGAGGTTTAAGGAATACCACCAGTGGTATTCGTGAGGGTAAATGGTGGAAAGAAGAAAATAGCTTTTCGAATGCGATACAACGTGGTGGCGACACGTAAGCGCGGGTGGTTTGGAAAAACCACCCATTTCGCGCGGCTTTGCCAAAACATCAAACAATTACTTTATGAGCATGAAAATGTATTAGCACCGTCGGATCTGGATTCAACGAGTGAATGGCCACGATCAAAAGGAAAGGTGCGGGGAAAAGGTAAGTTATCGAGTTCACTTTGGGCCATTGATCTTGGGAAACCGTCGCTATACCGACATTTAGAGAAAAGTGTCGCAATACCGACAATTAGAAAAAGTGTCGCAATTGCGACACTATGCCCCAAAGTGTCGCTAGACGGCTGCCTCCAAACGTCGCTATTATATGTTTTACGAAGATATGGTAAGGAACTCTCTCTTGTGCTTCTTAGAAATAATTATATATAATTTTTTTTTTTTTTCAAAATAGATTAAAAAACTTATATGAGAAAAATTATTAATTCATCAATATGTGTGTGTTGTGAGGAATAATTTCATAGTTCAACTTAATGGTTCATTATATAATCATGTGAGCATCACCAATGATATATCTTAAAAATCAACTGAAAAGCCATGTGTACAAAATCTATGTATACTCTAGAGAGTGGTTCTCATATCACTACGTAAATTGTTGTATGCTACTTCAACAAAATTATAAGATAAACTGTAATACACATCATATATGCACCATAACAATTGCCATACAACTAATTTGTTTTAGGATGCATGTGGCATTCTAGGGGTAAATTCTATATGATGTGTATATCAATCTATTAGGTGTTGGTAAGTTGTGAGTATCTAAGAAATGATACGGAATATCCATACATCATGATCTTGCAATGTGATTATAAATTGTGTCTATAATTTCCATAAAATGTATAAATGATTTGTTTTAAAAAAATCAACACAATCAACCCTAAACAATGCTCATGATGTGGAATGTCATTGGCGAAACCAAAATGATGGTCACATGTCCCATTTCTATGGTAATGGTGATCATATATATTTTGTAGTGACACTTGATGAGTAATTAAATAAATCTCAGAGTGTGACTCATTGTGCCATATTTTTTTAAAGCATGATTTGTTTTCCTAGTTTTTACTAATTTGTTAACATATTTTATTCATTTGGAAAGCTAATTAATGATGCTTTAAGTAATTAGGACCTAATGAGAGATCATCTTCACATCTTCATTGAAATGTATTTGGTAATTGTAGTCACTATATGGACCGCACATGCATGCTACTTAAGAAAAATTGAAATATAAACTATAATACACATCTTATATCTTCCATAACAATTGTAATACAACTTATTTACTTCTAGATACATATGAAATACTTCAGGTAAACTCCATATTATGTGTATAACAATATATTAGGTTTTGGTAAGTTATGAGGATCTAAGAAATGATAGGGTATCCACACATTAGTAGTGCCCTGGTGAATTTTTTGCATAATTTTCTATTTGTTGTAATTTTGCTGCCTGGATTTGTTATAGATTTTAAATAATATATACAATTATCTACCAATTGTTCTTTATAAAGAAGAAGTAAAATAAGTAGTCACCTAAAAGTGAGCCATGTGAAAATATTGGTATCATGAGTAACCTGGTAAGCTGTAAATGAAAATTGCATAACCTCCACTCACCAAGAAGTGGCAAGCAGGGTTGGAATTTGGATTTCTCTTTACCCGTCACACAATTTTTTTTGACGTTTTGGTTATTATTTTTCTAGTCAATAAACATTACGTTTAAAATTTTTCACTTCATTAATGATGTTCTCGTAATAAATTAACCCTTCACCAATAAAAGTTTGATTAAAAAAATTGAACGCTCTTCCATTTTCTTTGGATTTTGGAGTGTCATATATCTGTGTCATGGACTTTTAATACCTAAAGTTTCAAGACAAATAACTGATTCTTGTCAAACTAATATTTCCTCAGTATATGCTATGATCTACTAAAAATTACTTCAAAATTCAAGTAACCTTCCAATATAAAGAAAGAAACATGAACGAGCTTTCCCTAAATTGCAATAAATTTATGTTTATTATTAATATTGCATAATATGTCTTATAAAAATTGCATAATCGGACTAAGAAAAAATCCTCACTACATTTTTTATTGTTGTTGTGATTAAAAAAATGAGCCAAAGAACGCTAAGGCACTCAGAGAAATCAATCTATGTATTATTTCTCACAAAATCATGTTGAGTAGTGGAGACTAAGCGCTATATTTTGTTATGTCCTCAATCTCTCTATTTATTATGTCTATGTAGTTATAAGAATAACAAGCCAAAGAAATCTCAGGCTTCCAGAGAAATTAGTCTCTGTGTGCAGAAATTGATGATTATTGTTGACTAAATGTTACACCATTTGAAATTGCTGAGCGAAATTAATCAGACCATGATGTACCATTTGTCAGTATCTATTTTCTCATGTATGAAAGTTGATGTACCATTGAAAGTTTAATAATTCTATTGAAAGTTTAATAACTATAATAACTATATATATATATATGTATATATATATATATATATATATATATATATATATATATTTTAATTTAATGATTAATAATAATTAAATTAAAATTCTTAAAAGACAAAATAAAAGCCTAATAATCACGGACTATTATGATAATTTAAAAATATAGAACTCAGGCTGAACATAGTTACAAAGATACCAAGAAAAGAAGAGTGCATGTGCATGATAACCTCTTTCTTGACAACCTATGAATGCCATTCTCAATGAAGACTCAAGACTCAACTGGATTGGATTGTGTATCAAAACAGTAGGAATGAATCAAAGTTCAATGAATGAATAACTTGATCAAGATAATTTATAGGGAAAGGTAACTTGACTATCAATCTACTAAACCTCACTTCCATGATTAAAAAAACACCTCCACCTTCTCAGTGGTCCCATCATGGTCCACCTATTGAAAAACAACCAACAAATATTATTTTTTTTATATTTTTGCATGGCCATTGGACAATGATTTACTATGGTTTTCCTAATAAATTCCAATGGATGATTATTCAAAAATATTAAGAATTAGTTTAGTCTCAAGGCATAGCCAAGAGTCTTACTGGATAATTATAGATTACCTCTCCATTGGATGATTGTACATTTTTCATCTACTTTTTCACGTGAGTTTCAGTTGATGCTATATCTTTGCCTTCTATTTCTTTAGTGAAGCTAAGAGTTAACTTTGATCTTACATTAATAACTATACTTGCATGAATATCCATGCTTTTATACTTCCCCACCGTGGTCAATGTTGATGTATGGCCTTGGCCCATTGATCTTACAATTAAATCACTATTCATATTCAATTTTCTCCAGTTCAGCCCAATAAAATAAGGAAAACAGAAAATGAAGTCCTGATTTATCTTTCCAGTGCTCCTACATAATACAAATACTCTTAAAAACCAATTAATATATAAATTGTCATCATTCATGCTAAAATTAGTTTGAATTTTTATAATGAATCTACTTAAAATTAATACATTACATTGCTCACAGAATAAGAGATAATTTAGAACTATGATTTCACAATAATAAATTATCTGGCTCCCACAGGGCGATGAACTTGGTCGGATGTGACCCTTCTGCAGTAGCTCCTGAATCTGCCTCTTGATTTCATCGTTCTCCAGAATAGAGCACCGATAGATCGGTCCGTTGGGTAGCGGCGCACCTGGGGTCAGATCAATCGGGTGCTTGACTTGACAATGTAGAGGAACCCCTGTGGGTGAGGTGAAAATGTCCCCGTACTCCTCCACAACCTTATCCATTTTTTGTTGTCATGCAGAGGAGCCTTTTCTGGAGGTCGTGGCCATAGTATTCTTCTTGCCCTAGGGGCGGATCATCAGGAAAACAAATTTCCTGGTTTGGGAAATGAGCTTACTGCATTGTTTTGCAATAACCAAAGAGATAGTAGCAGGAGGTGGTACCTCTGGTATCCTGTACAACTTATTTCCCAAAGTAACAATAACAACACAAGGCCGAGACTCATACACCGCATGACGCTTCCACAAGTATGGTTGTCCTAATAATACATCATAAAAATCAATAGGAACAACATCGCATAATACCTGATCCGTGAAGGGCTTGATGCTATAGGGAAGGCGGCACTACTAGCTGACGCGGACATCTCGTCCTTGGTGAAGCCACCTGATGGTATATGGATGTGGGTGAGATGTGGTCGACAAGCCCAACCCTTCACGGCATCTGCCGAAATGAGGTTCTTTTGGCTCCGATTGTCGGCAATGAATTGTACCGGGGAGCCCTTTACCCACATCTGGGAGTGGAAGAGATGTTCCTCCTTCTGGATCTTTATAGTGGCAACAGTGGCATTGGGCTCCGCATCAATAATTTGTTTCCCTTTGTCATTCCCCTTGCCAGGTTCTGATTCATATTCAGAGCATGCATCTAACTCAGAAGCCCGCATCTTGGTCACCAGTGACTACTTGGCCCAACACTCACTTGTGTTGCGAGTGGAGCTCTTATGGAACTCACACCACTTTCCCATGTCCTTCTTTGGTTTTGTGGTGTTGTTATTTGCTTGTGGCTTCGACAGGTTGTCTTGAGTCACCGTGCCTTGGCTCTGTCCTTTGTTCTGTGGTTTGGGAGCACCTTTCCCTTACTTTTGATTCACAGATCCAAAGTCTCACTTCTTCTGTTTGAATTTCTGCTCAATCTTGGCATCATACCGGTATGTCGTACCAAGCGAGGAGATGTTGAGGAACTCCATTACCTATTAAATTTATATGTGCAGACAACTGCGATACTTTAGCACTAGATGTTTCTCTGAATATTTGATACCCAACTTGGTGCGCAGGGTATGGAACAGATTCATCAGCTCATGCACATCTTGATCCCTTTGTTGCCGCAGCGTGGTCCATTGTATGTACTTGTCCTCATAGCTCCCCACGGGATAGTATTGTTCCTTGTCGGTGTCTCAGAAATAATTCCAAGTGGGTACGACTGAGAATAGAGAAGGTTTTGTCTCGTCCTTTTTCTCACAGTGGCTTTCCCACCAGTCCTTGACATGGGGGGCAGCTTTGAGGAGTGCAAAAATAATCTTCTCCCTACCGGAAAAGTCATGAACTGAGAAATATCCTTCTAATAAATTCAACCATCTATCTACGGCATCTGCATCTATTTTACCCTCAAATATGGGAATGTCAAAATTTACTTGTACCTTAAAAGGAGTCACACCTCCAGAGTGGCTGCTGGATGCAGATGCGCCACCGATGGGCAACCGTTGAAGGATCTGGACAAATTTATCCATCATCGTGTTCCTTTGTTTTTCGAGGGCCTCCTTGAGCAATATTTTGATAGGATCTCCTGCTCCCTCATCTTTCTTTTCGTCCCCCATGGGCGTCCATCAGGGTTTGCGAGGCTGATCTTGCAAAGGTTCCACCAGATCGAGCCCTAACTCCTTATACCTCGACCTCGTTGGAGACATGCAAAGAAGGATCGAGAAAAAGAAGATCGCTCTGATACCACTGATCCGGATTTATGCAAGAACACAACAGAATAAACACATAACCATAAATACAGAGATGCAGCGGAAATAACACTTCATTTTATTAATATCAAAGAACTGAAATTTGCTTATAGATAAGATGGAAATAAAACTAGCTAGGGCGCTGGTAGCTATCTCTGAGGAGAGATGTGGCGGCTACAGGCCTCTGAACTGAGTTACAATGAGGCTCGAGGGCCTATTTATTATTGAGAAATAATGGAGAACCCTAAACATCCAAAAACCTAACCCTAGGAGATGAAGCACCAAAACTATGGGCCCCGTTTGGGTAAATTGGTGTTTCAACTTCCCAGGGATGTAACTTTGGCATACTATCTCTGTTTGACGCACATGATACATCATTAGAAATATTTATCCGAGGACTACAACTTTCGTCACAAATATAATTCCAAAACAGAATGATACAGAATGATATTTGTTGGAGGCGTGATGCCTAAAAAACGTCGTTTAGGGCCTCAAAACAGCTCCAGAAGTTCAGGACCCGAAAAAATGCTAAAAATAGTAAGTTGTGCTGAAACTGAAAAACTGAAAGAGACAATGGTGGGGCCTCAAATGGAATAGGAGAGTGCCCACCATTATCCACCTGGATCATTGAGTGAGCCAAAAAAGTAACTTTCCTTACTTTTTGAGTACAACCTTGCAATTGCGAAGAGGACTAGTGTTGCAAAATTATTGGTAAGTGGAAATTAAAGGGCATAAGAACGTTTTTGAAAAAATTTCAAACGTCAAAATTAAGTCTTCTATCCTTCCTAGCACCTCATGGAAAACGGGAATCCGCAAATTCTAGTCGTCAAATATGTGCAAAATGCCTTATGACGGGAAAAATGGAGGACTGGTCCTATGCTGCTACATGAGTTAGGGTTTCATGTGCCAACAGGGAACCTTGTATAGTTTTTCAAGGATAGGAAAGGAGAATATTGTCAGTTAATCATCACATGAAACTTCATCACCATTTGAAAATTCTGTCCTAATTTGAAACAATAAGACTACCCAACTATTTCATTATTTAATTTTGATTGTGTAATACAAAAAAATATCCTAGATAACTTAAATAATGTAAGCACTTTTGCGAAAATTTAGTGGAGAGAACCTTCAATTAAATTTATTTTGAAGTTCCACTTGCATTTTAAGCCATTTTAATTAGTCTTTCATGGCTATCTAGTAAAAATTTCAACCTCTTGTAGAAATTTGTTTGTCACTTGTATTAGAAATGCAAAAATCAAATGTAAATAAAAATGATTTGAAATGCTAAAATTCAAATGCGCGCTACATAAAATTGATTTTTTTAAAAACTACATTAATGTCTAATATCACGCGCGCATTCGCCCTCAGCTCTTGCATAACAGCATTCGCCCTCAGCATTCGCCCTCAGCTCTTGCAGAACAACATTCACCCTCAGCATTTTCCCTTGGCTCTTGCAGAACAGTATTCGCCCTCAGTTCTTGCAAAATGGTAAGTTCTTACTGCAGGCCCTTCCTCCTGTAGTAGGGTTGACCCTATTTGGGTTTTTTTGGGGCCTCTGAGAATAAAAAGGTTGTGATTGATTACAGGGCACTGCCTATATTTGTGGAACTTCTTACCTCTGGGAATGATAATGTTCTAGAACAGGTAGCACGTTCATTTTAGAGGCATAAAATTATTCTTCCCAACTATCTGTATACGTCTGTAATTTTGGAATTTGATTTAAAAAACTACTACCCAACTTTGAGTTCAACTGGTTTTCCTGTAAGGCTATTTGCGCTTTGGGAAATATTGCTGGAGACTCTACATCATTTAGGGATCTTGCCCTCAGTCATGGAGCTCCGAGGCAGGTGCTTGCCCAGTTGAATGATACTACCAGAATTGCCCAGTTGAATGATACTACCATAATTTCAATGATAAGAAATGCTACATGGGCTCTGTCAAATTTTTGCCGTGGTAAACCCCAACCACTATTCGAACAGGTAAGCAGAATACATTTTCTGCCTCTTCTTCTTAGTTCGCAGATACTGTGGATTTTTTTATAGATCTTGGTGCTTGGTAGATTTGGACGTAATATGGACCTAGGCGCTTGTTCATTACAATGACTCTGTCATCAGGTTTTAGAAAATGCTTAGAAATTTGGGTTTCACAAGGGGATTACCCTTGCTTGCAATTATCGATTATCAATCACATTCAAAAAAAGTCTTTCGTAGCATTGCTGAGCTCTTTGTAGGTGAATTTCCGAGGCAATTTCACAATATTTGAACTAAATTTGTCTGTCCTTTTCAATACTCTGCGCTTGTAACAGAACCAGACAAACAATCTAGTGGCCAATGCAACAACAACAACACCTCCTGTTGCAATGCCTGCAATTCACCCTCTCTACACGCATGAATGACTATGGCACCCTCTTTTGTGAACAGGTACTAGAGCTGAAGGTACTGGTTTCCATTAGGATCGTGGAATTCAACATCCAAAATAGTATCAAATTCCCACCGCAATAGTATTCCTCAGCCGACGGCATCAGCTCATCGAGACCTATCGACTCATCACCCCTAAATAGCTCTAGGCTACCTGCAGTGTGATCATCTCGAGCACAAAATGCTCATCCATCCCCAATTGAAACAAGAACAGACCTACATTATTTATAGAAAAGGAGAAACACGTTTTGAAAGAAGAAGAAAATTTTGTATTAGGTCTCGTAAATCATTGGTCTATTGTACAATGCCTCACTCGCACTTCAAATTGGTACTCCCAACTCCATGCTAAGGCCCACTGTGCTGCTATTCTCAGATGAGCATTCTTTAACTCCGAAGTTTGATTCCAAAAACCTAAGTCCTCGTTTCCATGCCCAAGACCTCTCACATAACGAGTAGAGTTCGAGCAAAATATCACAATAGAAGCAAAAGAAACATCGCAAAATTGCTCTACTTTAGATCGATTATTTTCCAGGTAAAAATTCAACTGCGAATGAAAAACATAATATCAAACACAACCAATCCACAATGGAATTTGAACATGAGGATTTATAACCAGGTAAACCCTCCAAAGTTAAAATAATTCCGTAATGGCTTTAAGATTCTACTAAGGAGTGCTTAAAACACCATAGAAATTACCGTCATAATGAAATCGCTAGAAGTAAAGCCTTGCATGCTTTCTACCATTGAAGCAAGAATCTTGTTATCTCTCATGATCTAGTTCGTGGTCAAAATCTCTTGCTATGGTCGTCTTTGTTCGCTAAACGTGGATTCATTCTAGTTTTGGATCTCGGTTCACATTTAGGATCATGGCGACCGATCTTGCCGTGTTTTGACTATATAAACTTGATCAACAGGGAAAATGTTGACTTCCGTTTATATATAGGAAAGCTTCAATGGGTGCTCTCAAACACTTTTTTGGGCAGCTTTGTTTTGTCTCCTCGACTCAAGGCAGAACTATGTTGGCCTTGGTTTTTAGTCCTGAACTTAGTTCTCTCATATTTTCCATCCTATCCCTGCCACCGAGAAATACATAACTTCACGATATCAAAATTGACTATTTGGCCATTTATCTAGTAATGGTACAGCCTTTAATTTGGCATTCGTACACTATCCGAAGAGCACTCTCAAGCTATTATTCAAACATTTTAGCATAACTACTACATTTAACTACCATGCTCTAATATTTATATCAACCATAAGAATTCTTAAGGTAGTTCCACATTTTGGAAGGCATGAATGCTTCCATGCCTTCTTATCATAGTGGTACAATTATGTTCATAGCTTATATTTCTTATAAACCTCCTACTTCTCCAAATGTAGTAGACTACAAACTTTGCATCCGAAATTTTGGACAAATCGTTTAGTATCTTGCGTAAAATGCATTAAGAATAAAAAAAGCCCACAATTTGTAAAAGCCCACAATTTTGTAAAAAGCCCACATTTTGTAAAAAGCTCACAATTTTTAAAATGCCCAATTTTCTTTTCTTTTTTCTTATATACTTCAGGCCTCATTGAGTTCAACAAGTCTTGGGTTTTACACTATCGAGAGAGATTTATTGTTTTTATAGGATAATTTGCATCAATGGAAGAAAACATTGAGCCGGAAAAAAATTCAAAAGGGTGAAAGGGTGATGCGTATTTATTGCCCTTGTAAAAATGTTGTATGAGAAATAATGTTAGAGTTTTAATAGCAACAAATAACAAGCACATTGTAGGAAATATGAGCACATTGATGGTGGATCAAATGACTATTGTCCCATGGTAATTAATTATCTATCTTCATTTTGATTATATCGTAAAATGTTATATTATTTTAATATTTTTTATATGCGCACTAATGTTTAATTATTAATTTTTGTACTTAAGGAAGTACGCTGTCTCTCAACTTTTTGGCAGATGATCAACCAAACTCATTTAAAAATATTAGTAGATTAGATGATGTTGCACTGCAAGACAAGAGAATATTGCAGCAAATATTAGTATTGGAAATGATGTTAACAAGGTAAAGAACATGAAGCGAATGATGAAGGTAATTTTAATGATCCCATGAGGTAGATCATGATGATGTATGAGACAAGCTTCACATTAATGATGGGACAAATCAAATTTCTCCAAGACTTGTATGGTGAGTCAAGGATGATGGTGGAGATAGCAAGGACGGTATTTATGATGTGCCTCGATTGAAAGGTTGTTGGCAATATGATGCGTATTGTCCTTGATGGCAACCTACTTGAAGTTGTCTTTGGATAACAACCTGCTTGATGATGATGTAAATCCGATGTGAAGATTGTCACATGTGTTGTCTTTGATGTAATCTACTTGATGAGATGAGAATTGGCTATATGGGATGATGAAGTTGTCTTTTGATAGCAAACTCGTTTGATGAAGTTGTTCTTTATGGAAATCGACTCTTGATGAGTTGCAAATCCTATGTGTCAAATATGTAGCGTATGATGTATCTATAGATCAGCTAAGTGAGTAGAGAAGAAAGGAATTTCGTAAAGGGCCGAGCAATGATGAATAAGACATGTCACTATGCATACACGTGTTTGTTTAGGAAAAGTAGTGTATGTATGCGCAAAAGCACGTGCTAAGTCGTATGCCTAATTTGCGCTCTAAATTTGTAAACTGTGGGACTTTACGATGGTATCGACCATCGTATTGAGCGTCGGATTGTCTATTTGATCCCGTCTGTAGAATACCATCGAAAGTGATGTGGTTTTGGCTCATGGTATTGAAAAAAGGCTAAATCTATATAAGGAGAAGAAAATCACTGAAAAGAGTGTGCAAGTGTTTCCGTTCTAATGAACACGTTCGAAGTATATCTATATGGAATGGGTAACAAATGAATGATTGATCCGAATTAATGCACCCATGAAGAAAATAATGAAGAGGGATCTCCAGATCTCGAAATGTCTATGTATATTCTAAATCAGATGAAGAAATTTTTAGATCCGTGATCCGACGAATCATTGTCAAGTGAAGGACACCCCGAGTTGTCTATCTGATCTCAAGAACTACACAAATTCGAAAGTTGCTAAATTCTACACGCTGGTTCGCTTTTCCATAAAAGGTGCGTATATGCACAGTTAGATGAATGAAAAGCACGTATGAGCAAAGTAGGGTTTTCCTAAGAATGCACACGCAAAGTTGGTCCGCATGAAAGTTGCCGTATGCCGACTTCAATGAATAAAACTTAGCGTATGATATTTGAATTAATGAAGTTCTCGTTAATTTTACATTTGCATATCTATTCTCAAGTCTCGGTTAGCTCGATATTCTAGTTATAGTGGTCTCACTATTCCGTATTGAAGCAATGGGAAAAGTATGATTGTTGATAAGTGAAGGGTTGTGTTGAAGCTATTTGATCCAATTTGAAAATTGATGAAACGTGGTTCACAATGGTGTCGAGGGTCGAAGCCTTCACCAATGGGGTTGTAGCGTTCCCTCTAGGAGAGTGGGGCCGGTAAATGAGAGAAGGGGGTCAGAATCCTTCCATGAGAGGTCGGTAAACGCAGGCTGTGGGGTTGGTAGCTCTCTTCCAGAGGGCTGGCAAATGAGAGTAGAAGGTTGTAGCCTTCTCGTTATGTGGGTGCCTACGTGTTGGCATGAGTCTCACACAAGACATGGTTGTAAGAAGTTTTCTTTATAATAACATTGAAGATCGAGACGACGACAATGGTGGTTTTCCCGAATTGGGTTTCACCCTAAAACTCGGTGTTCATGTGTTTTGCTTATGTGATGATTATTCGTTCTTCTCGCACCTATTTACTATTTTCTAAAACATATGATGAATGAATAATGCAATGATTCCAAGTTAAGAATTAAATTCATAATTAGATCTCTCCGGACATACGCAAGTTCTATAAAAGGATACCACGTATATACGTGAGTTGGCTTGAAAGTAGCGTATGGGTTTTTAGAAAGGAAAAAGTAAAAAGTTTTATTGTCCGCACTAAATACCGATTCACCCCACCCCCCCCCCCCCCTCCTTATTTTTCCCAACAAAGGTCAGTGAACAAATTTTTGAACACTCAAATGCAACTCTTCTCATACATTGTTGTTGGTGAACTTGAAGGTTATGAATAATTTGTTTGGGTCGTATGTATGACACAATTCTAAGGTATGCAATATGTATTTATGATCACATATATGTAAATGTTGATTATTTTCCTTTTTTTAGTTGTAATAAATGAAAAATAATAACTTATATATATATATATATATATATATATATATATATATATATATATATATATATATATATATATATATATATATATATCAAAACCGGTCATTTCAAAGACGATGGCGTTGAACCTACCGCAACTCCGGTCAATAGCTCATTCTCTCACCGTTTTGGCTACGGACGAGATTATTCCGGTTAAGCAGAAGGAATCGGCTTCGCTATGACAACCGTCAGCCCGTACTTAACCTACTTCTGCTAGGTGCTCCTCCATGAGTTGAAAATTCCTCGTTGTCTCCTCCATGAGGTGCAAATTCTCTATTATACTAGCAACAAACTTGTCTAATAACCTATACTCAACACCTTTAATAGCAACAATACACATGATGACCGATAAATACAAGGTTGGCTAGCATAAATCCCCTGGCAAAGATGTAACTCATCAAGTGTATCAGATGACACCGTTTCAAAACAATCACAAAGAACCTTGATTTCACACTCAAATTAGAACTCGTCGATCTCTCTCTCTCGCTCACACATAGCAAGAAGATTAATACAAAATCCCTTTCACACAAGATACAAGAAATTTGATCATGGCATCAATATTGATGCAAATGGTCCGATGCCACCAAGGGACAACAACATACAACCTAATGAAAATGTGACTGCAATAATAAATTGACCACCAGAAAATTCCCGCTAAAATGTACTGAATCACAATGAAGTTTTCTTGGTTTTAATGAATCTTTTCGTTGATAAATTTTGTCAAACACATTGTGAGCAAGACCGAACTGCTCTCTCAACTTGTTACAAATAGCACTAATAGTGGGTTTCATAAACCAACTAACACCTCTAAGTGTTGTAGATGTTTTTCTAGAAATTTATCGGCAAGCAAACATGTATAATGAAGAATACAAGATCTTCAAAATGTTGGTCTTATATATATATATATATAGATATAGATATAGATATAGATATAGATATAGATATATATATATATATATATATATATATATATATATATATATATATATATATATATATATATACCTAATTGTCTTTAAGGTTGAGGCACGAATTGACAACAACCGAGTGGATAGATTGTATATTATAATATTAACTCAGCAATAAACACATGAATAATATAAGAGAAACTCAGACACATTACTTCAACAAGTTTGCTTATGTATTTTTCGATGATATGTATTGCATTTGGTGCCATTTTGATATCCACCTTTGCATGGTATATAAATGAGCAAAATTTTCACATTTTGTCTCTATTGGCTTTCAATCGTGTATTGAAAATTTTTAAAAATAGTTTTTTTCTTCATTTTATTAAAAAATAATTATTTAATGTATTTTTTTTTAAACTGTTCATTGAGATTCTAATTGCTTACCGACAGGACTCTGGGCTCCGGTTCGAAACCCAAGCCATTAGCTCCACCGATCCCAAGCCACCGTCTTGCTTTTAATAACTATGATATATATATATATATATATATATATATATATATATATATATATATATATATATATACACACACACACACACAGATATATATATATATATATACACACACACACACACACACACACATATATATGATTAATAATCTTTACAAGACACTACTTTTTGTTTCTATTGTAGATTGTTGGGTGAATATTTCATACTATCGCTAAATACTCTTCACTCGAACATATCGAGATCTACGTGCTATTATGAAACACTTTGGAATGGAATATAACACTATAGATGCATTTCCTAAAGATCATATTATATATTACTTTCGAGAACATGCATTGAAAAGAAAATGTCCTAAATGTGGTACCAAGAGATACTCTAACGTATCAACTAACCAAAAGGCGCCTGCAAGGTTCTTCGTCATATTCTATAATTCCACGTTTGCATCGAATGTTCGTGTAACAAGATAGCACAAGCTTTATGGATTACCATTCAAAGAATAGAAGTGGAGATGGTGTCTTTTCGAATGCTCCAAATGGTTCCGCATTTAGAGAAATCGAGAAAATATGTAGATTTTAAATGAACCCCTCGTAATGTCGCTTTCATTGGCAAGTTGATGGTGTATATCCATTCGGAGAGCTTAGATCTACTTACCTCAATGTGGCCTATTTTCGTTATCAACAATATTCCTCCTTGGATGTCAATAAAGAGGAGCACATAATGTTGGCTATGATTATTCCGTATTTGATACATTATTTCTTTGAATGTAACATATTCATTTCTCTCGTTGTTTGCATAAATTAATATATTTTTTATTTATTTACTTACTTATATATACATATATCATGGGAGTAATTGTTATGTACTATAATTTTGAACAATTAGGTAAGTACTGTGTCAAATACATGAATGTATATATTGAGCCTCTTATCGATGAGCTAATACAATTTATGGCATGGCATCACTATGTATGACATCACTAAACCAATCAAGCAGAAGAGATTTCAATGTCGTGGAATGCTTGTATGGACAATTCATGATGCCCCGTGACTAACACATGTTTGTGGCATGTAATATTTCATTGCACTTTAATATACACATAATTATCTAAATTAGATATACCATATTGTATGTTTTAAAATGATCTCATAGTATATTAATTGTTATTGATCCATCTATTGCGTGTCTTCAAACAAAGGTGATTTGCATGTCTAGTTTGTGGCCCTAAGATGAAGTATCATCATTTGCTAGACTTAAAAAAGATGGTGTTTGATGAGTTTAGGCACTTCCTCCCTAGGAACCATAAGTATCGTACTACTGAAAAACATCTTTTCAATGATAAAGAAGAAACTAGATTAAAACCACGAAGAATGACACCTCATTGTGATGTTGGAATATACTAATTAATAATCTATTTATAGTCGTGTACGTAATTTGTGTGTATGTATATATATATATATATATATTATTTGTTTATGTAATGTTTAATTTTTGTTTTAACTAATGAATTTATTTTATTGTATTTTATAATTAATATTGTTCTCGATTTATTTTATTCTTTGATATCAAGGTCATCGTCGTCGTGAAGGTACTAATATTGTACTTCCTACCTAAAATGAAATGTTATCCTTCTCAATTTGCTAGGTTGCCCTACTATGAGGACCTAAAAATAGCTCATTTGTTTGATACAATGATGTCAAAGAATGTGACAAATGTTATGGCGAACTACAGATGGTGCACATGATAGAGATAAAATTGAAAAATTTGTGCCGACATTGAGAAATCAAATCATGCAATGAAAAGTGTGATCGATGGATCAAATAACAATGAGGTCGAAATTATAATAATATTCCATGGTTATTACAGAACAAAAAATAAATGATGTAAAAGAGGCTTAGAAGAATTAAATTTCTAATTATGTTTGCTTCAAACATAAATACATTCAACGAAGAAAGGTGACTTCCGTGGGGTGAAAAAATGATTGGCATACCTTTGTTAAGGTAATTTTTTTGGTATATGTTTTTGTTTGTTATTGCTTGAATACATATTTTAAATTTTTCCTTTTTTCCATGAATTTTGGAAACCAATACCCATTCATTTTTTATTGTTATAGTATGTTCTACCTCGTATCTTCTCCCAAACGACTTCGACAACAATTTCAAATGTTATATATGGTTCTTAGTAAATACATGAGGTAAGTAGTTTTGATTTATACGCAAAATATAATTCTGCTACAATTTCTTTTTCGTACTTGATGAAATGATGTATTAATTTACTTGTAATGAAATATATATTATGTTTCATTGAAATAACCTTGCGTAATGATTGTAGATTATTGTCAGTTGAAATAAATCCATCAAGATGAAATAAAGTATTGGAAGAGAGAAATCTTCATTAATGTGTGAAATGAAAAAGTATCTACTCAACATTTTTCAATGCACAAGAACACTACTTGATACACCAAGTTGGAGGAGATTGAAATGTGTGGACCAAAGGCACACAAGGTCATGTGTATATTTATAGCACCGTAAATCTCAAGGCTTTGGTTAAACAAAGAGCACGGTTCCAGGGTTCTATGGTGGAGGGATATGTGGCATATCAATCCACAGTATATTATTCATTGTCTTCCCAAATTAGTTGCGCCAGCCATGAAGGCGGTGGATTGCATTTGGGATGTGAACTCCATCAAAAAATTTGAAGAGGAGCACTCGTTGGGAAAAGGTAGAATGAAGAAAGTGAGAGGTAAAATATTTATTATGTATAATACATATAATGTTTTATTTTTTTACATCATGTATATGATCATTATATTCATTTAGGTCTTATTCTTTCATAGCTTATTAATTAATATAATTTACTCATGGTTAAGGTGTTTATTAATATTGGTGAATTATTGTTTTTTTATTTTAAGTGTCAAGATTATGAGTAACTACTTTATACATTGCAAAAAATCTTGAGGATGAGTGAATGGATTGAAACACAGCACGTAACAATGGTAGGTTATCATGGAAACTACTATCTCAATTGATTAGAGTAGCGCATCGTAGTGAGATGGGAACATTACGTACAGAAATCGATTTGTAGCATATGGTTTGAAAGATGGTAAAAAAGTACTAATTCACCTATTTTATTCATTACTTATTTTATAGGTATATTTATAATGTGACAAGAAGTTTGATTTTTCAGTTAATTTTCAGCTGTAAATTATATGTTTAATTATTAATTGCGTAATGACTTTTCATGTTTGGCAGACAGCTTGAAACACCACAAGGCTATGTAGTGCAATGGTTGTCAATTTCACATTAAATTGTTGAATGATAAAAAGGAAAACTTCTCATAGGGATAACTACAATATTCCGTGTCACTAATGTTTCCTCTAGGAGTGACAAAGACATCCCCGAGAATCTGAAAACAGATATTATGGGTTCTTAGATGATATAGTTGAGTGTGAATTAATTTTCCAAAAATATTTTTGCCTGTCAACAGACAGGCTACGGACGAATGTACGCGATGATGATAGAACACTTATTCAACATGACAATGGATTTCCAATGCTTAAAACACGCAGCTTTGAAGCGAGAAAAGATCACTATGTTTTTCTGCCGCGAACAAGTCTTTTACTCAGAGGTTCCAGGTGAGAACGAATGGTCATTTGCTATTAGATATGATCCAAGAGGAAGGTCAAGAGGGGAGACACTGTGAGAGGAAGATGATATTGATCAAGAAGAAGATGATGCAAAGTAAGGCATGAGCAGAAGATGCATCGTATTTACTTCAAGAAGATATCTTAGAAGATGAAACTGCATAGCAGATGAGGAAAATTATTGATGACAATGTCGATGGAGAAGGTTGAAAATGACATAATTGATGATGATGATGACATGGTCGATCATTTAAACACCGTTTCGAATCCTGTATGTTGATATAGATGTCGGCTCGCCTGATGAAGATCAAGAAGATAGAGAAGAAGAATATTGATACAGATGTTATGTTCGAGTATGAGCTGAAGGTTATAAATTTATATTTTAATATGTAGGAATTATTGTCTCGTTGGGGAAAATACCGAGAGGGGGTGAATCAAGATTTAGGTCGACTGAAAACTTTTCACCAGAGATCTTATTATGCCGTTAATTCTTTACTTATATTATCGCACTAGTCTCTTTAGTAAAAATGTGAAAATAAATACCGTAATAAGAAATTACAAAAAGGAAACACATATGTGAACACCGCATTTAAGGTGGAACCCAATTTGGGAGAAACCACCGCCGTCATTGCCTCGCGCTCTTCAATATTTTTATAAAGAAAACATCTTACAATTTTTTGTCGGCGCAGGATTTTATACCAAAGACGTTGTGCACCAACCCGCAGTTTCCAACCTTATCTCACTCTCTATCCTCTCCTCGAAGGGGACGCTCGTTGAAAATGCAGCAAGATGATGGAGCTTATGAAATGAAGTCGCCTTCACTAAGTGGGTTCGCAGTGCTATTTTGGCGCAAAGTCTATTTTTAGACATATGAGCAGGTCCAGGGTTGCGTATGTTATTCTTGGAGTATTGGCTCATGTTGGTAAAATAGCGGACCTCTAATTTTTAGACATTTAGGTCGAAGTCTATTTTTAGACTGCCTATCCTAAAAATAGAAAAGTCAAATATTATTTACCCTTAATAATATTTGGACTCTAAACTTCAGTTTACTCTCTTGGAGCACTTCAGTTCGAGCTACAGAAGTGGCTCATGCATATGACAGAGGAATTACGCTATTTCTAGGGGTTTGGTGAGCTCATGCATGGTTGACTTCAGTTAGGACTTCAGTGGCAGAAGTTTGGTGGAGTTGATGAGACAGTTGGTGGAGTTGTGTTCGGTTTAACTTAGTTGAACTAGTTGAGATTAGTTTAACTAGCCAATCAACTAGTAATGAGTGGAGTGAATTAAATATTATTTAATTCACTAATTAGTAACTCATTATTCAACTCAAGAACACATCAGTTCACTATAGTGCATGGACAGTTCAGTGGAGACCAGTGAAAGAGGTAGATGAAAGGGTTGAGATAGCTATCAGTTGTGACATCAGTTGTGACATCAGTTGTGCATGAGATTTGCACCACACTTGGAGGAATTGCCAATGATGATTGCGCTGTCAAGCCAAGGAGATTCAAACCTTGGATCTCTCATTATACCAGCCTTTATTGCGCAATAGAGGCAGGCAATTAGTGGATGTGTTTTGAACCTGTGACTTGTTCAAAACCAAGCTAGTTTGTGTGTAACTACATGAGACAGTACTGAGTACTTGTGAGGAGTATTGTACTAAGATTGTTACATGTTTCTCTTCCATTTATAATATACTATAGCTGGGGGTTTTTAGCTATAAGCTTTCCCCATACATACTGTGTAATGTGTGTGATGTTTTGATGATCTTTTGATCTCATACCGCTTGTTTTATTTCCGCATGTGTGATGATCTGAGTAGAAGAGATTATGTGTTGCATATGAATTCGAATTGATATGTGATCAGGATAATCTTGGTGGATAAATCTTCATTATTCAGCAAATTTCTACATGGTATCGGAGCTATAGAAGCTA
This sequence comes from Pinus albicaulis, assembly GCA_034641835.2. Classification (NCBI taxonomy): domain Eukaryota; kingdom Viridiplantae; phylum Streptophyta; class Pinopsida; order Pinales; family Pinaceae; genus Pinus; species Pinus albicaulis. The sequence goes on from CM076580.1 coordinate 416,920,720, forward strand.
TCGGAGCAGAGATTGATCATCACAGTGATTACAAACTTATTTCGGTAGACAGAGTCTGCATGCGGGCCAGATAGCCTCTGGATCCATCCTTTCCTTTGAAAGGTGATACATCCAGTAAATGCTCCTGCAGTCGATCTCTGTGCTAGAAATAATTTGTTCTCACAGATCAAGAGCGGTTGAGCTTTGAGTTGGAATTCGAATTTTGTAGCAGTTTGTTTTCTTGGTGCCGGAGTTGAAAATGTCTTTCAACGGTTTGCAACTCGAATATGCTCTTGAAGGCATTTCGAATTATGTTGCATGGAAGGATCGCATGGAGGAATTATTAGAAGATAATGGACTGAAGGAGTTCGTAGATACAGATTTCCAAAAGCCCACTGATCCTGCTGAAGTCGAAGCTTGGCAAAAGAAGATGGTGAAATGTCGAAGGATTCTGCTGGAGGGCGTTAAGGATCACATTGTATCCAGCCTGCATGGAAAAGCTTCTCCATATTTAATGTGGAAAGCATTGACAGATCTATTCCAGAGTAAGAGCGACCAAAGGAAGTTTGCGCTCAAAGATAAGCTCAAAAACATCAAGATGGAGAAATGCGACAGTATCGCCAAATACCTCACGAAGTTCACTCAATGCAGAGATGATCTGGGAAGTGTGGGGGTGACTGTCGAAGAAGAGGATATGGTGGACCTAGCTCTCCTTGGTCTTCCAAAGGCTTGGCATTCATATCAAGATAGTGTCAATGGTCGGGAGAAGTTGCCGGGATGGGAGCGCCTTTGGGCGGATCTCATGCAGGAGGAGATAAGGAGGACTACCAGGGATGGATCTTCATCCAAGGTATCTGATGAAGAAAATTGTGCTTTGGCTGCCAAATCAAAGAAGGGGAAGAGCAAGAAGGCTTCTCAGTCTGGTGCGAAAGGCAAGAAGAAAGACATGTCCAAGGTGAAGTGTTTTCACTATCACCAGCACGGACACTATGCCACAAATTGTCCGCAGAAGAAGAAAAATAAAAAGGATGTCGGATCTGCAGCGGGAGAGGCATTGGCTTCTCAATTCGAACTGGATTTTTCACTGATCACATGCTTGGTTTCAAGTGTGGCGGGATCATTTTGGTTCTTGGACAGTGGTGTGTCATTTCACATGACCGGAGATCGAGATCTGTTTTCAGATCTGGAGGAAAAAGATCTTGGAGTGCACATCGAGATGGGCAATGATGGTAGATACAGTGCGACTGGTATCAGCACCATTTCCTTTGAGAGGGAGTCTGGTAAACCTTTCATATTGAAGGAAGTTTTGCATGTTCCAGGATTGATGAAGAACCTGATCTCTGTGGCGATGTTGGAAGACAAGGGGTATGATGTGGTCTTCAGCGAAGGAAATGCTTTCCTGCGCAGTAAGACTACTGGAGAGACCCGGAAGATAGGGGTTCGAACCAAGAACCTTTATCAGTTGCAAGTAGATGGCTGCGCAGCAATGGCATGCAAGGCGGGAGAAGTGGTGAGTCGGGATGATGAGGGCGAACTGTGGCACAAGAGATTGGGCCACCTTCACCATGGAGCTTTGAAGATCCTGCAACAGATTTCTACTGGGCTTCCTAAGGGCACTCTTGCGCAGTCAGATCAGTGCAAGGGGTGTACCTTGGGGAAGTATGTGAAAGCCACCTTTCACGAGAAGGATAGTCGCGCCACGACGATCCTTGAGAGAGTTCACACAAACGTGTGTGGTCCTTTCTCAGTTGCTTCGATAGCAAAGCACAAGTACTACGTGATCTTTGTTGATGATTTCTCTCGAAAGTGCTAGATCTTCTTCATGCAGAAGAAGAGCGATACATTCACGAAGTTCTATGAGTTTAAAGCACTGTTCGAGAAGGAGTCGGGGAAGAAGGTGATTGCTCTAAGGAGCGACAATGGTGGTTAATTCATCTCGGCTGAATTCAAGGAGTTTTGCAGCACAGAAGGGATTCGGAGAGAGCTCATCGCACCCCATAACCCATAGCAGAACGGGGTGGCTGAGCGGAAGAACAGAACGATCGTGGGTGCTGCACGGGCGATGTTGCATGATCAGGGCCTACCCCTTCACTTGTGGGCCGAGGCATGCAATACAGCAGTGTATGTGCAGAACCGTTGTCCTCACAAGGTTCTTGGCATGAGTACACCGGAGGAGGCTTATTCTGGCAAGAGGCCTGATATTTCCCATTTGCGGATTTTTGGTTCTCCTGTCTACATGCATGTGACGAAGGATGCAAGAAGGAAGCTGGATCCAACCGCTGAGGTTGGAATATTTTTGGGGTACACCGATACACCTCACAACTATCGGGTGTATTTTTCAGATAGTCGAAAGACTGTTGTGCGACGGGATATAAAATTTCAGGAGGAGAAAGCCATGCAGTGTTCGCTTGAGAGGGAGCTACACTTGCATGCAGATGAGGAGCCGTTAGTTCCTAAGGAGGAGCTTCCGGATGTGGATCAGCCACAAGAGGAGGTTCAGGAGGTGGAAGAAACCACCCATGCAGCGCCAACCATCAGAGGGCGCATGCGCACTACAGAAGCTGAGCGACTGGCTCGAGATGCAGAGAAGGTTGTAGGACCACCTACAGCATAGCGCAGACAGAGGCAGTCACCGGATCGGTACACTGGATACATGGCTCTTGTGAGTCAATCTGTTGTGACGGAGCCATCCTCTTTTGAGGAAGCTGTGGAGGAACCCGCATGGGTTGATGCCATGATCGAAGAATATGATTCGATCATCAGGAACAGTGCATGGGAGATTGTCCCAAGACCGATTGGGAAATCAGTTGTAGGTTCGCGATGGATCTACAAGGTGAAGCAGGCGGCTGACGGGAGTGTGGAGAAGTACAAGGCGAGATTTGTCGCCCGTGGCTTCTCACAGATCGAGGGGATTGACTATGAGGAGACTTTTGCACCTGTCGCAAGGTACTCTTCCATACAGACGATCCTTGCTCTCTCAGCGCAGATGGGGTGGCACATTCATCAGATGGATGTGAAGACTGCGTTCCTCAATGGAGTTATTGAGGAAGAGGTGTACATAGAGCAGCCTAAAGGTTTCGAGATCTTCAGCAGTGAGTCGCATGTGTGCCGACTCAAGAGAGCACTGTACGGGCTGAAGCAAGCACCTCGTGCTTGGTACACACGGATTGACAGTTATTTCACCGGGCTTGGATTTTCCAAGAGTGAGGCTGATCCTAACCTGTACCAGATTGTGGTGGAGGGGAAGCTGCTGATCATTGTACTGTATGTAGATGATCTGATTTTGACGGGTGATGAGCTGTTGATACTTTCATGCAAGGAGGACCTTGCTAGAGAGTTCGAGATGAAGGACTTGGGTCTCCTTCATTATTTCCTGGGATTGGAGATTTGGCAGCGCAGTGGAGGACTGTTTTTTTCTCAGGGCAAGTATGCCCGGGAGATTCTGGAGAGGTTCAACATGCAAGGCTACAAGCCTGTTGACACTCCTCTTCCTGGTGGTTAGAGGAAGGAGGATGCTACTTCAGCGGAGGTAGTGGATGCCACTGTCTATCGACAGTTGGTGGGGTCGCTTATGTATCTGGTCAATACACGACCCGATATATGCTATGCAGTTAACCAGCTTTCGCAAGCTATGGTTAAGCCTACCAAGCTCTTTTGGAAGGCGTGCAAGCATGTATTGCGCTATATCAGAGGCACATCGGGATATGGTCTATGGTACAGACAGGAGGATGGAGCGAAGCTTTCTGGCTTCACTGATGCAGATTGGGCAGGGAGCCCAACGGACCGGAAGAGCACATCCGGAGGAGTTTTCAGCATTGGGTCGATAGAAGTTTCCTGGTACAGCAGGAAGCAGAGATCCGTGGCACTCAGTTCAGCAGAGGCCGAGTACATGGCAGCTAGCTTGGCTGCATGCGAGGCTATTTGGATGAGGAAGATCCCCGCAGGATTGTTCAGGTTGCATTTGGAGCCTACAGTGATCTACTGTGATAACCAGAGCTGCATCAAGCTCTCGGCTAATCCAGTATTTCATGATAGGTCCAAACACATCTACATCAGGTACCATCATATCAGAGATTGTGTTCAGCGGAGAATCATGATGCTTTCATATGTTCCCACGGAGGATCAGGATGCCGACATCCTGACGAAGGCGCTCACCAGGAGCAAGTTCGAATTCCACAGAGGCAGGATAGGGGTTGCAGATAATCCATATCTTGCCGAGAGGGAGTGTTGAAAATGCAGCAAGATGATGGAGCTTAGTGAAATGAAGTCGCCTTCACTAAGTGGGCCCGCAGGCAAATTCTGGCGCAAAGTCTATTTTTAGACTATGTCTATTTTTAGACATATGGAGCATGGTCCGGGGATTGCAGGATGTTATTCTTGGAGTATTGGTCATGTTGGTAAAAATATATGGACCTCTATTTTTGTACCTATAGGTCGAAGTCTATTTTTAGATTGCCTATCCTAAAAATAGGGAAGTCAAATATTATTTACCTTTAATAATATTTGGACTCTAAACAGCAGTTTACTCTCTTGGAGCACTTCAGTTCGAGCTACAGAAGTGGCTCATGCATCTGACAGAGGAATTACGCTATTCCTAAGGGTTTGGTGAGCTCATGCATGGTTGACTTCAGTTAGGACTTCAGTGGCAGAAGTTTGGTGGAGTTGATGGGACAGTTGGTGGAGTTGTGTTCGGTTTAACTTAGTTGAACTAGTTGTGATTAGTTTAACTAGCTAATCAACTAGTAATGAGTGGAGTGAATTAAATATTATTTAATTCACTAATTATTAACTCATTATTCAACTTAAGAACACATCAGTTCACTACAGTGCATGGACAGTTCAGTGGAGACCAGTGAAAGAGGTAGATGAAAGGGTTGAGATAGCTATCAGTTGTGACATCAGTTGTGCATGAGATTTTCACCACACTTGGAGGAATTGCCAATGATGATTGCGCTGTCAAGCCAAGGAGATTCGAACCTTAGATTTCTCATTAGACCAGCCTTGATTGCGCAATAGAGGCAGGCAATAGTGGATGTGTTTTGAACCTGTGACTTGTTCAAAACCAAGCTAGTTTGTGTGTAACTACATGAGACAGTACTGAGTACTTGTGAGAAGTGTTGTACTGAGATTGTTACATGTTTCTCTTCCATTTGTAATATAATATAGCTGGGGGTTTTCAGCTATAAGCTTTCCCCATACATACTGTGTAATGTGTGTGATGTTTTGATGATCTTTTGATCGCATACCGCTTGTTTTATTTCTGCATGTGTGATGATCTGAGTAGAAGAGATTATGTGTTGCATATGAATTCGAATTGATATTGTGACTGTGATAATCTCAAGGATAAATATTTATTATTCAGCAAATTTCCCTACAAATTTTCGACCCTCGATTTAACAATTTTCGGCCTGAACTCGGCGTAAAGATTCCACTTCTATGCGTAAGACTTCAACCCTCGATCCACCGAATTTCTTCAATTTCTTCATCGACTTGCATCGACTATTATTTTCTTGCTGATCTTCCTAGAGCTTTTTAATTTCGATCAACCTGAGCAGGGTGCATCGTATCTGGGCCATATCGCATACCGTAGTTCGATCATGCGCATCTCATAAAGAGATTTTTATTTACACCGCATGCACACCTCGTACTATGATTCTCATCACCCATATAGTTTTCGCCTTTATTGAAACCATGGTCAAACCATTCAATTTCTAATGGTATTATTAAAATTCGAACCAACCAAATTGAAATCCCCGATTCGTTTTCTTCCATGCTCGAATTTTCCCAAAGGTAATCTCTATCTCCGCCTAAATAATACTATAAACAAGGTAAAGTACCAATAACGTGTCAGCCGATGGTTCTATTTTTATTTATCAAATTCGTGGAATTTGATAAATAAATATTATTCACAACCTTGGAAATTAAATATATATTAAAATTATAGTAATAACCAACGCTTTATCAAAAGGCTTTTAAATAGACCTTCGTCTTACCACAAACATAATCGATGGCCCAATCAATATAATTTAAAAATGGGGCCCATCGCTTACGATCATTTCCATCCGACGGCCGGAGAACACATCGCTCGCGCATCGTATGATCTGACTGGGATATCATTCGTTGATGATGCGCTGATGATAACGTTGGCGATGGCGCGACGTACCTGTAATCCTCGCGCATCTATAGCAAATGAACACCATCCGATGACCCCTTCCCGATCAACGCGTGCTTATAAATATCACCGCAACCTGGCTTCAGCAATAACGTGAAATGGCACAAGGACAAGCGATTTTGTGGGAGTAGCACAAGGACGCGTGTCGCTACGTTTATGGAATCGCTCCCAACCTCTTTGAAACCGCTTGCCCGTTGAAGGAAGATGAAACCACAAACCACCTTTTATCAGTTTTCTCGCCCGCGCTTCCTCTCTTACACATAGGGTTTCATCGCGCTTCCGTTTTTTTGTCTCCACTTTTCCTTCCGTGTTCCATTCATGATTCCAAAGGGTTGTGTCCGTGTTCCACCGAAAGTTCAATGCCAAATACTCGTTTTAGTTCTTTTCGCATTATAACCGAAGTTCGTTTCCTCGCTCCTCATTCTTTCTCCATGAAAGCCACCAGCTCCTTACTAATAGCGTAGGACCCTTCCATCATATATTTAACGAATATATATAACTCCACTATCTACTAGCTTTTGATATTAATCGTCAACCGTATAATACCTGCCTCCTCGATCAACACACAGAGCATTTCGTGTTTCTTGCTGCATGTCAATTATCCTTCATCGTGATGCATATATATGTTCACACACATGAATTAACTCGTCCTTATTTCTTATATCGATTCTCCATTAAATATAGAGCTTTCCATCAAGGACAATCATATAGTAGATGTGAAACATATTGCCAACATTGTCTTCCAGTGAACAATTTACTAATTATGCGGGTTTATTGTGATGTTGTTTATTATTTGAAACCAATAAATAATGGCCTTACTATTGTTTATTATTTACAGATCTGTAGGATTCATTTGATTCTATGGTCGTGTCTCGAAAACCAATTAAACACTTAAATAGTCAAGATCTCATGTGCTTCTTTACCCCCAATTACAATTGTCGAAAAACCGGGCCTCTGGCTTAGCTTGTCAGTCAAGATGAGGGTGGATTTGCATGATTAGTTGAATGAAAATGAATCGTATATTCGGATGCTTTTTAGGGCAGATCCATAAGCCCCATAGATAACATCCCATTCCTGCACTTCGTCTGCTGCTGAAGCACAAGTACAGTGTTGTATCGGAATAAATTAGAGGAAAACTATACCAAGTCTAAATCAACTGAATCCAGCCTATGTTTTGGAACTTACCAAATTAAAGCCAAAGAAGGATTTACACCCTAATGGGAACTAGTATGGTAGTTCCAATATTTGATCGATGTCCCAGCTCGCAACAGTAATCGGACTCGATCGTAATGAACCCCAACTAATTCAATGTGATGAAAATATGGACTTTGATGATGATCGGTGAAAATGTCAAAGCATTTTGGAAATATTGAAGAAACTCGAAGAGGTTTCTCGTGATCGATTAACCAATCCCGAAATTACAATACATCTACTACGTGTGCTAGTTTGTATCGTAAGGAGAATTTGCTGGCTTTCCCATGATGATGGATGTTGCTCTTTTCACAATATAGCAAATTCGCAGTTGTGGAGGTTTTAATTATTGTACTCAATTTTGGGGTTTATGGGTGTTATAATTTATACATTTTGGGATTTTCATTAGAAATAAAGGAAAATCCCTGGGGGTTAGATTATTCTCATGGTTTAAATTTCTATATTTGAAATAAAATTCACCAATTTCTATTTAAAAATGATTTACCTAAATATTTGATGTAGTTTTGAATAGGATGTAGTTCATTTCAAAGACTACGAAATTTTCAGAAACCATGACTGATTTCAAGAATACTTTGCACTCTTTAAATTTTCCCTTAAAATAAAGGGGCGCTTGATGTATGATTAATACTCGGTGATTATGTTTTTCCAATCTCCAAGAGAAGGCTGAATATAAAGCTCCATATGGGCTTTCACCCCAAACATGTGGGGTGATTGTCAAGCTGATCGAGCAAATGTCTGCATGGTCGCCTTCCGGGTAAATATGTTGTGGCGTAATCACAGTTGTACATTGGACTCGTGTTTCTATTCATGGGAATTTTATAATAAATAAATTCATATTCCATACCGAATCGTAGGCCTTCATTCAACGCTCCAAATACCATCTCTCCAAGCTTTTGGCAAAGAGGGATGTCTCAGAGAAATTTTGGCTTTGCAAATGTTGTGCCAGAATCAACATCGTGGTACAGCCATGTGGGCTCTCTTATGGTATCAATCACAAAGTGGCTCAAAAGACAAGCATTATTTATGATATTCATGATGCAGATCCTTGAATTTCAATGTGTTTTTTTTGAAATTTTAGGTTTCATAGTAAATCATCAATGGGCTCGAATACAGCTACATTGAAATCTTGGATACATGTTTCATGCCAAAATTAGTTGTATCTTCCATAAATACATAATCTTGGACCACTCTCGTATAAATCAGTTTCTGACAATATTACATCTCCCTCATTATTCAGTGGTGTTCTACATGCATAGCAAAGGCATTGTTTTGGCAATCATTTTTTAAGTCACTAGATATTGTGGGTACAAGGATATAGGGTCTCCACACGAAACTGCCTTGAGACTCACTCTACTCGTCTAAATTTGTAAACATAGTAGTATGCCAATGCTTCTTTCATTTTGTATGCATAAGACGATTTTTTGTCAAAGTCCATAATTTTTTTTAAGTTTTATCCATCCCAGCTTTGTTGTGAAATTTACTGTGTTTTTGGCTCAACACATATCTCATATATTCTTTGTACTTTTTCCTTTACTAACTATTTGAAATTTCTAGTTATATTTAGAGGTGTCTTTAAGGACGAGGGGAATTACTGATTTAGTGGCCGCTAGGCTTATCATTTATTCTCCAAATGAAGTTCCTCGGTGAATCGTAACACTATATGTAAGAAGGCAAAATTGGCTCTATTAAAATACAGCTTCTATACAATATGTTGTACATGAAGTCAAATTTGCACATTCCCGGAATATATTAATTTCAGGTGCATGCTTTAAAGAGAGATAGGTTTGATAAAATCAAAAACCCCGAACATGGAAAAAGAGGCAATTATTTTATACAGATAGAACCAAGACACTATCTCCTCATTAATAACAAAACCTCACTCCAAAAATCATATGTACAAATTCTAGAAGCCTAAAGTTAAATTTCAAATGGAACCGTGCCCTTTTCAAAAGAATAAATTTAGTAAAAACGAGGGTGAAGAAAGTTATTCATCAAAATTTCCACATATCGTTAGGCAAGGAATGAATTCGAGTCCCGAGAAATGAGACCAGGAATTTCTTTGTCAGTGTTGTAGTTCTTTCTCCAACACGATGAAAAGAAAATTTGGCTCGGCGTCTGGCCCGAGTCACAATCTCTGGAAGTTGGTAAGGAAAATTATTATCGTGGTTGTTGCCATTGGCTTGGAGTTCGCAAAATTTCATTAATTTTCTTAATGCATTTCCTTCAATGTCAAGAAGAGTCAACGTGCTGTGCTAAACTCATACAATAAATTTATTAGGACCCGTCATGCTACGAGGAAAATTTGATGTGATCAATTTATCATTGATTTCTTATTGTGATAACAAATATCGGATATTTATCGTGTTATTTTTTAAAGTTTCATTTTTTTTTTAAAATTGGTCATATATCGACGCCTTGTAAGCATCGCTCTTCCGACGTTTTGAATGATTTCCATTTTCGTTTGCCTTGTGACGCTCACGAGCATATGACAAATAGAAACGCCTAAGAGTTGACAAGACAAAGACGCCGTATGGGGCTAATGCTCAAAATTTCCCGGGACTACATTTCGTCGAATTACATGAAGCCTCAAGGCCGACATATGGCGTTTTTTCCTGAAAGTGCTCTGTTTTGTGACACTTTTGAAATACGCTATTTTCCATACCCTTGTACTACAATATAAATGCGACAGCTTAGACACATCGTAGTTTATTATAAAGACGCTTCAAGAGTGACGCTCTTCAAACGCTTGACGACATTTTGTCGTAATGGTATTAATTTTACAGATCGCCTAAGAGCGAATGCTAAAAAACGTTGGACCAAATTTCGCTTCTAATGGTGACACTTTACAAACATTGGGTTTGGGAAACCTTGAAGAGCGACGCTGCGGTTTGGAAGTAATTTTAAAATAAATAAAAGACACTTTGTAAATGGTCAAATTGGTGATCGCATGACAAACCACGCTTTTCTCATCCTCAAATCGTCAAGCCATGCATTTATCATGTGTTCTAATAGCTACTTATTTGCCATCGAAATTGTAGCAAATTTTCTAGTGCAATCAAGTGTGTACTTGTGATAGCACCTCTAATGACAATTTCACTAGTTACCTTAAAACCAAATAAATATGTCTTCAAAAAGCGAAATCTACAACATAATTATTAATGGAAGAATATAAATCTTTAGCTTCAACCCACATCATGTAGTCAATGCATGCTACTATATACCTCTTTCTCTCTCGACATAGAAGAAATAGGCCCTAGAAAATTTAATGCCCATTTTTCAAAGGGAATCTACGAATCCTCGGGTTTGAAGAGGCATCTCTTCACTTGAAATAGGTATTCCCATCAATGGCAAGGATCAAGCTAGAGAAAATTTCGGCATCCTTGAAAAGAGTAAAATAATAAATACATGTAGCACCTTGTAGGTTGACCTTTTACTTTCAAAATTTCTTCCACTAGGCTCACTATGGCAAGACCTAATACATCATACATTTCATCCTCCCGCACACACTGTCATTCTTATATATGGTCTAGATTGGTATAGGTCTCCTTCTATCCAATAATAATAGGTAATTCCAATCGTTAAAAATATTATGTTTCTCCCTAGTGGATAGATTTTGTGGAAATTTTCCTAATACCAAATAGTTATCCACATCATCGAACCAAGAAGTGTGAGTAGAACAGAAATGTGTTCTCATCCAAAAAAATCCGGAATCCAGAGTTAATCGTCTATTGAAACATTCATTCTAAACAAGTTAGAACATCCTAAAAAATTATCTCGTCCAAGACCGGTGAATTTAGTAATATTAAATTCCCCGAAGTAAAAGTAACCATCTAGTAATTATTCTATTTTTAATTCATTTATTCATAAGGAGTCTAATGGACAAATGATTATATGGAAAAAATTTCGTAATCCAGTGAATATAGTCCCTAAATTTTTTACGTTACGTATTATTTATAGTAATTCCTTTTCAAAGAATAGTAAGTTAATTATGCATCGAGAGGTTTTACACGGAATAAATAAAGATATGGAATATGATTCTATATTTGTCCTACCACAACCCAAAGGTGTAAGTTAAGGTGTAAGCCCCGTGACCATCAAGAAAAATATGAAAGGGAGAGATAAATTAGGCCCCCAAAACACCGGATCAATCGACAATCATTTCAATACCTAAAAATCATTTTGACAATTAGCATCCCATGAAAATCAACATGTTTAGTCAAAAATTTAAACATAGGTTTAGCAATCTTAGTAAAATTTTCAATAAATCTCCTATAATACCCCGCATGTCCCAAAAATTCTTACTTATCTCTCGTGATGTTGGTATTGGGATTTGTGATACCGCTTCACTTTTGCAATGGTCAAAATTTATCCCTATTTGTGACACATGGTGGCCCAAGACAACTTCACCGCATCATTTTCATTCCATATTACCGAGATCTATATGAGCATCCTAAGAATGAATACAAACTTTCTTTAAATTTCCTAAGGCTTGTTTGAAATCATCACCATACACTTGGAATTCATCCGTATATACTTCCACACAAATATGTATAAGGGGTTAGATAAAATAAAGGTAATCAACCCTTTGAAAGGTAGCAGGAGCATTAAAAAATCTAATTGGGATAAATATGTAAGCATAAGTACTCCCATGGATAGGTAAAATTAGTTCTATCTTTGTCTTATGGGGATACTTGGATCTGATTGTAGCCCCAAACCCATCCAAGAAGTAACATTTTTTCCTGATAAATTTTCAAGCACTCTGGTCGATAAATGCAGAGGAAAACAACTTAAAGTGGTCTTGTTTATCTCCCTATAATAATGCAAATCCTCCATTTCCCATTTTTCTTAGGAACCAATACTGTATGAGATATACATTTCACAATGATGGGGTATATAAAATTTGCATTGAAATGTTTTTTGTATTTCATCTTAACAATTTTGCTTAAGGGTTGGATTCATTTACTTTTTCTTTGTCACTTTACGTGACTAATTTATTCATTGGTATATATGTGATGTATGCATGTGTTCTGGGATGTATTCCTTCATATCTCAATAATCCCAAGAAAAATGTCCATATTTTTCTTGGACCATTTATATTACTTATTGTCTTTGTTCGTACTTAAATCTATACCAAAGATACAAAGTTTTTCCGTAAATGAGATTTCAATAAGTTGGACATTTTCCTCTATGTTTTCTTCTAATACCGCAAGGTAAATGATGAAAAAAACAATAGGATAAATGCTTCTTGAAATTCATTGTTGAAACATGATGATAACCACTAAAGAAACAATATATTCGATACATATTGTATCAAAATAACAAAATTATCGCAAAACACGTTCCTTCCGATTGTTCTTCAAGTCCCTTGATTTTTCTAAAGTTAGTAAGGGAAGTACGCATTCTTCTTCTCGTAAGGATTTTCTAAATAAAGAGTGCACTTCTTCAAATTTAATTGAGCAGTGGTAAGATAATCAATCTTTGAATTTCAGACCCATTAGAGATATTCATTTCCCGCCTCTACACCTAATGAGCAACATCAATAATAGATACAACTGTGGTCAAAATTTCTAAAACTATTGGGTGTCCTAGTTTGGTAGTAGTATTTCGAGAAATTTCTATGAAATCAATCATATATTCCAAAGAATATATACTATCACCACCACATCTTATAGACTTCCAATAGGTTTAACAATAGAGTTATCTTCCAATTCCAAATAACAGGCATGAATCTTATTTCTTTTAGTTGCAGCAACTTCATGGTATACAAAGTCATTACATTAATGGATGCTCCCAAGTATGCAAGAGTGTTAGGGAAGAAAATTTCTATTAACTTCCATAGTTACCACTCTGATTCCCCGGATCATCATTTTTTGGTGTAGTTCAGATATCATTTTACATTTTTGACTGACATTTTTGACAATATGATTATTGCTTTTGTTCCTCCCCTCGTATTTTTAATGCAAAGATACCTAATAATTTTATTGTAAATAGAATGACCTTAATATCTGTAATAAAGGGTATTTATACAAAAAAATTTCTTAGCTTAGATTCCAAATCATACTATATGGGGGTCTCGATTTTCTTTACAATAAATCTTTTCACAGAAAAAGGAGACTTTTTATGTTCCAATAGCTCTGCTGCTTCTTTAATTCGTTAATTTTTTTTTAACTCGCTTTTCTTTTCATTTTCCATTTGTTCAACCGATTTATCTTTATTAATGGTTTTCCGAGGTCTCAATTGAATTTCGCTTTGATGGGAAAGGAAGTGATAACATAGGTGGGAAAATTTTTGTATCTCAATGTTTTGCACAGGTTTAGGGAGGCTCCGTTATTAGGGATTAGGATATAGGTTGTGCAGAAACCGCATTGGTTTAGGAGGGTTGAATGATGGTTGCACCGTTTATGAAGATGGGTGAGTATTTTGAGTTAATGGCAAGGGTTGTGGCTATGGTAATGTAGATTTTTGGAGAAAGGGTGGCCATACCCTTGTTGAACCGAGGCATATTTAATGCATAAGGCATATAAGGTGGATATTTTCATCGAAATCCAGGGGTAGGAAGGGGTTTGGTCTTGGCACTTAAAGGCATTCCCATAAGGATTCTCTCTCCACTACTGGTTCCAAGGTGAATTCCGAGGTGATGAGCAGGGCATAAATAATAAGATGACCGAAATTTCCATGGTTGATACCGGACGAAAGCATGAATGTTAGGATCTTGGTATGTTATTGTTTTGGCGGATGTCCATGATGGTTTCGTATATGATTGGGCAAACTCGCCTTTTTCAAATTTCACCTTGTAAATTTTTTGTAATACCGGTAGAGAAGGGCATTGTTCAAAGGGTGTTTTCATGGGTGAAAATTCATAAACTTCTACCGCAATTATGGGACATTCTCTCTTAGCATGTTTTGATATGAATTTAGGATATAAATACAACTAATTCTTATTCCTCTTGTTTCTTCTTAATTTTCATAATATCCAACTGATCACTAATATTATTTATGATATTTGCTTTAAAATTTTCTAAGAGGTTCCCTAGTTCACTTCAAGTGACACCTCTGTATGGGTTTATAATTGTGACACATAATCCATCAAGTTGTCTCGAATTCTTTTCCCTACCTTATTTTGGCTCCAAGAATAATTTCTACACAATTGATCTATCAAGAAAAGGTTTTTCAAATATCACCTAAACTCGAAGAGATTTAATGTTTCAATGTATCTTTCCCTTAACCATTTTAGGAATATAGTCCTAAAGGTCCTTTCATCCAAATTAACTATCCGATACTTATGGTAATTATAAAGAAATATTTCAGGGTATTCTTCCAAACTCCTTGCTTTCCATTGGCTACATTCTAAAATATCATTAATATCCCCATTTTACAAACATCTATCGATATTTATTAAGAAAGATAGACTTCATATCATCCCAAGTGAATAGATAGTATGTTTTCCGTACCCATAAACCACCTCATGGCTGAATATTTCAAGGTAGAAGGAAATATTATTTTTTTTTTGCATCCTCATGATAATTATAACTTCGCAAAGAATATCAAACGCAAATTTAAAAGGTCGTAGTCTTCAAAAAGACGTAATGCTGGAATGTGGGAAGAGATTCCAAAGGTATTTTTTCATAATAATGTCGTGACATCCGCATCAGGGAACTAATTGTAGTCTCTAACTCTTCCTCATTCTCCTGTTCCCCCTCTTCATTGCTATTCCCGAATTACTAGAGTATTCATTCTATCATTATCTCTGTTGATCCCACCATTGTTTTTGTCATTTTTTCTATTCTCCACTCCTCCTCTATTAGTCATCCTTGCAATAGGTCCAAAAACTAAGCTCTAGTATGGTATTCCACCAAAGATGATTCACCAGGTTGGGTTTAATATTCCCAAGTACCAAGTCTCTTTGAGTTCCTCCAAATGTTGATTCTTTCAGGAGACTATCACAAATTTCTGCTCTCACAAACCCTAATGTGGTTTATTCTTGCTGCAATATGTATTGAATTTTCCTAAACTTCTCCAGATATCTTGTTTCCTTTCCCTAGGCCACACTTTTCTTGCAGCAGGTTTCTCCTCCTCACCGATACTTGCATAACGATCAACATTTTCAATTGGGGGTGTTTTTGTGAAGACCAAATAATTATGAAAGTGATTTCACACTTAAATAAATCTTCACTATCTCTAAGCCTACCCATACTCTTGCACAAGAAAGGAAAATTACTATAAAAAATTATTTAAAGGAAATCGTACTTGGAGAAACCCCACCATAGTGTATGTGTGGCTCTTCACTCATGTCTTGGCATACACTTTCTTCCCCTATAACTTCTCAAACTCCTTACTGCCACTCCTAAATTTATCAAAAGGTTACCTCGTACTATTTGAAATTTCTAAACACCAACAAATGTTATGGTTTTTATATGTCTTTATAATTCCCTAAATTGATATTGTCAATCCTAAGTTCGTGAATATTTCACTCTTAAAAATAATTACTGCTCAAATCTAAATTAATTATCATATACTCACTTAGTATTAAATTAAGTAATGAATAACTAAATTTTGTTTATAGTTTGAAATCATTGCACTAAATATTTATGAAGCAAAGAAACCTATTACACCTTTTAATATCACACCCATAATTATAATCACTAACTCATTCTTCAATAACCATGCAAAAAAAATGGAAATAAAATTAACAATCAGCCATCAATAATGCTTACAACCTCACTTAATAATTTACTTTACTCAAAAATATTCATTTAAAACTAACCTCAAATACAGATAGAAATAAAAATATATTAAATTCAAAGGCATTCACACAACTCTTTCTAATTCAATAAGTTGATTCACAATTAATCGAATAAAGAAATGACACACAACTCTCTAATTGAACAAATTTCATTCGGAATTAATTAAGGAATGAACAAGTGGGAAAACTATTTTCAATTCAATATCCAAAGTTGCTTGAGAAATTAAAAAAAGGGCATATTGTTCTTCCTTAATCTCTGGGATCCAAGATATGCTTCTAACATCACTATTAAGCGACTCCCTTGTTAAAATTATAGATCCTAGGACAAATCAAGTTGGTTTGTTCAGATCGATAAATTTATTTCAAGGATTGTAACAGAAAATGCATTTCCCATAAATCCAATAGCAAATGGGTTCGTTATTTCAAAACTTATCATCGCTCGGGAGATCAACATAGAACCGAAAAATCAAAATAATATGTATCTAATCTAAAAATGGGTGGCTAAATTCAAAATGTTTATGCTAAAGGACTTCCTACTCGCTTAAACAATTAAAATATATTTCTTATAAATGATTTACAGTAAATGATTACTTGAAACAAGTGTATGTTTTTTTAATAGTTTAAGTGCTTTAAGAACATTTTTTTTTCCCCCCGGGAGACACATGTGAACCACATAATGCGTAAAAATGTTAATGAACACACAACAAAAATTTAATAAAGGAGTTCACCCGAATATCGGGCTACGCTCTCCCTGATATTTTTGTCAATTGACCTGATCCTTGGGATTATGATGTAGAAATTACTTTTATGCTAAAAACTCAACTCAAGGAATATTTGGCTTGTACCATTGGGTTTAGAATATCATCATACCCCGGAATGGTTGTCATCACTCCTCGAAGACAAAATCCAAGCCTTTGACTTGACCTCATCTCTGTCGGTGCCCTTAAGCTTCCCCGAGCTTCTCTTTGGCACTAACCCCTCGGTCCTTTTATGTCCTGAAACCTGCACATAATATCTCTAGAATATATCATATCTAAAAAATAAACCGATTATTTTCTCAAAATGAGCTTCCGTTTCCCAATATAGGCTCTCATCCACCGATTGTCCTAAGTCATTAAAACTTCCGTGGCTTCTCAACCTTCAAAAATTCTCCAAATGACTCTAAACATCCTTCACTGATTCCACATAATTTCAAAATAGTCGAATAGACTATTCATTTACTAAAATTGGCCTCTCGCCGCTCTTGTTACACTTCCAACACCGGTGGCACACCGTTCGGGGTCACCGAAAACTTTCTTCAAGAATATCGGCCTAAAAAAGCCTTTTTAAAAATATTATCAAAATCCCCCTCCAATGGATTAATAAGGCTAAAAACAGCCATAATAGACTACCGGGTTTTCTTAGAATGGATACTGGCCGCCTAAATAGGCCTCACTTTCCGTTGGCACTGTGGCCCCTCAAACCTCTTTGAAGCATCTCACCCTTATAAGTGCTCTAATGGCTCTAAAAACCTCAAAATTAGTTCTAGAATGTCCGAAACACCCAAAATTGAATATTGATTCTCGGTAGCAAGGCCCTAGCCTCCCTTTGCCAGCCTCATTCTCAGCCCCACCGGCTCCTGGGTGGCCTTAGAATGCACCGTAGCCATACCTCCTCAAGTCCTCCTCGATGGCTCGAAACCCTCACCAATGAGTTTGGAATGTCTAAGATAGTCGAAATTAACTATTCAAACTCTCAAAATAGTCTCATCTAGCTCAAGATAGAGCCTAATAAATTGTTGTCCGTCACCCTAATCAACTCCACCAAATCGAGCAACTGCACTTAACCAAAGATATGCTTGGAAAAATCTTCCATAAAAACGCGCTACCATACTTCCCTTGCCAGATAACCATTAGCATAATCTAGGGCGATAAGGTGGTGTTGCCACATGTCATAAAATCTCACTAGTTGAATTAAATGTTGGCGCAACTGCTTGCAATCATCGTTTACACCCTACCATGTGACAAGTGTAGCATTAAATCATAGGATTTTGTGGGTTAATGGTTGATGTTAAGCCCTTGGCTTAGGGAAAATGGTCATATGGGGAGGAAATGGCCCAAGGGGCCGGCACCTCCACTCCTCAAACATCAAACAAGCAGAACCATAAATATAACATGCACGGGCTATATGAAGAACCACATGTAGCTCAGCAGTCATAGCATTGGCATGTACACTCAAAGGTCTTGGGTCAACTCTGTCCTCTCCATAATAATTTTACACCATCAACTCGGGCCACTTGAGTGCCTCCGTGCCTCGCCATGTGGTGGCCTCTTATTGTCCGAACATTACGCCCATTTAAATCATATACTTGTAATTTTTTGATTAAGCCCGGAAGGAATATTTTGAGGAATATTCCAGGAATATTCCTTGTAATATTATTTTCCGAATATTCAAATGCCCAATCAAACCCGGTCAAAGGTCAAAATTGCGCCTTATTGAACTTTTTCAAATCACGATAACTTCTTCCTATTGTCGCTTTTCGAATCGGCTTGCGACGCCACAGAATCAAGAAGATGAGATTCATCTAGTTTTAGGTTCAACACTTTTCAAACACTTTTAATTTTAGCTATCACTTAGGTCCTTGATCCAAATCTAATCACACCTCCCCATTGGGAATCTTTTGGACCCAAAAAAGATCGATTACCCAACCTCGTTCGGGAGATGAGAGTACAACACCCTCACATCTGTGCCTTTTGCCCACTTTGTGTTGCTTGTCTTAGTTCCTTTGAGCTTCTAACTTGAAGGTAGTCAACACTCTCCTCCCCTTAGATGCTATTGTCCTCCGTTCAGAATTGTCCTCTTTATTCATCCATAAATTTATGGCGAGAAAATTTATAGAAGGTAGTCGAACATCATTTCTTGATCATCGATCCAATATGGCTCAAAACGTAAGTTTTCAATAGAAATACATGCATACATAACTAAAATTTGCATATGTACAAATCAATGTATGTCTTCCCTGGTCAAGAAGTCAAACCACTTATTATCAAGCCACTTCCATGGTGATTTTTTCACTCAAAATATTCTTCATGTGAAACATATGTTCTCAAATCAATGATGGAATATTTGGTTCCAATCAACACTATTTTATCCTCTTTTCTTCATGTGCTTTGGATGTGTTAGACACCTAACTCTTATGGCTCATGCAGAAGGCAGTCAAATACAAGGAGTCCATGACCTTGGAAGATGAATCCAAGGGTCACAATTATCATTATAAATGTACATCCATGGTGAATAATATGTATATCTCATGCTTATCTTTCTATGTGTGTTTTTACCTTTCTTCACCCACCACGTGTGTGTTGAACATGGTATCGCAGCCATGATGAGTGGCCTTTTGGAGTTATGTGTTAATTTTTCTACCTTTCATTGAATAGCTCTAGTATTTGTACAAGACAACATGTTGGTCTCTAACGCTCCTCCTTCTCCCCGACCATCTATCACCCCGAGCGCAAGCCAAGGCCTCGGGGCTCTTTCGTATTCTCCGTCATATCAATTTCTGATATGTAACTCCTTCTTCCTTTCTGCCATGGTTCTCCGTCGAATTCTCATCTTAAAATATCTATGATATCTCTATCCATTGTACAAGGTGTTTTGGAATTATCATCATAAAATATCTCGTGATATCTCTATCCATCGCTCTTTCTTGCACAAATCTTAGTGATTCCCTTAAAGAGCGCATGAGCTAGGTCGTCCTTTCACTCTCCCCACATCCCTCAATCAATGGGTGCTTTTTTAAACTTGAGGTAGGACAAGAGAATGAGAAATCAATGGTCGAGGAGGGGGTCCATCCACCCCTTGGAGAAACCGCACCATCTATTCCCCGTCATTTTGCAAACTCCTCGCTCGTCCCCTCCCATGCGTACTCCCCGCTACCTGCTCCTCCAATCCCACGTCGACTACTTCATGACCTTTCAAATATCCCGCATATTTTTATTCCATCGCCATCACCACCTTCTAGGGTAAGGAGCTCCCCGAGAGATAATAACAAGCTATGAAAGAACCAATGTGCCTACATAGCCACTAGCTACTCGATTAGTTTCATATCAAGCGATATATTGGGCTCCTGCATTTGGAAAGCATGAGAATTTTTGACATAGAATTTGAACAGAGATTCTCTTATTGACGTCCTCGCAAGAGTTGTAGTCGTCGTGTCGAGAAGCGTCCATAAGAATTGCATGCTCAAAATATTTGTATTGTTTACGGCCTCCATTCCTTTACCAATCGCTACAAAACACTAGTGTTTTCCTCCATCGACATTCCGATGTATCCTTCACAATTTAAACTCAAGGACACAATTCAAATTTCAGCCACCGTTCAGAATCACCATCGAGCAAAGATCACATTTTTAATTTTAATTTTGCGTTGTGAATCAGTTAGTGGCAACGCTATCGAATTGTTGAAGTTGTTTGATTCAAATGATTTTCCTCCCACAAACCTTCTTCTCTATTCGTCTTAAATGTTTATTTTTCCTCCATTCATGAAACATTTTTTCCCCGTGAGGGAAGAATGGAAAATATTTGGTATCGTCCTCGTGGAGGCACCTTTTCCAGGAGGTCTTCATTGTGTGGAGGACTCCAGATGCCATACTTTTAAATACCGGTTGATATATTGCTTCTTTAATCTTGTCTTGCATCGAATGTATGTGAGATTTCCGTAATATAGAAGTCATATTTTGCAATGGACCAGTAATTCTGCCGTAGGGTGTCAAGGTGGGCCGAATTCAACAATTTTCAAAGGGGATGATTCCTATCTCTTGTGATTGTGTATTAGTACCAAGCTGATTTGGGTTGAGTTCAGCTTCTGGGAGGAGGGATGTGTCTTACCTGTGATAAAAGGGTGTTGGTGTACATCTTTCTGTAATTCATTACTGTGTTCTTTACTCCAAAATTTTTTGTAAAAAGGAATATTGCTAAATTAATGAACGGAATTGTTTTTCATGGAGTTTAGTTGAGTTGAGATGAGTTCAGTTTTATGTTCAATGTGGTGCAAAATAAGCGTTGAGTGTCGACGATCCCAAGTGGTATTGTTATTTTTTAACCCACCACTAGTATTGTTATTTTTTTCTTCTTTGTAACCTCGTAACATTTCTACTGTTTTCTTCCACTCAAATTGAATTTCGTATTCCCTTTGAATCCCTATTCGCATTATCTCCTCCTTGAATGTTGAATTAAACTATTGGTGTTGAATTAATATTGAATGTTGGTTCATATAAGAAGAATCAATTATGCATTGGAATGCTTTCCGCGAAGGCCGTAAACTAAAGAATGTGTTTGCAAACAATGGTTGAATATGCATTATAGTGGGCACACCCATGTTGAAGTTTTTCTGATGGTCGATGGAAAATATTATTATGGTTGGTGCATTGTTGGTACTCCATGATGCATTAACTATACCATGTGTTGAACCTAACCATGATTTTTCGTTGTTGCGCATTGAAGACCTTGTATGCCTTGGAGTTTATAAATGATCATACATTCGTACCATGAGTTTAGCTTCCAAGCATTTGCAAGAAATGGATAACGTTAAGTTGCAAAATAAATTTATGTTTGGTCTTCCATAATTTGAGTAACAAGATTTTTTCCTTTTTAAATCGCATAGTTGGAAGAAATATTGTAAATTTATTTGAAGTTGTTTATTATTTGAAAGTAAGTTGAATCACATTGTAAAATGTGTGCATTATTCGCTGAATCTGACACCCTTCATTTCTTGAGCTGAGTTGTTTGGCAAAATGGAAAATTTTATTTAAGTATTACAAATTTTCTTGAAACTTTGATACAATCCACTCGTTGATGACACAATACGAATCAAGAAAAATCCCTCTTCTTGACATTCGTAATTTCCTTGCATCATGCACAAGAAAAGATTGAGTTTTGGTAGCTAGAATCTCAATTCCGCAAGAAGAATTACGTGCTACCGTGGTCATCATTCTAAACCTATTTCTATCTCGTAAAATTGAGAGGGACTCCCTTTAGCAACAAGAATATAAAGTTACAACATTCAATATTCAATTCCCTTGTACAAGAGAAGATTTAAATGAAAATGCAACAACTCACCGCACTTCCCAAGCCCATCATCGTACCTTGGGAGAGCTTGTCCATAACAAGCACAAACGAGGTCTTGATATGAAAAAATGAGTTGTCCTTTCATATTCTAGACTACTCCAATCCCATCAAATTTCGTAGTGCCGAATTGGTCTACATAATTCACATTCAAATTGTTCTAGATCTCGTCTTTCCACAAAGAACAAGAAAATTGTAAAATTCCAACATCGATCACGTTGGCCATATGAAATATCATTGTTTCGATCTTCACCCATGCAAGCACTAAGGTCGTACACACCTATCTTCACATGCATGCTTCAAAAACAAGCTCGTTAAGAACAAAGTTTCATCTTGGATGGACGCTTGAAATGTGGCATCAACAACAAGAATATGTTTAAGTCACATGCGAACTTGTTCTACAATATTGAAAAATCTTGCACTGAAGTTTTCTCCATCATCTCACCTTGTACCGACAGGGGAAAATGGTGGTCATCTACAAGCTTCAAAGCCACATCGTTAAGCTCCGAGCCACAATCTCTCATTCCGTATCTTCGCAGTTGTAGCTAGAGACACACGGCTCAAGTGAGCTTGAGCCACACCTCATTCTAGATTCGGTAGTTGTAGCCAGAGACACCTGATTCCCATGAGCCGCTTCCTTTGGTTGGTGGACAGCCTTAAACCATCTATGTGAGGTTGATATTCTTCCTCTTTAGAACACTTCATCTAGTAGAAGACTTGGGCTCTTCTTGCCACTTGGGAAGAGTCCTGGTGAAATGCATCAAGCATTCCAAAGGTTGGCAGGTCATCCTTAAACCATCACAAAAGGTTGTAGACTTCTTCTTTAGGTTGAATGTCTCCTTTCAAACATGATGGACACTTCTCCTCTAGTAGAAGCACTTAGCTTCTGCCGCATTTGGAAGAGTTCAAAGAATCGCAATAAGCATTGTATTCTCTAGTGCTAGTGGTCATCCTTAAACCACCTCTTTATGCCAAAATTTCGCAGAGCTGATTTAGCCTAGGTGCTTCCATGCATACTTTGCAAATTTTTAGCCGACAACTCTCTTCTGACTCACACATACCCCTTCGGACTAAGGGGGAATGTTGGACACCTAACTTATGGGTCGATGTGGAAGGAAAAAAGTCACTAAGGGGATTCAGTGACCTTGGAAGATGAATCCAAGGGTCACACCATTGTATTATAAATGTACATCTATGGTGAATAATATGTATATCTCATGCTTATATTTTCTATGTTTGTTGTTACCTTCTTTCACCCACCATGTGTGTGTTTATCCCGGATGATTAGTTGGATGCAATGTCCAACATTGGGTAATAACATGTCCCTTCTTCTCGAGCGAAGTATTTTTCACTCCTTTGCAAGTTTCCTTCGCTTCAAATTTTTCCGTATGCCTTCATCCTCTCCATCATCTTGAAACATCATGGTTGGACACATACCACAATAGGAACATCAACTCTTTCTTTCCATTCAAGCATGCATATTTGTCATGCTTATCGAAACATAATCAACTTGACTATGGGAAGAATTATTCCCTCAAATGCTACTTTGCATGTCCATCCTTTTTACCTCTTAAGGAGATGAGCTTGTAGAGGTTCCGTCTTTCCTTTGAAGACCAACATTAGTGTCCATCTCTTGATAACTCCGTTAGAACTCATGCTCGGCTTATGTCGGATGTCTACAAACATCTTGCCGCAACATAGGCTTCAAAAATGGCAATCAAATGGAAACAAACTTAACATGTTTGTGGTTTAGAACTTCTGAAACAAAAGTTCTTTGAAGCCGTCTCACGACTTCATGTATCGTAGTGTTTTCTACGATAAGATTGAACATAGCCTAGACAAAAATTCTTAGGCTATTACTCAACCAAAATAGGATCAATCATGCCTTATGCATGTTTGCATAGACTCCTGCTTTCATAGTCCATTTTTAACATCAAATTAGACCATATACCTCTATTTTTCTTTTCAAATGAACCTACACATCTATCCGAAGAGGAATTTGAAGACAAATTTGAGTATTTTACCTCTTCTTCAAGCATTTTCTTGGTTAAGGCCTCTTTAAATGATGGAGCTACATCTCCATCGCATGGCAATATTTTAAGAATTCTTCTTTCTTGCTTCATAGCAACCAATTTCTCACGAAGCTCAGTGCTTTCCGTGATATCTTCAAACAGACTTGCACCCTATCCTCAGATGAAGTCTCACTCCATCTCTTCATCAAATAATCTTGTGAAGGAGGAGGTTTTGAAACCTCACTTGAAGAAGCTTTCATCTTATGAAATGAATCCGTATAACTTCAAAAAAAATTCACAAAGCTTTCAAAAACAATTAACAAAGCTTCTCATCAAAATGGCTTGTAGAGTCAAGCTCTTCTTCAAGCAACCTTGAAAAACAAAACCTTGTGCTTAAAGGGTTCCTTTGAGTTCCTTTGGTTAAGTGAGAATGCCTTCAAATTCTCTTCTGTCCTCTAAACTTAGCTAAACAATAGATTTCCTTCCACTCCCAGCAATCTCAAACTTATAAGCAATAGTCAATTTGAAAACAGCTAAATTATTTGCATTCTTAAACACATTCAAGTCAAACAAGCAAATAGTAACCTTGTGCTCGTCACAAGAAAAAACCTTGCTATGATACCATTTGATCTCTAAAATGGGCTTCATAAATTGAAATTCTTATACATAAGCACCTCCCACTCGTGGTAAACAACAAAAGATCTTACTTATACATGACTTGTGCAAACATTACTGAAATAGGTATGTTTTTTTATTTGTTTAAGTGATTTAATAACATTTGTTTTTTATGATATTAATCATGTGAAATAACCATATAATGCGTAAAATAATCATCAACACATAACATGAAATAATAAAGGATTTCACCCGAATATCATGGGCTACATCTCCTGATCTTTTTTTTAAGGAACCACTTGGCTCTTTGGGATTATGATGTGAAATATTTGGTAAGTTAAAAACTCAACTCAGCATATTGGGTTGTACCATTGGGTTTAGAATATCATCATACCCCCGGAATGGCTTTCATCACTTTGAAGATGAACTAGGCTTTCCTTTTGACTTCGATTCTCATCTGTTAGTGCTCCTGCTTTCATAAGCTTTCCGTGGCACCAACTACCAGTTTTTTCTCACGCTTTCCAACCACCTTATATCACCAATATGAACAGTACCTCCAAAATAGACTAATCATTTTGCTCAAAATGAGCTTTTGCTTCCCCAATCTAGGCCTATCCACCGATGGCCCTAAGCTTCCCGAAACTTACCTGTGATTTCGGGATCTTTAAGGTCTCCAAATGACTCGAAAATCCTTCAATGATTCCAATGTAAAAAATAGTCATAATATACTATTAATTTCATCGAAATTGGCCTCTGGATGCTCCTGTTACACCTCCAACACTTGGTGGCACCTCCTGCTCTAACAATAATAAAACTGAAGCAATTGTATTTTACAAAAGTTATTAAAAGCTTCTCAAAAATACTCTCCATTGATTTATATGGCTCAAAATAGTTATAATATACTACTAGTTTACGAGAATAGATACCGGTCGCTCTAGATAGGCCTCATTTTCGTGTCGGCACCTCGGTGGGGTTCTGGCAACTTCGGAACTTTCACATATCGTCTTTTAAGTCCTATAATAGATTTTAAAACCTCACCATTAGCTCCACAATTTCTTAAAATCCAAAACTGACTATTAGATTCCCCAAGTAAGGCCTATAGCTTCCCGGCTAGGCCTCATTTTGTCATTGGCCCCTGAGTGGACTGGTGTCTCTTAGAACTTATTTCCGTATCTAAAAAATAACTCATGTTCTCTGATGGATCTTAAACCTCACCAATAAGTCTAGAATGTCTCGAGATAGTCGAAATTGACTATTCACACTCCCAATGGTCGAATCTAGCTCAAGATAGAGTTCAATCAATTTTTGTCTGGGCTGACCAATCACCCACCAAATCGGGAGAAAATGTAATTTAACAAAGATAAGCTTGGAAAAATCTGCCAAAAAATACGCTTGCATAATTTCCCCCAAGATAACCGTTAGCATTAATCCGTGTTAGTATACACACATGAGGTAAATCGCGTTGCTGAATTAAATACTGGAGCACCAAACCGTCGCTACTCCCACCATGTGACAACATAGTATTAAAAATTTTCATATCTTGTGGGTTAATAGTTGATGTTAAGCCCTTGGATCATGAAAATGGTTGAGGCGAGGGGCTAGCCCCTCCTTTCCCCAAAACATCAAAATCTGCAAACCATAAATATAATGCGCAAATCGATATGGTTAAGAACCACATGTAAATTGTGGTAAGGCATTGGCATGCTGTCGGGAGGTCCTGCCCACTCACTCGATACAGTTTTACACCATCAACTCGGGCAACATGGTGGCCTCTAGGCCCTGCCACGGCAGTAGCCCCCGATTAGTCCAAACCTTATGCCCATTTAAACTACGACACTTGTCATGTTCGATTGGACTTAAAGGAATATTCCTCAATATTATTTTTCCGAATATTCAAATGCCCATTCAAACCTCCGGTCAAAGGTCAAAAATTCGTCATATCGGACTTTTCAAATCGCGATAACTTCTTCCAACCTGTTTGCGTGAATCAGCTCACTTGCACAAATCGTGAAGACAAGAGAGTATCTCAATACCAGTTCGGCACTCTTCGAACACTTTGAATTTTGAGCTATCACTTAGGTCCTTGATCCAAATCTAATCATTATCGAAATATACAAATCTACACATTTTAAAATAACCATCTGGGAACTACCAAATCTTCAAACATGAACTCAAATCTATGGAATCTTTCAGATCTTATTCAATTACAAACCTAAGTATAGAAGTTATGGAAATTGCAAAAGAAACAGATATTTTAACTAAATTTTCCCTAAAACAAATCAAGCACACTTCCTATCTAATTGAGGTTGATAAAAAACCTTGCTGAGGTTTTTTGTGGTCCTTTCCATGACACGAGACAAGTTAATCTACTTAATAACTTCAGAATAATTATATATTAAAACATTCAATAAAACATAAGTTCAGAATACAACACAGCTTTAACCATATAAATACAAAAGTCTAGAATAATTATATATTAAAACATTCAATAAAACATGTCTGTGCATTCGAAATAAAAAAATAAAGATAGAGTCACGTAGTGTTTTACGCTAGAATTTCCTTGCCAAAATTTCACTGTAGGTCACTTCTCATACTAAACTGCCTCCCTAGAGAGTTTGGGCTGAATATAGTTACAACGAATGAATCGAAAATCAAATTTGTGTGACCTATGTTTAATTGAGTTAGCCAACTTCCAAATATCACTCAAGCATATCATATTTGTTGATCCAACTATAGTGTTATCTTTAGGGTTGAAAAATTCTAACACTACCTAACATGAACAAAAGAAACCATCTTCGAGATTCCCATCAAGCACTAGAACCAAATATGGAGTGAGTACTCGAATAGAGTAAAAACTAAGTACCTAATGCCTGCCTATATTTTGAGCCGGATGCTTTGTCAATGATGACCTCAATAAATCCAAGTTTCCATCCTTATATTTAAGAAACCTATCAATAAATCATTGAATATTGAGTCAAACAAATATAAACTCATTTAACATCTCATCAGACTAACCAAAGATTTATAAAACAATCTTTATTTCCGTGATTCTTACCTCCAATTGTAAAATAATTTAGGTAGTATGGAGCTACTTTGTAGTGTCAAAAAGGCAAAATAGATAGGTTATAATGAAATAGTAGAATAGGGTGTCAAAAATATAACAAAAGTAGGGCCCAATAGCACTTTCCCCGCATATTTGTCACCATCCTAATCCCCCCGAGGTTTTTTTTCTTTCTCTACTCATAAGATTCTTTGTTCTCCATTATCATTCAAGCACTCAATGGCTTTGTCATAATAGTCCACCTTTGTCCTAGGAATATTTAAAACCAATCCATACCTAAAATCATACTACGATCCTAATGTAATACATTAAACAAGCTGATGTATACCATTCAACTTCAAAATGCACAAGCTCTTACCTAATGATGAACTCTCTTCTTGGTACCTATATCCAACCCACTAAACAAGATTTTGCATGCAATTATTTATTCAAACCACACCCATCCACCAAGTCAAATGGCTAACATAACTATAATTAGATCTAGGTAAATCAAAATAGAAATGACTTCATCATGTCTTATCATCCATCTCAATGATAGATGGTTGTTGAGTTTCCCTAGCTTTTATCTAGTGTCGGATAGATATGAGGAATGCTCGCCTAACATCCCCAATAGTATGCTCCTTCCGTGCACTATAGATTTGAGCCTTGCCACCGATTCTGGTGGAAAATCCATTTTAATATGTTCCTTACCACGTGCCCAACACTCCAACTATTCCGTACCATCACCTCTTATTATGTTGTCATGGACTCATGTCCCCTATTCATCTACATTGAAATTATTATGTCGTACAATATTCTTCTTTTTCATCCCGAGGACTTGTTTTCTGCCCATTTACTCCTTACCTTTATCTTTCCATTTCCATCCGTTAAGATTCATTCTTACGTTTTGACTTCTCATAAAAGTTCTTCACCACAATAGCCTTCAAGTGATCAGTTCCATTATACCAATCTCGATCTCTAAATGCTAATAGAAATCCATTGAAAAGCATCTCAACTTTTGTTTTTTTCATCTTTAACATACTCGTATATACCTAAAAAGTTTTTATAATTTGGTCATATACTCATGTTTCAGTCACCAAACCCATTTTAAGCTCATACCCTTGGCTTTGTTATCGTATTACCGAAAGTACCTCTTCTCCGAAGAGTATTTGAATTCATGCCAATTCAAAGTCCTATGTTCCTCGATGCTCGACCCATTTTACATCTTCCCACCACATATTCGCTTCTCAAGGTTGAAGATAGTTATTCTAGTCTTTATATTCCTTCCTTTGTACCTGCGCTCAAAGAACTTATTATAAATTCCAAATAACCAAGCCTACATCCTTTGCCTGTTCAAATCTCCATCAAAATAGGTGGCTTTACATTCTTAGCCTCATTTGGAAATTATCTCCTATCACTCCTCCCGTAAGGGTGATAATGATGACATCATAGTGCTTGTCATTTGTCCTTAGAACTAGAATAGTACATGTGTCCATCACCTCCCCTATTCCAAGTATCCAAGAATCTACTATCTATGACCATGTCATCTTCATTTGATCAGAGACACGATTGACCTACTTCCATACACGCCATTAGCTCCCATCCTCTTATCCATATCCGATCCGAAGTAATACTTGTCTCTCGCAATTATGAATAACAACTCAAGATTTTTATCATATTGAATTTTTCTTGCTTCTTGATTCAATTGGAATGTTAGTTTTGTTGAGCCAATTTCATCTTCAAAATTATACTGTTGTTGATATTTTACTCATGTGCATAGGTTTATTTACGTGTTTATGAGTGTTAAATAGGTAAATGTATTGAGTTTTAGGTTAAATTCATGAGCATTATAACATTGAAAACCTAATGTTGAACAAAGCAATAAAATGTACTGAAAATCATCAAAATGATCCATTAACAAAGTTTTTTTTGATGGATTTCACTCCTCTCAGGCTACATCTCCTTGGTCGTTTCTCCATGGCTGGGCCTCTCGTATTAGCTCAAATGTAAAAAAATGTTGTTTACAATCCTCTAATGCTCCTAAAACCTACTCCAACATGTTGAGAACATTCAAATATACTAGGATAGACTCTTCGAGCCAAAAATGATCGAAATTTTCAAAAGTTATGCTTCATTCAATTTTTCCCTAGAAAATCCTCCAAAACTTAAGAGAAATCCAATTAGCACAGCCTAAATTTGGAGTCCCGCTCGCAAATGGTAGACTCCCAACTCCACCTCCGATTAAGCTAGATTAATTAACCGTTAAGAATAATTTAATTTAGCAAATAATTTTGCTAGCGCTAAACGTGCATTTAACACAAATCAATTAGTATGTGGTTAGCGCATTAAACAATGTTTAAGGGTTAACAAACTCGCTTAAGTCTTAAACTTCACTCTTGGTCATAGACGAAGGTTCCATGGTGAGGGGGTTACCTCCTCTACCGTCGTTAAACTATGGAAAACAAATATAACCCAACACTTGTACATAATAAGAACTTATCTCAGCTTCTATTAGTGTTACAAGAAATAGTTATGAGGCTGCTATGGTTGACCCCGACCTCCGCCTTCCACATGTGTAAATACTCGAAACATATGTATTTCGAACTTTGTAATATGAAATTTAGACTTCTACCCATAATTGAAATTCTGACCTGGGAGGTGCCACGTGCTGCCTTCATGGGCGCCACGTGTCCTCACGCCATTGGTTCCTCCCACATTCAATTAAATTGAAAACAAGTCACCCACTTAGCAACCATCCACTAATTCCAGAATCGACATAGTTTCATTGGGAAAAATTAAGGAATATTCCCATAATATTATTTTTTGTCGAATTGTACGCTATGTCACCAATCCGTCCTTTCGTAAAAATTTTAGCTATTTCAGAAAAACGAACAAATGTTATAATTTTCACATACATAGTCAATTTTTGATGAAACAAATTGCACCAAATTCTAAACAATGAGCTCTTCGTTGTCATTTAGGTTCTAATCAATTCGATAACTCTATTTTTAGTTTAACATCAGCACCCGATCATTACTACTCACCAAAAAAGCCTTTTGACCCCAAAAGATACTATCACCCTACAGTGAGTGCAATAACCCCCTCTACCTTCAATATCCATCCATTTGGCCATAGAAGGATTTTTTCCTTGAGTCCTATTACACAAAAAATTTTTCATTGTCCTTTAACTCTCTGCTCCCGAATCCTAGAGGACACTAAAAAATGACCTCTCAGTGTCCCTTTTCCATCATGAAAATATTACATTACATCCCCGGAAATCTGGGTTATTAAAACCTCTCGTTGATCATTCCTGAGAAGCCCAAACTTCCACCTTCTAGAGTCACCGTGTCTCCACTGCCGATGACCCATCCTAAGCTTGGTGAGGAGCATCGATCGCTGTTAGTATGGCCATCACACCCATGCCAATCCACTTATGGAAGATTTTTAAAAAGGAAACCAATCTTCATGGCCTAGAAGTTTTTAGGCGGAGAGTCGGATATTTTTTGGTTAGATATGGCCGAGCTTCCTCCCCGTCTCAAGGTTAAGCAAATAGGAACCTCCCATAGAGATAAGCCATTTCCATCATAAGTGGATACATTTCCCCCTCCTCCATTTCTATAATTCATCATCTCAATGCCTCCGTTGTTATAATAGAATACATAGCATAGAGGTTTGATTGCCATAATATTTGAACAAGTGAGTTGAACCTTAGCCTTTTCACATCGAATCGAAATGCTATCGGAGACATGTCGGATTCGTACTCACCAAGGAGAGCTTTGACATCAAGGTGGTGGTTGTAACTCCTCTTATATTTATACTATGACACTGGGCCGATATTTATTTCCATTATTGTCTATGTTGTATCATTATTTATAACATTCTCATCAGCTAGATAGGTTATATATGTATATGGCTGTTCATTTTGTATTCTTCTTGTTGCTTCTGGTCACTTGTAGTAATCGAATGTCATAGTAGCGGAGATCAAGTTTGGGAAAGAGAAGGATCAAGGAGATTTGACGAATAAAAACATCGCAAAGATCGGGATCAAGGTAGGTCATCTCTTTCGATATATGTTTCATTTATGATCTAGAAAATAAGTGTTAGCATGTTTTCTTGGATGCTGGACCCACTTCAGGGCTAGAGGACTGCTTATGTCCATAGAGGGTTTACCTATACAACAAGCGATGTATTCCACCGGGATATCATTTCTTTATTTCCTCTCTGTTTAATTTTTGGTTTTTCATTCATATTTTGTCCAATACCCACCTTCTAACATATTTATTGTTGTTTTTGAGTACTTCTAGTCATCAATCCTTATTCCGAAGTGATAAGGTCAAGCGCACCGTACAAAAACCTTTTTTTTTTGAATACTATTGAAAGTCATTGTTCTTTCTCTCGTATGGTTGATTAGTGCTGAATGCTTTAACACAATCAAGCTTTTCCTCCTCCAAAGACAGAGGGTGCAAACTCACCGGGCATCGTTGATTTCTTTTTGTTTGATTGTAGGTTTCTCTTCATCGAGTTCTAGTGTGTCTTGATTCTTCCGCATTATTTTCCAGTAACTTCCTTGTTCTTTTTTTCATAACTTTATTGTCTGTCTACTTTGTTTTTGACCTTTAATTTGAGTTTGCGATCCTTTACATCCTAGATTTTCTAGGTGTTTTGAGTCAGTTCCATTTGGCTCATATGTTTGTTGTCTCATATCCCGCTGTTATCCACTCCTGTCATCTCTTTTGGAACCTTTTGGTTTGATTTTTTTTGTTTTTCAGCTTGATTTTTGTGATTAGGGCTTTGAAGTGTTTGTCCCACATGCATTTGATTCTAATTTAAATCAACGATCATATATCACATTGCTTGTCTTCACCGAAACATCCATTATGTGTGATTGATCCGTGTTAAAAGTAAGAAGAAAGTCTTGTTTTGAGAACATGTTGTGAGATTTCACTTCTTAATATGTTAATTGTTGTGCATTTATAACTCTATTAGATAAACTATGTTACTTGAATACATTCGATTGATTTTTTCTCTATCTTTGAATTGTGTTTATACTGAAAATGTTAAAAATTCATTTTTATTTTTCAGTTAAAGGAAAATCTTCATTGTTTTCAGACATCTATTGAAAAACTAGAAGAATCGAAGAATTTTTTCATTTTGCTTTAGATCATGCACTTGAAGCAATAGTGAATTGTCATTTCATGTTTTTGCTTCAATTGATGCATTTATTTCATGAATTTACTCTTTCAAAATAGCATACAGTTTTCATTGAAATGAATAGTTTCCTTTTGCTCATATAGTCGTATTCTAGGAATTGTGACATCGGTAGATTTCAAACCGAGACCTGATCTGGATAAACCCTAAATGTATTCAATAAACCTAAGGATAATTTAGAATCAACTAAACAATTTAGAGGTCTAAAGCAGAGAAGTGTCTCCGCATCGTAAAATGTAGTCTCATGTTGACAATTCTGTGTGATATCCCATCCCATGTATGGAAGTATATTGATGTATGATAAGCATATTTGGGATGATCTCATCGAACAATTACACATTAGACAATATCATTTAATGGGACTGGGACTCTAAGTGTACCATCATGTATTTTTGGAGACACCATTAGGCTACAAAATTTGTATAGTTAAAGGAGTCACCACCTTGCAGACTTGATACACCAAAACAACATTTGGGAGATTGGTCGTATTACATTAAGTCCTCAAAATTTATTTTCTGTGTGTATATTGCAATTCATGGATACCCGGTAATATTTCATGCCTAGTTCACCATTTATATATATATATATATATTTTTTTATTTCTAAAATCAATTGCCTATGTCACATGGTCAATTAAGATATTTCTCACCACATCATGAGTAACTCCTTATGAATATATTTTAAAGCCTTGAATTAATCACCTCTTTTCCTTTTTCTCTTTTTGAGTAAAATTCATCGTGGTCGAACCATCAAGTTCGACTTTCCCTTCCTCATCCTCTCTTCCAAAGGGACATCATCATCATCTCTTTTTGACATTTCACCATCGTCGAACCCAAAGTTTTGAGCTTTCTCCTTGTGTTTAACCTCTTGCTACCCACTCTCCTCCCGATGATCTGCATAGATATATCGTGCTTCCTTGGAATCACTATTTGACGTAGAAGTATCCCGTGAACGACAATATATTCTTCTGACACATCTGCATAATATTCACCTTTCTCCATCCACGCATTGTGTTGCCTCTGCTAGTTTTTTTCCACCACTTGTTTCGAAGGAGAGGTTTAACTTCATTAGTTTCCACAACTATTACAAGAGGATGAGTCTTTATATATGGGGTATCAATTCCCCTTCGAGAACTTTCCCTTGGGGAACTTCTCAATCATCAAATGAAAGAATTGACAAGATTATATGTCCTTGGGACATCTAGTTTCTGTCTTTCTATGTTTTCTAACAAAACACCATCTCTGAAAACTACCATGGTTTGCATTTGTCCATATTCTTTTTTGCATCCTATACCTGCCCTACTCAAATACTATTTACGTATATCCACGTACAGCCAATTTTTGTATCATTGAGTAAGACCTCCCATCATTGTTCATGTATTGGTTCCACTGATTTCATTTTGGCCGGGTGTGGGGCCATCCCCATTTGAATGTCTTCTAACGTCACCGTCATCTGTGAGTGGATTACAAAATCACATCCCGACTTTCAACCGTTGATAGTGACTTATGCTCTCTTATCATCTGGGTCTGAAGTTTAACATATGATCGTGATTTACAAGCTTTCAGATAACCGTATACTCAACTGTAATGTATCAGTGTCCCATTTTTAGGTCTCAAGAGTTGTAGAATCCATTTGGTGTAAACTCAAAGAATTTCAAGGTAGCTCATAATTCATCTGGGGCTTATGTATCACAGGTCTCATGTTTTTGTATACTGGACAGTAACATACACCATAAGGAACAAGCATCGCCTTTATGTACAATCCAATCCAACCTTTTTCCATCAAGGTCAATTTTCCTACTCAACCCAGACAGCTCCTTGGTCACTGTAAGTCTCAACCTTACTTTCATCTAGGCCAACTTTTTCCAAGTACAACCCTGCTCAACAAAGGATATTTTTCTGAAGGTCAACCTAGGTCTCGGGGAACCTCGCCAACTCAACAACCGCAAGGTATCATGATGTTGTATAATCAAGGTGGTACTTCAGATAAAACCAAAGGTCACCACCACAAAAAGATCACAAATCAATACACCAATATTATAACGTGGTTAAACCCTAATAGGAAACAACATGGCCCAAGCCACATGACCACTAGGAAATTTATTAATATAAAAATAAAAGCATATATGTTTCTCTCATAAACGTGTTATCGAACAAATGACCCCCCTCCATGCTCTTTAAATAGAGACTTAATTTACCCGGGTGTTACTGCATCAAGTGTTGTTAATACCGAGGGAGAGAGAGAACCGTCGTATCAATACAAATCGTGATCGTTTGATTATAATATAAATGTACATAGTAAAGAAACATGCTTTAATGCAAATCTACACTAGACTAAGTTATTCTTAACTATTTTCTATGTGTCGAATATCCTAACATCCCCCCCTTAAGAATAAAATGATACATCAAGGATGCATAAAAGGTGACACAAAAGGAGCCTATTTTCTCATGTACCGAAATATCCTAACATCCCCCTTAGAACAAATTGGGATAGGATCAAGGATTTACAAAAGTGATACAATAGATAAGGAAGGAGGCATTAGAGCCTATCCCCCGATAATGAAAACTTTCCGAACTCCAAGCATGGATCAAAGTTTGGTGTTCTACTGTGAGTGCCTTTGTAAAGATACCAAATACTTGATCATTGGTTGGGAGAGTACTACACTTCTCAAGAACATGATCACGAAGAGCTTTCTAATGAAGTGTATCCGGAGTTCAATGTGTTTCATACGTCGATGATGAACCGGATCTTTACATAGCTGAATGGCATCGATTATCAAGCCAATTGGGGGTGGTAGTTGGATGCCGCCGATGAAGACCAAATTTAGACAAAGATTCCATGAAGCCACATGGCTTTCTTTGTTGCCTTCAATCGCACCATCATACCGCTTCAACCGAAGCAACAGAGATGGAACTTTGTTTTCTACAAGACCAAGTATGTCCTAAACCAAGAGTGAATATATATCCTCGTTAAAGAGACTTTCGTATCATCGTGATCAAAATCATGAAACCAATCAATAATGGAGATGTTCTTCCACCTCCGTAATGAATCTCTAACTAAATCAGGACGGAATATATCAAAGTATTATTTTATTTGTTTTCAGTTGACTTTGATGAGGTTAGATATTAAACTTACAGGTGATCAATGAAAAGGAAAGGTCGTGACAAGTATGGGTTAGATATAGAAGTGTACCAACAATTTGGATTTAAGATAAGGTAGCATAACATTTAGGTAGTACAAAGGATCGTAAAAGTTTCGACTGTAGACTAAAAGGGAGAAGGGCCGGGCTGGCGCCTTCCATGTGAAAGTGGTGTAGAAGATCATAGGCATACTTGACCGAGAGAGGGTAATACCTTCTTTAGATCTTCCAAGACTTGAAGACCAAGGAAATAATCCAAGTGTCCTAAGTCTCATTTCAAACTTATTTTTGAGGCTAGATCACATGGTTTATATGGTTGGGATCACTACCAGTAAGGATAATATCATCAACATAAAGAACAAGGATGGTGAAGGACTTACCCACTTTCTTGGTGTAGAGAGCATTGTTATAATAACACCTAGAAAAGCCATTATCTAATATAAATCTATCCATTTTGGCATACCAAGCCTCGAGGAGCTTATTTGAGACCATAGAGAGACTTCCTAAGGAGGAAAACAAGGCTAGAGAGTCTTTTTGACAAAGCTAGGGGTTGCTCCATGTATATTTCTTCATGTAACTTCATGAAAGAAGGAAGATTTAACATCCATATGATGGACTTACTTAAAGGGAGGTAGCAAGGGAAAGAACAAGGTGATAGAATTAATTTGGAAATAGGGGGAGAAGGTTTCAATATATTCAATGCCTTCAACTTGTGAAAACTAATAGCAATAAGATGAGCTTTATGTCTATCCACTTTTCCATCTGGGTCCAAACTTGGTTTTGTAAACCCATCCGCATCTCGACAATTTTTCCTTTAAAGAGGAATAACATCCAAAGGATCATTCACCAATAAGAACGATATTCTTCATTGATAGCTTCATCCCAATATGGATGAGATAAGAGGCTTCTTCAAAGCCTTTCCGGGATCGGGATTTTCTAGAACTTGATCCAATAAGGAAGAGGCTCTTCGAACTCCAGAACGTGTATGTTGTCGGGGGACGACAGGTCACCTACAAGATAACCGTGACAATCGTAGCAGGATGCATCTGTTATTGGTGCTGTGAGCAAAAGCACAACTTCAAGAGGTGGAGGAGGATTTTCATCCCTACCGTCATCTCAACTAAAGAATGGGGTTAAAAATAGAAGAGAGAGAAAGAGGTGTGGCTATTATGTCGAATTAGGGCTCGTTATAGCTGACATATTTTCATCAAATTTTACATCTCTTCTAATTATTATATTTTTGGATTTTGGTTGAAGAAGTCTATAACCTTTGAAATCTCTTGTGATGATCTCACCAAAAATGCATTTTTTCACTCTTAGGTTCTAAATATTTATGTTTCACATCCTGGAATATGGGCCCAAGCATCAAGCCCAAAAACACTAAACTAACTTACATCCGTTTGATTGAGCCCTCCATGTTTATTCTAGAGTTATATTTTAAAACCTTAGTAGGAGTGTGATTTACTATGTAATTTTCACTAAGCACCGTATCTTCTACCAAAAAATTGAGACAACCCTTTAGATTGAAGAATACACCAGTATTTTCTTTTAAGGTGTGATTCTTCCTTCAAATACACCATTTCGTTGTGGATTATATGGAACGTATGTTGAAATTGAATGCTATGCCCAATGCAGAAAGTTGATAACTTTGTTGTTAACATATTTCTCTCCTCCATTGTCTGATCTTAACTTAGGAATTGGATGTCCCGACTATTTCTCAACAAAGGACTTAAAGGCTAAGAACATGTTAAAAACTTCACTCTTGAGTTTTTACATATCCAGTGCATCCGTAAAAATCATCAATGAAATTTAAGAAGTACTTGCAACTAGAGAAAGAAACAATAGGAAATGGACCACAAATAATTGTGTACAAGTTGCAAAGGGGTCAAGCGTGCCAAGAGGCACGTTTGTCAAAACTATCCCGATGATGTTTTATGAGTACACATCCAAGAAAACACCACCACACAAGATACCATAGGAAGACCCATCACCATATTTTATTTACACAGATTTTGAAGAGAGCGATAGTTTAAGTGACCAAATCGTCATGCCAAAGTTTGCTCACATTATCATTATGAGCAACAAAAATGGAGGGGAACATTGTGATGACCCAAAGTTGTCAAACTTATACAACCTTGTGGAATCATCAAGAATGCTGCCGTAGCTAAATATGTCTAGGATCTTTTAGGTCCTTGATTACAACATCATGAGGTGATAATTCTTACCGTTTTCCTTCACCTAAATCAGTTTATCCGATAAACAGAAGGTTGCATGACAAGGTAGGAGCACATACTACATATTTAAACCGACTATTATAGATGAATGGCTCTAGGATCCTACAACACTAAGATATCTATCATCACCAACATAAATATGTTTGAAATATAATCATTTAGAAGAAGAAACATGGCTTGATTTTTGGCCAGGAAGATGGTCCGTAATCAATGAGCCACTCATGAGAATGAGAAGAAGAAGATACATTTAATTTCATAACTATATCTTGATGCTTGACAACGACAAGAAGAAAGTGCCATTCCCGAAGATGAAGGTGAAGAGTGCTCCAAATTGATGCTGGTTATCCATTGCTACATCTAAGGCTTCCTATCTTCTTAAAACATTTGGACTCTATATGGCCATCATGATTGCTGCAAGTTGCAATGTCTATCTTTCTTTCACTGTTTTGATTTTCTTTATCATTTTGGTGAGTTGTGTTTTTAGTTTGCATGAAATTGCTTAGGACCCTTGTTTGGTCTCGTGACCATACTTTTTATGATACCGCCTTTCTTGGGATTATTGGACATGATTGTTGTTAGCTTTGCAAGGCTTATTAGAAGCTCATGATAAGACCAAGGTGTAAGATTTTTTCTTATTCTCTTATCAAATAATTGCAAAAGGCATCAAAAGAGGGGTTCTTTGTAGGTGGTTCCCGAAGAAATGATGGCTTCTCTATGGAATGGAAGGTGGAAACAAATATAACCAGTGTCAAGCTAGAAAGTTAATGCATGATGAGGCTACCATCTTGCTTTTTTACCTTACAACCTTTCTAAAAGAAGTCTAAGGGTCTTGAATTTGGACAAAAAAATCTTCAATAGAGGAGAAATTATGGAGGTCCAAAGTAAGCAACCTATCTTCAAGTCGTGGCCCCCGATTTGATTTTGAATGCCAAAGACAATATTTAGCTTTTCCAAGGCTTCATGAGGGGTGTCAATGTCAAGGGTATGAAATCGAAGGTCTTGAGCAATGGACATTCCTATCAACCTCAGGTTGATCTCTGGCTCTACTTTAGTTACTCTTATCATCAATACCTGGTTGTTTAGTTTTCGTCTTGTGGCTATTCTATAAAGTCTTACTTGGCATATTCATCATGTGAAGTATCCATTGGAAATAATTGGTGTTGTTAAGAATAATTCATATGCACTTTCCATTTAAAAAAAAAAAAACCCGAGCCGAAAAGTCAAGCTACTCCAATGGAAATATCTCAAAAAATTAGGCCGATTA
The DNA here is from genome assembly GCA_034641835.2 of Pinus albicaulis. Classification (NCBI taxonomy): domain Eukaryota; kingdom Viridiplantae; phylum Streptophyta; class Pinopsida; order Pinales; family Pinaceae; genus Pinus; species Pinus albicaulis. The sequence goes on from CM076580.1 coordinate 416,960,439, forward strand.
AAAAAAAAACGACTCAAAATGGCTTTGATGAAGAAGTTATGTTTTGAAAAATCGAGTTGTAGATGTCGAATACACAGAATTGAAATTTGATGATGAAGTTCAACTTCAAAAACAAATCCCCGCCCACTTAACACAATTTTTTTACAAAAAGAAGCTTGTGAAAGAGACTTGAACCCAAGACATCTATTCTCATAAACTAACTCCTCACCAAGGAGATTGTAAAAGGATTCTATAATTGTTTGAAAAGAGGAAGGTTTTTTTTTTTTACCTTTCTATGAATCAGAGCTTTTTCCTTCAAAAAATCAGAAAGCAAAAAGAAAAACAAAAACAAAAATGTAAGCCTTGCGGCAAAATGTTAGATTTTTTGGTTATCCTTACCAACAACTATCTATTTTTCCACTATTTCTCGATTTCCCAAGATCGCACAAAGATGCAGAAAGAGCATACGTAGAAAATAAATCCCTTCTTCCGTTTCTCGATTTTCCGAGACCGCATACAACGCAGAAAAGAGCATACACAGAGAAGAGGGTATATAGATCCAACAAATAAATAAAACCTAAAATAGAAATAAACATAGGGAACCAAAATAAGAAGAACTATTAACAAATATAACTTCAAAACAAAAACTTATACCTGCATCTAAACTTACATAACTTCTAAGTAACCAGAACATTTTCCATAAAATGAAAGGCGTTCACATCGCAACAAACACTCAAACATAACAAAGTAGTTCTCTAGGCCCAAAAATGTTCGTAAATAATAGATCTAGAAAATGATAGTCGGCATTCAAACTAACTTTGGATTTGGATCAATGGATGCGGCCTCAAAATAGCTCTAATACCATGTAGGAATTTAAGGTGGTAAGTTAATTAGATCAAAAACCAAGGTCACCACTCACAAACAAACATCACAAATCAATACACCAAGATATCATCGCTTTAAAAACCTTTGAAGAGGGAACAAATTAAGGCCCGAGCCAATGCGCAATTTCCGTGAAACTTATTAATATAAAAAGTAAAGTTACATATAAGCTTTCCATAACCTGCCACGTAAAAATGACCCTCCATGCTCTTTAAATAGAGATCGTGGACCAATTGTCACTTTCAATACTAAGGAGAGAGAGAATCGGGTTGACTACCACAAATTGTGACCGCTTGACATAAGTTACAAATGTACATAGTAAAGAAACACACTTTACCTAACTCTACACTAGACTACGTTATTCTTAACTATTTCTTATGTGTCGAAATATCCCAATAAACATGTCACATCCTCAAGGGTAAATTACTCCTCCAGCAGCCCCAAGGTCGACTCCTGGCTCACAAGGTCAACCGTTGGTTCCTGGTTGTTGTTACCTTTTTGGTTCACAAGGTCAACCACAAGGCAATCGCATCTCCAAAAAATTTTAGCAGAAGAAAAATCCATATGTCAGAATTATGCTCAAAGCCGGACCTCAATGGTCTAACAGAGGTCGACAATTTTTCGGGTCAACAACTGTGATATGATCAAAATCAAGTAGTTTTCAATCCCTATGGGGAAATCCTTCTATACAAAACCCATGGGGGTAGAATTTCTACCAACCCTCGGTTGGAATCTCAAAGGGGTCTTTATCAAAGGCCGATTATGTCTTCAATCCATAATTTTCTTGCAACATTGGAATCGCTGATGTGTCGAGATTAACTAATGATCCGATCCTTTGTAATCCATATTGATTCGGTTCACCAAAATACCATGCGATTGCCCTAAATTCTGAAAAAGCAAAGTTCAGAGAAGACCTCCAAGTGCACATCATGACCTACCACCTTGGTGTCTTTTCTAATTCTTGGGTTGATGACTATGTTCATGTTGACCGTGTCGCTACAAGGGTACATCGAATGTCTCTAACCTTTCCAAGATTTCAACTCTCTCACTATGGATTTTCTCACACGCTTCAATTACCAATTCCCTATGAAACGAGAACTCACCTCCTCACATCCCCGAAGATACTCACACACACATTCGATCATAACCATGAATGGAGACAATGACATTGTTTGATCAAGTTCAAAATTCCTAATCAACTCTTGACCGAATGGTTCACCAAATACTCGTAAAATGAGATTGCCAAGGATATTTCTATGGGGGAATGTGTCATAGAAGAGCAAGCCTTTATCGGAAAATATATTGATCCGTTCTTTTTCCTACCGCACATCGTATGATCTATTTCCCCGACCTTCTTCGTGCTTCTACTAAAATTAAACTTCCAAAGCTCCAAAGGACACCACCGTCGACTACATCATTGGATCATTTTTCCATACTCTCAAGTCTTCTTCTCAACAAATCCACTTCTTCCTTTTATTATGTTCCATAGAATCCCTGAATCCCAATAAAACTACGTAGGTACGTCATTTAGTATACCGTAAAGGCATAAATATTCTAAGGGTAAAAATATGCGAAAGTGAAAATCCAAATCATGCCTCGAAACCAAATTTTCTCCCAAACCTCACCGATCATGGAACCAAGTGCAAGACTAAGTACCTGCCTAATATGTGATGATGACCACCACACTAAAGACTATCCACGATAATAAATTTAGTCATTTAATGAAAGGTACTCAAGGAACTCCAAGCAGTACTCAAAGAACCATTTCCATCTCATCAAACTCATATGGTGGAACAACCTCCATATTATTCCTCGTTGAGTTCCCAAGTGTTAATGATGAATGGACCAAAGACTCATTTCTATGGCACACTGTGTCCAAAGATTATTCCAATTAATTCTCACAATGGGCCGGAGAAAGAAACTTCCTATGATCCTACTCCTTCTCCTCCACCCTCTTCCGGCCTCTTCATATCAAAATATCTAACTCGATCTCATTATTTGGCCACCTTCCGTAGGTGTGGTTCAAAAAAGTCACTTCTTACAACCCAAATTTTCAAGTCGCTCAACATTACAATATCATCGATTAATTGGCTCATGCACCTTTCCACTATGTCTACGTTATAGGTTCTTCAGAGTTATCCTTCACAACAAAAATAGCTACTATCTACCATCGAGGAATTGATCCACCGATTCAAGTCTCATTACTTTCAACTGGAAATTCAAGTTACACGCCTTCCCATCAGCCTTATTTCCTTATTTAGGTCATTATTAATGGAATTAAAATCCATCGGTCACCGTGGATGAGGGTGCTTCCACTTCTATCATGTCTATGTCTTGGCCGGAAATCCATCGCCTCGACTCTTAGCCGCCTCTAAACACTTTCGAGGCTTTTGATTGAATGTATTCTCATCCTTTTGGTATACTCAACTTTCCTATCACTTTGGAAGGAAAACGGCCAATGTCGGCGATAAGTTGTTTACGCCAAGATTTTTGGGTGTAGAGCCTGATTATCTTGTTTCTTTTGTATCACAAAGGTTGCAACTTCGTACCCACTGGCAGCAACACCCACCCGTAACTAAACGTTTCCGGGGATCCAGGGGGTGGTTTGCGACTTTATGGATCCCCCCCTCAGCAAGGTTTCCGGGCAACGCCCGAAGCTGTAACAGATGTAAAATTGCCTCGTTAAAGTAAATAAATTTAGTCAACTGGTCATTCATTAGGCGAATGTCCGACGTAGAAGTTATGTTTGATTTAGGGATTTTTTCCATAAAGGTAACCCCTGCTTTGTGGCAAGGAGGGTATTTTATTGTGGTTGTGTATTGTATGTGTATTCTTAGAGTGAGAAATAGATAGGGAGACCGTGAGAGAGAAATGTGATTTTACAAAGGATTTGTTGTAGGTTGTGCCTCTTCATTTTGGTTAGATAATAGAAAGGAAGGACTAGCTTTTCAGGTGGATGTAGCTCAATCATGTGAGCCACGCATATCCGTGTCTTCTGGTTTTATGAATTTTGTGTCTTTGTGTTTTCCACTTATTTTATGTGTTGCATTGGCTTGTAATATAATTTCTCTTACAAATCTCAATTACAATCTTTACCTGCATCAAGGTATTGACTCATGTTATGTTTCTCAGGTGTCATCCACTCTTTTTCGTGCTTCATTTCCCACAAAGAAGGGGGAAGATCATAATTGTTAACCTATTGTAATTTTTTTATTCGAATTCCATAGAAAGTAATGTGCTATATTTGTAGCATACCTACTGCTAATTCACAGAGAGTTCTCAGGTAGGCCTTTTTAAAACATTCTTCCTTAATGGGTCTTTTTTTCTTCTTTAGTCGCCGAACACCCAAGCCATGTCAATATGATATATCTACTACATATAATCCTTGGATCATTCCTTCCTGGATAAAATTGCTTCTCTCATGATGTCATGACGTTAAGCCCTATTGAAATCGATTACCGTGAAATTATCTCGCCGCTCCCCGATTTTGATCATGCTACTTCTAGTATACATTTGACGCGTACTCCGAATATCCTTGGCTTCATTTGTTGGATTCTATTGATCCCTTGAACGATATGTTTCATTCCAATGAAGCTATCATAAAAGCCATGTCTCTTTAGGAAACACCTTGGGATGATAGTCATCATCGTTCTTCGTTTCTCCCAAGCTCCTGATAATATTATCGTGAATCGAAAATTTCGGTTCCCATGATCCAAATTGTCCACTTTAGACACCCATGTCGAAAATGAGGTATTTTCTGAAGGAAACATGGGAAGAATCACCCCAACGATGCCATTGACATTTCTATCAACCAGAATTGTCGAGAACATCCACATCTAGGTAACTTTCTCTTCGATGAGACTGTGCTTTACACTAGTATTTTTCAAGAGTTTCAAGATGTCTTTGCATGGCCATATGAGGAGATTCTACGCATCGATCATAGTATAGTGGTGCACAAGATACCAACTTATCCTAATGAAGCCCGTTTAATGCTGGACTTCATCCAAATGGCATCCTGTAGCGCGCTTGTTATAAAGGGAGAAGTTGAAAGCTTCTCAAAGTTGTGTTCATATATCCAATGCCTTTAACATATTGGGTTTCTAAGAGGTCCTCAGCTGAGCAAAAAGAAAGGTATTATCCACGCTTAAAGGATTATCGTTATTATCAATCGTGCTTGCCCAAAGATAACCATCCCACTCTTCATTGACCAAATCATTGATGAGTGTGCTAGGAGATAAATATTTTCTTTTATGGATGGTTTTTCTCCGGGTATAACGCGTATTTAACATCCTCGCTAGCCGATCAACACAAGACCGGGTTTCATCCGTCCCTAGGGAAATTGTGCTTACAAGAAGCTCCCCTTTTGGTGTGAAAAATACTCGCTACTTTCCAATGAGTGATGTCATATGCCTTTCATGATATTAAGTACATTGCTCATCCTTATATGGATGACTTACCCACTCATTCGCCTAAGCGCCATGAGCATCCTCGCCCTCACCTTCTAGAGATCCTTTCTCCATTGTAGACACTATAATATGCCTTAATCCACATAAATGTGTATTTTGCGTTGAATCTAGAAGACTCCTTGGGTTTGTCATTCCAAATTAGGAATCGTCTTATCCTCTGGAAATTCGAGGCTATTTTTAACTTACCCCCTCCTTCATCTTTACATCAGCTACAGATCTTACATGGAAGCTGGCTAACTTTTCTCTTCATCATTTTGTTCCTAATTATGTTGAACTAGCTAAAGGTTTTACATGATTTCAGTACATCCCATTTCTATGGGATGAAATTTTGAAAATATTTCGATGCCTTAAATAACACTCCCATCAACCTCCTTTATTGCATCCCCAAATTACCATCATGATTATTTCCTTATCTAGCAATCACCAAGTATTGGTATGGTATTGGTCCAAGATGACGATAATGGAAACAAACATGTTGTTTACTACCTCACCCATAATCTCATGGATACCGAGACTTATATTCCCATGTTGAGAAGTTAGGCTTTGGTTGTGGTTTAAGTTGTTTAATGTTTTCGACATTATATTTTTCTTCACGTGACTAAATGATATTTGATTGCAACCCAATCACCTACATTTGAACACGCGGCTAATAGGGGGAAAGTATTAAACGGATCATGATCCCACAAATTTGATTTGGAATTTCATCGCTCGCCAAATTGAAGAAATCACTAGTATTTACCGAATTAATCTCATCTTCCTCCGCATCTATATCTTCTAGCTTTGATGAGAAGATTCCGTATGATACTTTTTTCTTATCAAGATCGTCGACTCCTCGCACGATGATATCATCGTGTATCTCCAAACCCAAACTTTTCGATCTAAGTTGACCAAAAGATGATCATCAATGCATTCAACATCAATAACAACCTTATCTCTTCATCGAAATATACTTTATATGAAATCGTTGTCAACTCAATTTTCGTCGCATTTAAATTTCGCAGGGCCGAGAGAGCACTCTAATGATTTCCACTCTTGGGCATGTGGTAGCCATATGTATGGATATGCCACTACCTTGTCATTCGTCGTGCTGATATTTCCGTGCCTTTCCATCTTCATGATTGTATTCTTGTTGTCCAAAAATGTCACGCTTTCCATATTTATCAACAAAAATGCACGCCCCACCCACACATTTAAACCTGCTATTATTTTCAGTCCATATTCAAATGGGGCATTGATTCCATCACATGGAATCCCCCACTCGTGGGGCATACTTATATTATCTTCAAGGTCAACTATTTTACCAAATGGACGAGGCGATGCCTACATATGCCGATGATGGTAAAAATGCTGCTCAATTTCTATTCATTCATGTTATCGCCTCGTTTTGTGTTCCTCAAGTTTACCACCGACCATGGATCCCATTTTCACAATTACATGATGGCTGCGTTTGGAGTACCAACAACACACCGCGACATGATAGCTAGACCTTATATTATCCTCATGCCAATGGCCAAGTTGAAGAAGTAAATAAAGTTCAGTTCCTACATGCTCGTGCACCATTGGGATGTACAAGTGAAACTAGCATATCATTCTTTCACTATTTGGGCTTACCGAACCCTCGATGAAGAGTGCGATCAGATTTATCATGTTGGTTAGTATACAACAGCTAACTTTGATTGAATGCGACATCCCTTCACTCAAATTCACTATAGAATTACTCCCCGATACCTCACCAAAAGAGGAACATCTCCTATATCCGGAAATTCTTGACGAAACTCGTTGCTTCGCTACATTAGTTAATGGCTCGAAGAAATGAGTTTAAAGCTCATTTTGATCGACTTTTTCTCTCGCGTGCCTTCTCTCGAGGGATAATTGGTCCTTACATATGACCAAGCTCATGATAAGTCAAAGGTGGATATTCGAACTCAATGTGGTGCATGGGCCATATATCGTTAAACCAAGTTTTGCAAAAAGGGGCCCATAAGTTGATTGATTATGAAGGAAACCCTTTGGATATGGGCTTTATCTTAAGAAGTATTATGAGTAATTTATTCATATAATTATTTCTTTACATTAGTGTGTTTTCATTTTTGTACAGCTTTGGTTTGGTATAAAGTGTAGGGAGAAATTTTCCTACTTATATTGTTTTTTGCAAAATTTGAGTACATCATAATCCAAAATAATATCTGCCATGATACATAAAGAGAGACTCGCATGTCCCAAAACTAAAACTACAGAGATCAAAGATAGATCGAATCGATCATCATGGTTCTCATGATATCGCATGACTACTCGAATTACTCAAGGGTCAAAGAATCGATGAATGAAATCGACACCCATACAAAGGTGCCTCTCGATACGGCGTGGGGATGTCACTTACATGAGCATATTCTAAAATTCCAACTATCAATGTATCTAGGTTTTTGTTAATCTCCTCTTTAGCATATGTTCCCTCCTCATATGGGGTAGCATCGAATTCCCTCGCCACTTTCCGACGATAGGGGATATTCCACAGTCTCTTTGTTCCAACATCCGCATCACACAAGTTTGAACATCATAACACATACGTGAAAAAAAATATAAACATGAAAATTTAATAAAAAATGTTTTACCTCATTCATCCTAATGTTCACCCTATGGAAGGGGGAAGGTCCGGGTCACCTCAAAAAATTAGTCTCGGTATCAATGCCTGGCCCTCCATGACAATGAGGTGACGCCTCAACCAAAAAAGAAAGCAAGCCCGTACGACATGTGTTGTTCACCTCTTGTGTGAGGCATTAGTCGCTCCATCTAGTCATGCATCGATCCCATGGTATGGGTACTCACCACTTTCACCCACTAAAATTGGAAAAAAAATACCTCATTCTAGAAAGAATGATGTTAAGATTGGAATCACATATTAAATTTTCAAGACAACCATTTTTGAATTTGGCCAGCTTGTTTTTTCATATTTTCCAACACCGTTTCTTCCACCCAATTAAAGACGGTGGTGTCATGTATCTTTAATGGTTGTTTGGAGTTGAGCCTTCATAGCCTCATGTGATGTCAGGCTCCCTACTCGAATGTTATGGTGTATAGGACTACTTTGAAAGGAAAATGGTTGACACTACTTATATCTATCTTCCAAATGGAAGATTTGACTTCCTTTGGACACTACCTTCCCATCGCCATATCCATGCTCTCACCCGTGGCTCCGTGTCCCCGCCGATGAGCCTGCCTCTCTCTATGATAGACCGTTGATCAAGTAAATATCAAAACCTTGATTTCCAACTCTTTGGTCACCTATAATAAATCCTCCTTCCTATGTCCCAAATTTTATTAGGTAATGTAGCAAATTTGTTGAGATCTCAAGTCGAGAGTTAAAAGGAATTTTAGAAGTCAACACCAAAGCATCAAGACAATCTTGGTCCTCCATGGCTTCCCTATCCGCATCTTCATGTTCCCCTTTCTCTCCACTCAATCACCATTTTGTTTGATGTTTTTATCCGTAACAAGAAATTGAACAATGTCAGTCAAAACTCCGAGCATGAAAATCAAGTTTCGATTAAGATTTTGGGAAAATGCCACATTTTTCCACTGGTGATCAAAGACGCTCATTTCAAAAACTCTGCTGTGAATGATCGGCGTGTATCCCGTGTAAAAAATACTGGTACGGCATCGATCCCTGATAGGCATTCCCGCACCGATCCTCTCGCGACAAAGAGTTAAAACTCCTTCCCCAAAATCACCACACTTCATAAAAAATTATGAGACAGGTAAAAACGTAGATTATGAGCATGGATATACCTCGGTACCAATAGTTCTTTGATAGTCCTCCCGGATCACCCATACTCAGATTCTGAAGAACTGCTGCAAAAAGGGTAAAACCTCTTCAAGACGCCCAGAAAGTAAAAAGAGAAAATGTTTTTACTTTTCCTAATTTCTATAAATTTTAAAGTCACTTTTTAGGGTTTTTTCATATAATTAATGATTTTTTGCCTTAAGAAATGATAATGTGTCTATTCCTGTGCGGTTTAAAAATATTATGCAATATTTGGTGGATGATATTTAACTAGTTCTAGTTTATTTCTTTTTTAGACTCGGTAAAAATAAATGATTAATCCATCCCCTCGAGCTACTCCCAGCTCTTTTCTCCGACTCGAAAATGAAAGGATTGCCGAGCATTTATCATTTTGAACTCGTTAAAGTAAAACAAAATTTTATTTTATCAAGATATGTTTACTCCTCTTTTTTCGGGTTGGGATAAAATATTTATGAAAAAGGAACACTAGTCAATCATGACTAAGAGGCTCTCTTGAACATTGTTTTCTACTTTTTCGTATTCGAGAGACCATTCACGAAACGTTGTGTGAATTTTCATCTATTTTCAAACTCTCTAAACATGAAAATTCACAAAGTTTCACTTTGTCTTGACTCATTAAAATTTAATGACATTGGAATCGCTCACCATGACCCTCTACCGATTTCTCCTTCCTAGGGCTCGTAAAATGTAATTAGGATGGATTTTTCCGAAGGAAAACTTATATGACAAGCACATGATATCCCCTTCAAGATTGTTTTAAAAAATAATTGGGTACTTGCCAAAAAATGGTGGGGGAAAATAGGAAGTATTTATCACTGTGCTCGTAGTATTTCGCTCTTGAACATGACACTTGTCCGTAGTTCATGTCAAAGTTGGGGACATCCTACATTCGTCACTTTGCCCTCCATGGTTTTGGGAAATATGCTTTCCCTTCCTCATTCACCTGGGCTTCTCATTTTTCAACATGACCTATGATTCCATTTGAGTCAACATCGCCAAATTTCGGAGTCGTGTCACCGATATTTTCAAGAATACTCTCTTACGCTTTTATCCTCGGTTCTCTCGTTTAGTCTTTTTTCACAACCAACTTGGTTCCCCATCTTGTGTCGATGATACCACATCATGGCTCCCTTCCTTTCGATCGATCAATTCCCCGTCGACTCTATATCATTATCCGTGTTGATCTAGAGACTCTTTCAAGACGTTAGAGCTGTATGCCTTAATGGGTTGCTTTTTTGCATTCACGACAAGTTCACATCATTGGCCTTCGATCGCATGATTTCTTTAGCAATTCGACTTTAGTTCCTTATTCACATCTTGTGGATTGTACTATTAGTACCCTGAGGACCATTGTCATTATTGGTGGCCTCTCTCATGCATGTTGGGTCAGCTTACATCATTGGCTAGTATCAGTGATTTTATTGCATGTTCACCCCGTATCATTCATTCATACATGCCTAAGATTGTACTTGATCGGGGTCGTGATGTAGTAGCGTAAGACCCTAGATTTTCTCTCGATAAAGTCCAAGCTTCAAGGAGACATGATTTATTTATGACTATACACATGACTCTTTTGAGGGTGGTTGCGACCACACTCGAGTCTATATTTGTGATCCTTAATATTTCTCGCTGAGCGTCCATGCCATGGATCATAGTTACATGATCTCTACGCATGGTTGCTTCCATGCCTCATACTCATGATTATATCAGAGATTTTAGATTTATATATGTGTTGATTCATAAGTTTGCCGACGTTTTACATCTTACATTGTGACACTTTAAATAATTTCACCACTCACTCTCTTTCCACCTTCATGCTTTATGGGGCCTCCGTTATACAACATTTTTTTCATTTATCTCGAACTCCATTTTCTCGAACTGGAGGAACCTAAACATTGACCTCCAGGTTCCTTTTCCATCATGAAAATATGACATTGCATTTTTGTAAATCGCGTAATAAACTCTTCGTTGATCATTCTTGGAGTAGCTCCTTGAAAACCTATAGATGGAGCAACACTGATCTTGTAATCTCACCAAAGATCAAGGACCCATCCTAAGCTTGTAAGAAGCATGGGATCAAGATCAAGATGGCCATCACACTCGCATTGATCCACTTGTGGAACTTTTTAAAAAATGGCAGCTCATGGCGTAGAAGCTTCTAGAGCGGGAGAGTCGGGATGTTTGTTGGTCAGATATGGCCAAGATTCCTCCTCGCCTCTTTTGTTGCTACAAAAAGGAACCTCCCAAAGAGATAAGACATTTTCCCATCATAAGTGGATCCATGTCCTCCTCCATTTCTATAAATTTATCATCCTCTCCATTGCTCGCTAGTTAAAATAGAATAGAGCATAGTATAGAGAGATTTGATTGCCATAAGCTTTGAAGGAGAGAGTTGAGCTCTAGTTTTCTTCTGCCAATCGAATCCAAATGTGCTTTGGAGACATGCTTGATTCGTACCTGAAGGACAACTTTGACATCAAGATGCAAAAGTTGTGACTCCCATTGTATTTATAATATGACACACGACAAATATTTATTTCCATTCTTTTTCATGTTTGTGATTAATATTTATGACATTCCTTGATTATTCGGATAGGTTATATATATGTATATGCATGTTTTATTTGTATGCTTCTTTGCTATTTCTTGCACCAGCAGTAATTGAACGTCGGGTGAAATAAAGGAGACTGCTCCCAGGAATGCTAAGGATCAAGGAGCTTTGAGGAAGAAAACATCACAACATCGCATCGAGGTAGGCCATCTCTTTCGATTCATGTTTCAATTATGATCTAAGAAAATGTTGTTAGCATGTTTCCCTTGTTTTCACCCACTCTAGGGCTAGAGGGATTGCCTCTGGCCACGAGTAGGATCTACCTATACAACATCCCCACTGTAGGTATTCAACATTCCATCTCCTCGAATCAGTTTTTCGCTTAAGTATGGAATATTGCGTAAGCTCATCAAGATATTCCGGCGAGAAATTATCTATTGATGGCAGATGAAAATACTCTTCATCATCATTCAAAAGAGGCTCAAAACAATATCAAATTCTCAACATTAATAACAGAGTATATTTTCACATAAGGAGGAAAAATATAAGTTAAATGTTGTTAGTGTGAATTTAACGCAAGCGCATGAAAAAATCACTCTAGTTATGCATAACAAACAACCTCAACATCAAATGTGGTCACAATTTCCTTAGATATGCAACTAGTGATCAAAATAGTCATAAAATCCATATCTATGAATTTAAAGACATTAAACAACAAATAATAAGCAAGAGTTGCTCCATGCATCCACTGAAAAAAGACAAAAAATTTTAAAGATTTTTTTGTATTATGACATCCGGGAAGGGAACACATGTAGTTGTTACCAACAACAATTCCCCTCAATGGGATGGGTTATCGTATGTCCTCGCCTTCAGACGAATATCTCTTTTTATGGTTCGTAAAACCACAAAAATGGAACTCAAAAGGAGGTCACAAGAAAAAGTAGAAAAATATGACAATGATGGGAGGATCAAAGTCGACTAAAAGTATCGATCAAGAGTGATCTCTAGCAACAAAAGGTAGTGAATCAACGGAAAACACCTCTCTATTTATAACAAAATATTGATTTAGTATAAATATTGGTGTATAATTAAAATATTATTATCCAAATTCAGATCCAAATTTTATGGAATATTTACTTTATTTTGTTGGGGGAAAAGATTTGAATTTGGTCAAATCCCTTTATTTAGAAACAACAATAAATATATGATTTATTTAATATTTTAAGAATGTGGTTGAGTAATAACTAAATAAATAGTGATTTATTCAATTATTTATAAATGATTTATTAAATTTAAGAAGGAATATTATTTAAATAATGTTTTAAATAATTATTCCTAGAAAATAATAAGATAAATAATGATTTATCTAATTAATTCTTGTTTTGGGTTAAATATGACCAGGAATATTAATTGCAAAAGTGGTTTAATTATTTATCCCTTGAGAAAATCAAACAAATAAGGATTTATTCAATTATTCTCATGGGTTTCCTATTTAGACCGGAAATACCTTAATAAATTGTGTTTATTAAATTCATTTTTCATAATGAAAGAAATTTTACTATGGTAAAATTGGCCTTACATGGTGTACTTTGGTCCATCCAAGAGTAATCAGCAGATGACCGAAAATTGGTGTATTGTGATTCCCCCCAACGTGTGAGCGTTAGGAGCTAATTGTGTGGACCGAAGTACGCTATGGGAACTCACCTACCAGATCTGTGGGGAATGTGAGAGAGAGAAACACAGAAAGGCTGAAATACGAGAGGACGAAAGACCACGGAGGAGGTAGAGAATTATGGGTGTGACAAGTCATCCTGCTTTACAGAGTGAGACTGCCTACAATAGAAGGGGAGGCATACCTATGCTCGCCGAGATAACAAAGTAAAACAATGATGATGCGTCCAACAAACATGGACCGAACTATATAGTACATGTTAGCATAAAAATGGACCATATAAAAACATGATAATGGATCCCAAAACACACTGCCCTGTGACAACAACCATGACTTATAAAATAATATCTCGAGTACATGATATAAGTAAAACCAAAGAGGCCATGTAAAATGAAAGGGCTCAAAATATGAATGATACATGCAAACTAAAAAGGTGTTGGGCAAGCTCCTAAGGACAGAACCATCAAATATATGGAATTTTATCCAAGGCTATCATATAGAAGTCATCTCATGGGGCTATCGAAGGGCCACCTCCATGAGGTTTGAAACATCTCACACATACCTATGAATCATTGGTACAACTGCATATCACTCAACCATCAATTATGTGGATCTTGATCATGCCATGAGGAGTTGGAACTAAGAAACAATCAAGTGAAATGGAAATAAAGGGTCCCTTTCCTTATTCGAGGCATCGAACAAGAGTGAAGTCGAAACCATGTACACCTACCTCTATACTTGTCTTCCGGGAATGAATAAGATTATTTCAACGTAAGGAGGTCCGCCATAGTTGAGGAAATAAGGAATCCCCAACTAAGGCACCGAGGGGAAAATAGTAGAGTGAATAATATACCTATGCACCAAGGATGATGGTGGAATGTGGGGTACCGAGTAGTCAAGCACCCACTTCCCTTGTTATAGCATAGCAAAGGGCATGAGTGACCTAGCAAATACTAAATTGACTCGGGAGGGGATAGGGACAGATGACCGAGGGTAAAAATGTGTGACATGAGAGGCAAAGAAATGAAAGATGGAGGACTATGGAGGACAAGCAAAAAGGGACTCGTGACACATCGATGGATGCGATGATGACTCAACTCGCATCTCTAAACAAGGGGATGCCACTTCCGATGATGTCGCTATTGTTAGGTTCGGGGGGCCATAAAAAGATGAGTACAAGATGGTTACTCATGAAAAATTGACATGAGCATGGAAAAGTATGAAGGAAATGTATGCCCCAAGTACTAGTGTTGCAAGTGAAGAAATTCGATTTGGAGAAGTTACAAGTGACCTTCGGGAAAAGGGCTTCTCGGGGTGAAGTATCAAATCACCAAAAATGAAAGGATACCCATTTGAGAGCTTGGTGAGGGCTTTCAACTATGTCGATGGCTTTTCAAACCAAGCTGCCGCTTGGCCGCAACTATCGAAAGAAAATATGGGTTTCTTTAATAAGGCATTTTCCCTCCAATTTTATTCATTTTCAAGTAATATGGTGAATGCAGAGATATAGGCAAGGCCCTAAATCTTGCGTCAATCGTAAAACAACCGAACATTGGAATCAAGATCCATCAAGCCAGTGGTGTAAGCCGCCTAACCATATTCTTTCAATTAAGTGGACTAAAAGTTTCGCATTAGGCAACTCAAAGTCAGAATGTACTCAAGTCGCACTTCTTTTTGGGGTCTTTTCATTACCTAGGTAGTAGGTACTTTTGGTAGAAAACTACGACATTTCCAAGGAAATGGCTTGGAAAAGTGCGACCTCGTTAGATAAATGAGGTTTCGTTGCTATTTTTGTCGTAGGCTAGGATTATCGTTATGATGCGCTCTTTTCCTTTCGTATGCCGAAACATGATGGTTCTCATGGGTAGTATGGCAGAGTTGAGGATCAACTTAGAGAGAGAGATACCTTGATGCATTACATTTTTAGATCCGAGGGGATCATGTAGTTTGCGCCCGCATTGGCCGTATTTGGGGTCCTCAAAGTGTTGGAGAACAACTAATGAGGGCGAGTTCTTACTTTTTCTAAGGATGACCTTAATGCTTCTCGGAAGGATGGTCCTAGTGAATAATAAAGGTAAGAAAAGAATACGAGAATGAAGAACTTCTAAATGAGGTCTAGAATCATCCCCACCCACCAAGCCAAACAGACCAAGTGGTAAGTATGGTATCACATAAAGTAAAATCTTTGAAGAGAGGGTATCAAACATCTACGATATACAATACAGTAGAGGATGATAGTCCAAATATCCAAGGAATGGGAGGACAATCGACCATACCTAGATTGATGGGGTTCAGGGCCGAGACTTATGAAACCAAGTGAGAAGGTGGCCAAGGGTGTCACACAGCCCCCAAGCATGGGATACTTCTCAAAGCATATGTGATGGATGGGATTGATCTAGTATGTAGAGGTGGGAAATGAAGCCCTAGCTAGAGGAGTTTATGGAGTGCCATATATGGTGTCACTATAACAAAGAGTGTCTTTGGAGATAATGAATTAGTGCTCACTGAGAAAACATAGAGGTTGTTCAACAACAATGTCTAAGGACTGGTTGTTGATGCAAGATGAAGGAATGATGATGGGGATCATACCTAGAGTGATTTATATGTTAACATGGACCTCTAGAGGTTCTTCTCTAAATGAGGAAGAATGATGGTACTAGAGTCGACATGACCATATGTAGTAGGAGGGTTGTGGATAATTTCTTCTCCCCGGACTCTAAATACTGCCCCTTACCAAAACATTGGGTGTCAATGTAATGACCATGAGGAGAATGGATCAAATGCATGGGTTCGATGTAAGAGGGGTAGATACAAAGTCAGGTGGTATATGCTTCCATAAATTCGTCATCGTAATATAATATGGGGTGACTCGTGGAAGAAAGACTACCCAATACGATGAAGATACATGACTCATCACCATGAGAAGTGAGGTTCGACATGTGCATTGTCACGTAGGGTGACTAAAGAAGAAGTAGATGAATGATCCACCGATGTTGATTCCAACGTGATCACCGATGGGGAGATTAAAGGGGAATCAAAAGGGGATTCCCGCAGTGGTTCTCTCCACCGTGGATATCATGGATGATGACAAAAAGAGGATAGTGACCGAAGGGTCCATCATCTTGACATTGGGAGGGGGAATGTCAAAGGGGAGTGGATGTGTCCTCTATTTCACCCGAAGCATAATGTGCAAGTAAAGGAGAGCTTAACCCAAGATGGTCGGCCTCAGACCGGAAAACCACATTCAAAGAGGTGTGGTGTGCATGTAAGGTGGGGAAATAGGTGGGTATAATGGCCATGTGAGATGATGAAGAAAAGGAGTGGTTGGTGCTACGCTCTCGTGGGTTTCTTGCTCTGGCCGATAAAGCATCAGGCTTCGTGACTTTAGACTCAAGAAACGCGACACCGACAATGGGTTATGATACAAGGAAATTCGTGACAATTATGGGTAGCATGACCGACAACATCACACAAAGCACATGGAGGGGTGGCGCTTTGGAGGTTGTAGAGGAGCAAGGGTTCTCTCGGGCAGCCTTGTCCTTAGGCACCTTCTTGTGGGCTTTGCCTTTCTCACTTGAGGCTTTTGCAATAGGGGTAGGATTCAGTCAGAGGTGGCCGAGGCATAGAAGCAAAGGGAGGGGTCATGGGAGACCGGTTGGATCGGGGTCAAAGCAAAGTGTAATGTTTAAGCCACTACGTGGGATATTGGTTGGGGGATCTATTAGGAATCTTAATTTTTAGCAGACAGAGACTAAAACTACATAAGAAACATCGTTTCAACCAACCTTTGGGATTCTAGGATCTAGCCCTCCCCGGATCTAGAGAGGGATCTTCTCCAATAAGTGCAAAGATGGATTTGTCTTTGAAATTTGGGGTTATGATATTAGGGCTAGTTATGAAGGCCAAGGGTTTGTTTGTTTTTTGGATGGTTGAGCATGATTACCGTTTCGAGGTACAAGTTCCCAAATGAAAATAGTTTCAAAGGTGAGAAGCAAGCAATCGCAGTAAGATCTTACTAAAAGATAGAGATAATTGGCAAGATTTATTCCATTGGCTTATGGAGTCAATAGGATTTAATTGAACAAGAAGAGGCAAGATAATTCAAGGGGGCAAGTCATCTATGTCTAAGGATCTCTTTGAAGTTTGATTATGGAATGAAATGATACAATAAGAAGGAGAGATAAACAGACACAGAACAAGAGAAGCCTGTGATCCGCATAAGTACTTTTAAACTAGTCACTTTCTTGACATGGACTCAAGAAAAACATAAAAGCAAACTAGGATCCGGTAAGTACTTCTAAACTAGCCAACCTTTGATACACTTTCAATAGAAAACATTTAAAACAAAGGGAAACCCGAAGGCAACCTTGAGTAGAAAATAGTGTTGGGCTCACCACAAATCCTCTCAAATATTGCCTTTACTTAGTTACTTCAAGACAAACACAAAGATAACATGTAATGGCCTATGATTCCAAGTACTTTCAAAATAGCCATCTTTTAACACATTCCAAGGGAAACTTCAGATAGTTGTGGGATAAAATTGGGACTCGTGCTCACCATATCTTCCCGCTCATCTTCACAAAATACATTTAAAATAATATTTAAGAAGAAACATCGCCTAAGACAATAAGACGAGGGAACGCTAACATTCCTATGCTTAAACCGAATTAAATCATTCCTAAAATAACACAAACATTGGAAGAAAGCATATATATAAAGATTTTCTACGAGGAAAGTCAATCGGTGTACGTAAGTCCTAACTCTATGCATGCTATTCTTTATAAGAGAAATTGGAACACAAATGGAAAACATAAACAAAATGCATGTTACAATAAGAAAAACATCACCATCAACATAGACCAGATCCCATAAATCAGCTTGTATTGATGCTTGAAACCAGCTTACAAATTTTCTAAGTCCAGTTGCTTTAGTTTAGCAACCATCTACACATCTCAGCCTAACCTATCTATCACCAAAATAGCTCCAAGAGCCAATGAACACTATTTACAATCGAATTTTAAGCTCAAGTGTATATCAAAGTTCGCAACCACCCCTCACTCATCTTCATGTGAGGCATATAGAAGGATGAGGAGGGTGAGTCCGATAAAAGATCTCAATTACAATCAATACAGATTAATGACTGCCCTTTGAGGGGCTCAATGAAGAAACTTACATACATATCCTCCGTATTAAATGATTTACATAAAGATTAAGCTCAGTGGGAGCTTTGCTGACCTTTGAGGCTCGTGTGGCGTCGAAGAAACCTCTACAGATGTTCTTTGCATTAATTTTCCTTGGCATAACTTTCTGCTATGTCGAGACAAGACCGATCCCTTATCAATAAATTCGCTTTCCGATTGAATGCTTTGAGGCATTTTCGTGTTGCATCGTGGTGGTTAGAGGGATCAATTTGCCTCAATTTGTGGCTATGGGAGGGTTTCCTGGGTCGACAAACACTTCGCATCTTCTTTAAAACCGTGTTTTAAATCGGGATTAGGCTGATAAACATTTCTCCTTAGTCGTGATCCTCTACAAAAACTGCCCTTAATCCTCTGCCTGATAAATTCGGTCTTCATCATCGATACTCGACTACGCCCACCATGTTTTTTTCGATGTACAGAAAGGATGCCAGGCTGACAAGGAATCAATGCCTTGTGAATTTTGATAAAATGTGAAATTTTGAAACTCGCGAATGATTTCTTCCTGGAAAATCGAAGTGGAGGTTCAAGCCACCACAATTTTTGAACACAATGAAAATCATTAAAACTCCGCAAAATACAAACAAAATTATAAAAATCCATGCATTTATAGGTCACATGCGCAGGCATGTGGAGGAGACAGCAGGGTTGTTGGATGGCATCATCCAACAACAAGAGTCACCTAAGAAGGTGGAAGAAAGATTAAATTAGGAGCCATCGATCGAGGTGAGATCATTGCCAAGAGCAAGGGAAAAGTCAAACGAGGAATCTGGATCGGGGCGACTAACTGGGTAAGATGGAATATGACTGCCGTCCGCGTATCGTATCGACTCGCGGAGATTAATCGGATGGCGCGCTACAGCTCGCTTAACGATCAAGCATCTTTGGTGAGCGATAGAAGCTGATGCCCACCCCATATTAGACTATGGGACAGAATATCGCCGGCGTCCACGTGCGAACGATAACGCGCGATGGGCAAGTGGTTTCAAAATTACATAGACACGCGGCTACGGCGATGTGTATGGAATCACCGGCGATCGGCAGAACAGCCGCTCAAAGGCGGCATGAAGGATACTACCTAGTTTTTGGGCAAATCGGCTTATGGATGAAGTGGGGACCACAGAGACAGATTGTGACCGTCGATTCTGCAACTGATCGAGGATGGAGGTTATTTTGAAATTTGGACCAAATGATGTTTAAAAATAATTAAAAAACCTAAAAAATCAAAATAACCAAAGGTTTTAATACATTTCAAAGTGAGAAATATTTAAAGGCTATGCCCGACTATTTGCCGAGGGTCATAAGGGCGATTTCATACGCATCAGGATTTATGCGGGAAGGGCTAAGACCTACAGGTGTACAAAATGTGGGGTTTTATGGTTTTCCAATGGTTTTAAAGGGAAATTGTGGTTCTGATAAGGCTTAAAAGTGGGTTTAACTTTATAAAGTGAATTTTCATGAATGGAAGAAAAGAACTCATGAAAAATAGAGGAATTCTATGTAAGAAATAGGGAAGTAAAATGTAGGGCTGTTGTTTGTAGGTGAAAGGAAATGGTGCTGGCAACAGTATTCTGCCTGGAATGTGAGGATTTTGTAGTTTTGAAGGGAAACAACAATGAAGTTTGGACAGAGGAAAGGCATGAGACTTTAAGAGTCTTCAAGAACCAACACTTTTAGTAATAAAATTTGTTCCTGAAGGCTCAAAAAATTCTTAATACCTTGTTATAAAAAATATTATAGGTGGCTAACAGATCTATATATAGTAGATTGGGATCCTGTGGTCATGTTAAGGAGAGACAAGGTAGCTATAACAAGTAATTTTAAAAATACTCTAAGAGGGGAAGCAAGGCTAAAGATTTTAACCAGAGGGGTAGTTAGAAGTAGAAAGCTTCCAAGATGGTTAAGGCCATGAAACCATTCTAGGGGGGTAGATAGGATCATGGACATCAGCTACGAAGAGGGCCTTAAGGAGGGGTCTTTACAATGACTCAGTACTAGAGTAGGTTGCGACAGGCCATCGGCTAGTCGAACCGCTCATTTGAGGCTGGATTGAGACGATTGCAACTTGGAAAATTCCGACGAGCTAGTTCGCAGATGAGTGAGACCAGGAATGAACCAAGCAAAGAGTGAATATTTATGGACTCTGGTGAGACACTAGTTTGAGGTTCATTATTTGTTTATTGGTTATTAAAGAAATAATGGACTTTTGGGAGGTCTCGAGACTTCGGTTTGTGTAATATGTCATCTGATCTATAGTAATGGTCTTTTCCATTGCATGAAATAACATCTTACGATGAACCACAAATGGGACATCGTACATCACATAAGTGTAGCTACGACCCAACAAAATGTGTTAGTTCAAGGGGGCATCAATGAATTCAATGTCAACATGTCGCCTTGCCCTCGCAGACATAGATTAATTGTGGAACATGCCAAGAGGGCCGGGAAGAGTGGTCATCCTACGTACGTAGGTTGATAGTGGAAGGCGCTAACTCAGAGATTTGATTTTTTTTCCACAGAACCGGACATCAGCTATTGTATCTCCTCGTCAATGATACAACAAGAGACATTGGAATTACGCATCACACCGATTTATGGAAGGTGACGATGTAGGAAGGGGGATGCTCCGACTTGTCAACATCGAAGACAATTAAACAATCATCTAAAGGATCCAAAATGCACATAGAGCATAAAGATTTTCGTTGTGAAGGGCATGACTAGAGACTTCAAGATTGGGACATGGCGATGTGATATTGCGCCAAGTCATATACTACAGTGTAGGATTCAACGACTTACTAGAAGTAGTAAGTTGCATAATGGTCCCTCGGGGGATCTTGGCATGAACCTCTACCTTAAGCCGAGGGACCAGAAAGGATCATTGGGTGTCAGTGAGGCTCGTGGGACACATGATGGGGCCTGGCTATGTGGCGATAAGTCAGGACTCTGCTTGTGACTAATCTGGATTCGTTATGGAGGTTGACATTTTAGCATTATCCTTATTCGTGTTGTATCATGAGGATTCAGTCATCGAGATACCAGAGTGAGGAGTGCTGAGCGAAATCGCCAACTTTAGGGGGTTGGGTAGCCATGAGACCCTGGCTGGGGAAAGGATTTGTAAACACTACCTGGCTGGATGGGCACAAGATTAGGAGTGAACCGGCTGGGGTGAGGCTCGTTGTCCTTGAGATGTTTCTTGAGCTTCCCCAAAGTTGACGCATCTAAGGTAAAAGGGGACACCCGTGGGTATAGTGGACCATGGACACCGCAACATGAACAAGGCTTGTCTTCGTACGAAGAGGCATGTTCTCGTTGGGCCGAGTGCCCTTGGTCACAGGTTGCAATGTTATATGTATTCCCATGGGGATTAATGATTACCTTAGAGCTTGAGAAGGCATGGGAGGCGAAGGTGCTTGTGTTGGACAGATGAGCACTGCCGCAAATACTAGACATAGTGAGCAGGTTGAGAAAATTTAAAACAATATGGAAAAGTAGGCCTTAGCATCAGAGGATGGTTGTCAAAGTTATGCAAGGCCTATAGTGTCCCAGATGCATGCCGCCGGGGAGGGGGAAAAGTGCCAGGAGGAGTCGTGCCCTTACCTCGAGGAAAACCATAAAGGAGGATGAGGCATTGACAGAAAGTGATCCTAACGGAATCGGGAGACGAAGGCTCCTTAGAGTCTCTAAGATAAATGCCTTGGGGGTGAAATGATGGTAAAAAGACATGGAACACAATAAGGAGAGAGGTAAACAAGGCAAGGAGGTGATGGATCAATTGATTACAATTTTTAAATCTTTGCCCCATCACAAACCGTACCTTCACTTACATGTGCATGTATGTGATAAGTGTGTTAAGTTTAATTAAGCTCCTTAAGTGTGTAGAGAAAATAAAAAGGATGATGTATAATCGTAAATAAATCCGAAAATGAAATTAAAGGAAATCGAATGCGACAATAAACAAACAGCTTCTAAATATGCATCACTTAAACCTATGGAGGAGCACTTCCCAACAACTAGTTCATAGGTGGGAAAATTCTAGCCAAACACAAAAAATGGCAAATGGATCTAAATTCGGAGGGATAGATCTAAAGATCGCATCTATTGGAAAGGCAGAAAAATAGCAAAAAACAATAGGAAAAATGGCCGAAAAATAGTGGAAAAAGGTTGCCAACCTAGAGGGAAATAGAGGAACTCCTAAAGGAGGAACAACAACCAAAAAAGAGTGTTTTATGGATAAAGCACCAATCTAAAAATGGGATCTAAAAGTATGTGTTCGTATCTTGAAAAATGGCTGAAAACACTAAAATCTTAAAGACCTGCCTGCCAACTCCTTCCTGTGCTGTGGAGTTACCAGCCCTAAGTGGGCTTTGTTCTTCTTCAACGAGTAAACTAAGCAGCACAGCACAAGACAAAATGAAGAGGTAGGTCAAACAACCCTAAACATTGTCCCACAACCTAGAAAATCATAGGCAACTCGCAAAAAGTAAAGGTCGCAGCTTCTCGACCTATTTCTCGCCATTTACAGCCTAAGGTCACAAACTTGTTGGCCCAAAAGTGCGACCACAATTCAAGCTCTGTGAGTAGATTTCAAAAAAATTGTCATCTATAATCGCAACCGATATCTATTACCTATGCAAAGGTGCTGACACATATGAAAGTTATAATTTTTATTGTTTTAGGGTTTTAAAGGTTAAAAAACAACAACAAGAAATTCAAAATAAGAAGTCAAGAAAAACCTAGGTGAAATAAACTCGTCATGTAGGGATTCGAAAAACAATGAAGAAATATAATTATATTCCCAAAGGAGTCACCATTGTTAGTGTCAATTCTAATCACAAGGGTACGAAAAAATCTCACTTTAGTCAGTATAAAACAACTCTAGCATCAAATGTATGTCCTAATATATGTAGTTAGTGATCGTAATAAATGCTACATAAATCTAGATCTATGCAAATAAAGACATTAAACTACAAATAATAAGCAAGAGCGCCCATGCATCCAATGAACAAGACAATAATTTTTAAAGAATTTTTTGTACTTACACACCCTAAGGGAACATAGAAAGATGTTACCAATCCCCTTAATGGGACTCTGCCTCTTGTATGTCCTCAATGCTTCGATCTAAGATCTTCTTGATGGTGCGTAAAACCTTAAAAAAAATATAACTCAAAGGGAGCTCGCTGAAGAAAAAGTAGAAAAATATGACAATGATGGGGGGGATCAAAGTTAGACTAAAAGTATAGATCAACATTGATCTCTGTGCAAAACAATGTA
This sequence comes from Pinus albicaulis, assembly GCA_034641835.2. Taxonomy (NCBI): domain Eukaryota; kingdom Viridiplantae; phylum Streptophyta; class Pinopsida; order Pinales; family Pinaceae; genus Pinus; species Pinus albicaulis. Next base: position 416,984,260 of record CM076580.1, read on the forward strand.
GTGAATGAATGGAAAACCCCTTCTATTTATAATACATTATTGAGTTAGTCTAGTATTGGTATATACTTAAAATATTATTATCCAAATCTAGATCCAACTTTTATGGAATATTTTATTATTTTGTTGGAGGAAAGGAATTTGAATTTGGTCAAACTTTTATTTAGAAATAATAAAATAAATAAATGATTTATTTATTATTTTAAGAATGTGGTTGAGTAATAATTAAATAAATAGTGATTTATTCAATTATTTATAAATGATTTAGTCAATTATGTATGAATATTATTTAAATAATGTTATAAATAATTATTCCTAGAAAATAATAAGATAAATTATGATTTATCTAATTAATTTTCTTGTTTTGGGTTAAATAATATGACTAGGAATATTAATTAAATAAAGGGTTTTACTGGTTTGTCCTTTGAGGAAAATCAAACAAATAAGGATTTCTTCAATTATTCTTCATGGGATTTTATTTAGACCGTAAATAACTTAATAAACTATGTGTTATTAAATTATTTTTCATAGTGAAAGAAATTTTACATAGTAAAATTGGTCTTACATGGTGTACTTTGGTCCATCTAATGAAGAATAAAGGTTAGATGACTAAAAATTGGTGTAACAAGTGTATCATACTTCAATATTTTCTCGAATTTTAAAGGACCATAATGCATTGGCTATTTATCTTCCCCTTGAAGTTCTCTTGCTAATATAAAACCAAACTTCATCACCAACTTGAAATTTATGATCAACACTTGCTTATCAAAGCCTCGCTCTTGTAGCTTCTTTTGACTCTTTCAAGTTATTCTTGCGATGTGATGTACCAACTAAATTTTCTCAATGAACTTCTTTTCTTTATCTATGTCGCTATGACCATACAAGTAACATATTTCACAAAGATGAAGCCCAATGGAAATCTTGGTACATCTAAGACATGCCTCAAATGGAGATGTGTTTGTGGAAGAATTATTTGCCTTGTTGTATGCATTTTGAATGTAATGGTAAAATTTTTCATCCCACAACTTGGGATGTTTGGTTGCAATATCCTCTAAGAAGATGAATGATTTTCCCCGTTAACCACCTTGGTGTGACCATCATTTGTGAAGAAAGGTTGTACTCTTCTTCAACTTATTTCCATCATGTCCCACAACGACCAAATTCCCAACAATCAAGAATCTTGATCAATTACAATAGTGAAGTAGGAAGACCAAAATGAACCCAAACATTTTGGAAAGAAAAGATGAGTTTTTTGTTCAAGCATCTTTATTTTTTATACAGCATAAAAAATACATGATTTTTTTGAACCTATCTACACTGTGTGGCCAAGTAATCATGACCTTTACTTGACATTAGAAGACCTCCTATAAAATCCATTGAGATACTTCCATGGACGTGAAGGTAATTTGGAAGTGGAGTGTACAATACTAGTTTCCTATTGCTAGGCTTTCTTATTGCACACAAAGAACATCCTCTAATGAAACAAGATACACTATCAAACATGTGTGTCCAAAGAACAATATCTTTAGAGATTCGGGCCACTGCCTTGGTTTGCACTGCTAAAATGTCCAAGAATCAATGAAGTGTGCACATCCCTTATGATATTGTTTATTTTCCTCAGGAATACATAACTTTACAAAGTGATACAAAAATGTTATTCACATGTTAATATAACCCTTTAAATTGGTTTCTTTGAGTCAATATTGCATACACATCTCGAAAGTCATTATCATGTGCATATTGTTCAATGTAATTTTCATTCATGTTACAATTGTGTCAGAGTATAATAGATGAATCTACATAGGCCTAGAAAGCATATCAACTACCTTATTTTACATTCCTTTTTTTTATATATGATAACAAAATGAAATTGTTGTAGAAATCCCATTCATCCGAAGTGTCTTGATTTTTGCAACTTTGATCAGGAATGTATCATTTAATGGTCGATGGTCCGTATCGATAATGGTTTCTCTCCATCAAATAGTGTTTCCATTTTTACATTTTGTACCAATGGTTATAACTCCTTGTCATAAGTGGGACATAATATGCTTCCGTTAAAAATTTCAAAATGAAATGAAATGGGCTTACCATGCTACATGACAACTACTCCCATGGTGTATCACTTCAGTATCCGTTTGAATCTAAAATGGTTCTCTAAGATCCAAGGTCATCAGTGTTGAAATGATATTTTGTTTTAAAGAATCAAAGGATTTTTTTCACATATCTCTCCAATGGAATACTTTCTGAAACTTGTCAATGCATGTAATCCAGGCCGCAATGGAAGATAAATTGTAAATGAATTTCCTCCAATATTTTTCTCGCCCAAGAAATCTTCATCAGAATCGTATTGGGCTTGGGAAAATTCACAATGGCCTCAGCCTTAGGAGGGGTACTTCATCTCACCTCCTTCAACAATGTGTCCTAAATTAATCGAAGAAGTCTTTCCAAACTCACACTTCGACATCTTTAAAAATATCTGTGTTTTTTCAAGACATCAAGTACTCGTTCGCATGCATGACATGTTCATCTCTTGATTTGATGAATATCAAAATATCATCTAAGTAAAAATGAAAAAATCATCTAGAAATGGTCTCCAATACATCATTCATAACTCTCATGAAAGTATTTAGAGCATTGGTAAGACCGAATAGCATAGCAAGCCACTCAAACAATCCTTGTCTAGTTTTAAATGTGGTTTTCCAAATGTCCTCTTTAGCTATTCTAACTTGATGATAACCAATTATTAATTATAATTTAGTGAAATAATTTTCATAATTTAATTGATCAAGAAAAATCATCAATTCTTCTGGAAAGTGGATAGCAATTCTTTACCGTGATTTTATTCAAGCAGGCTGTGTAACTAATGACATGCACCAAGTCTCGCTCTTTGGAACCAAGACAATAGGTGGAACCACATGGTGAAGTAGATGTGAGTATGATACCTTGTTAAGAAACTATTGAATTTTCTTCTTGATTTCCATGTCAATATTGACATGCGACACATGCCAATGTTTTTAAGTGGACTATCTTATCAGAAATATCTCATGTTGAATTTCCCTGGGAGGTAACCCATTTGGTTTAGAACATCTCGGCCATGCTGACTTAATACATCAAAAAAATCAAATTTTAGTTTGTTATCACAACCTTCAAAAAAGATTCATATTCCATATCATTGTTTTTCATCATGAGAAGCACAAAATTTTTACTTGCATTAACTAGTTTCTTCATCTCGCCCCGTATTAACCAAAGAAATATCTATCTTTTTTTGTGATGAGCTCTCACAAATATACTCCACCCCATCCTTGATTAAATGATATTTTTTCTCATGGATATAAAATAACACTTTTCCGTAATGAAAAATATGGCTTCCCCAAGATACCTCGATATTTCAAGTGGAGCCACATCTAACTCAACTTCATCAACAAAATTATGTGCAGAATGGAAAATCAATATCCATTTCCTTGTAAATCGTAAATTTGCATTCTTTACTATCCAACCCAAAGGATATGGCTTATGATGAGGTACAATTTAAAGGTTAAGCTTTTTGACAAAATCTTCAGGATTAAGTTCGTTTTGTGACCCACTATCAAACAATGCATCAGTATTTGTATGATTTGAGATCAATTCCTTACATGGAACAACTCTATCCTTGTTTCTTCATTTGGAGTGTTGTTGTGACAATTTGAGGAACTATGCCACAGGATCTCTCCCTTTTGTGGTCATGGCTATAATCTTAGTATCATCACCAAAGTCAGATCCAAGATCATATTGTGTGATAATGCTCATCTTTTTTTTCCCTTGTTGTTTGGTTTATTGTGTATTAGTTTGGGATGTAGTTGCCAATAGTGGGCTTCATCCTTGCCTCTTTGGAACAATGTTTCTGCATGGCCTATCTCTCTCCCCTTTCTCTTCTTAACACTTGCATTTCTTTCCCTTCCATTTTCCCCTCCCCTCACTTTCTCCTTACCCCTGAATGGGCTTCTTCTCACTACCTCTCTTCCCCGAATGTTCTTTCCCACGGCTTCCAAGAGTGTGTAGCTTGCACACAAACCTCATCTAAATCACTTGGGACAAACATGTGAGATAGTGTGTATACTCAAATAGGAATTTCAAATCCACCAATCTATTTCAATAGAGTGTATTTGGAATTCAAGTTTATTCCTAACAACAACTTTTCCCAGACTCTTGGGTATATTCTAGCTAGTATGACCCTTTATTTTCCTATAGTTTTGCGAAATCATAATGGAGTTTCTTGCATGTAATATAAAGGGATAAAACTATCTTTTAATTTAAGAAATAAAATCAACCCAAAAAAATTGGATATCTTACCATGGATTTGCATTTCCTCTTGAGACTCTTTATTCCCACCGAGACTGGTGTTGCTCCTTCTAGCCTCGATGAAGCCAATTGGATCTTTATGTCATCTTCTTGTAGGTTTTGACCTTTTGGCGATAAACACCTCCAAAGCGAGCGAATACAATTTTCCAACTTCTCCGCATTTACCTCACCGTTGTACATGGGAAGTTCAAACTTAATGTTCGATTTGAGTAAGGGAGTTTTTTCCTTTTTGAGGTTTTTGAGTAAGTATGGGTGGTTTTTGTGGTGTAAGTGGAAGATTATGTTGACAAATACGATGAGGTTGATGGCTTCGAAGATGGTGGAGATGGAGGATGCTTTCCTCCACTGCCCTTTGAATCCCTTCTCTTCATCCTTTTTCTCGTCACGAGTTCCCTCTCCATGTGGAGACTTACAATTTCTCTCCAACCAACCTCAGTGTTCCTCTCTTCAAAGAAGATCTTAACCTCTCTCGAGCTGGGTCATGAGAAAGCCTTCTTGAATGCTTCCTATTCGAAAAATACGACTCTCTCCTACATCCGGCTTGTGATGGCTATGGATTCAAGCTCAAAGTCTTTCCGGTGCAAGTTGTACCTCTAAATCTCGGCGAGAGATAAAACTTGAGGTGATTCAAGTGCACTTTGGGAGTGAAAATTTGGGTGGATATGGTGGCCTTGTGGCTCTTCTTCTTCTAGTCCTAACCCTCGGGACTAGCAACCAACATTTTCCTTTTCTCCTCCTCTGCAACTTCAACCTTGTAAGAACCGCTAAATTTGAAACCATTAAAACCCTACTCGCACAAAAACTCAAGAGAAAATAAAGAAAATAACATTTTTCTCCGAAATTACCACCTTGATCCGAATTTTTAATGTGGTGCTAATTTCATCTTTAGAATTGTAAATAAGTTGTTGATATTTTGCTTCATGTGAATAGGTTTCTTGAGGTGTTTGTGAGTGTTAAACGAGTAAATGTATTGAGTTTTATGTTAAATTCATGAGCATAATAACATTAAAACACAATGTTGAATAGAAGTAATAAAATTCTACAAAAAACCATCAAAAATGATCCATTAACACAATGACGAAGGAGCTCACCGCTCCGAGCTAGATCTCCTTGGTCCAACTTCCATGGCTTGGCGCCAGTAGCTCAAAATGGGAAAAACGTGTTGTTTTTACAATCCTCTGCTACTCCTAAACCTACATTCCAACATGCTCGAGAACATCCAAATCTACTAGGATAGACTCTTCCACGAGCCAAAAAATGGCCGAAATTTGCAAGTTATGCTTCATTCCATTTTTCAGGGAATCTCCTCCAAAATTGGAGAGAAATCTAATTAGCGTAGCTAAATTTGGAGTCTCACGGAAAATGGCAGACTCCACCAACTCCACCATTGAATTAAGAAGGATTAATTAACTTCTGCGAAAGATTTTAATTACCGAGATAATTTTGGTTAACGCTAAACGTGCATTTAACACAAATCCGGGTAGTGCGATTAGCACATTAAACATTGTTTAAGGGTTAAATAAACCCATTTAAGTATTAAACTCCTCTCTTGGTCATAGCCGAAGGTTTCATGGTGAGAGGGATGGCTCCTCCTTTGGCCACTAGTCAAACTATATGGAAACAAATATAAACCAACACTCTCTGCATAATAATCACTTCTCTCGCGGTTTATTGGTGCTGTGTTCGTGTGGGGTAGATCACGCTGGCCGACTGCGACCCTCACAGCCCTTCCGCTTGTGTAAATAATTTTGCTCCAAAATACATGTATTTTTACCTTTAGAATATGAAATTAGGACTTTACCCATGGCTGAATTTTGACCTTCGAAGGGGGCATGTGGCGGCCTCCGAGGCTATCCACGTGTCCTCATGCTATTGGTTCCTCCCACATCCAATGAAATTGAAACAAGTCACCCACTTAGCGAGCCATCTGTGAATTGACACTTGGAATAGTTTCAATGGGCAAAATTAAGGAATATTCCCACAATATCCTTTTTTGCTAACTAGGCTACCATGTAAACCAATGTCATTTGTGCGAAAAAATTTAGTTGTTTAGGAAAATGAACATCATGATATAAATTTCACATACGGTATCAATTTTTGATGAAACAAAATTGTGTTGGATTCCTAGCAATGAGCTATTCGTTTTAGTTGAGGTTCAACCGATTATGCAGGCACTTACATTTTTGGAGCTTTAACACTAAGCACACGAGTCATTTCTCTTGTTCCCGCATGATTTTTGTCATTATTTTCTTTGCAACTCCTCATTTCTTCCTTCAAACTCCTGAATGCGCCTTCTAAGTCAAAATAGTTCCCAACACCACGTTTCTCATCTAATTCATAGGGAGAATATGGTTAGCCTACAATCTTGCTAGTCATCTCGATATCTTCTTGCGAGGCATGCTATTTCAACTAAAACAAATCATAAACAAACCAACATACACTCTCGAGATACTTTTTGGGAGGATCCTCTAGCATGTAAGACCAACCAGATTAGTACAATACACACACACACACACACACACACACACACACACACACATATATATATATAAACATAATCAAGAAAACATATATTACTCAATTCAACCATTTTCTAGTTACCATGCATGATGTTGCAACCATAGCATCAAGTAGACACAATGTATGCATAAAAACATATGTATGACACACATGCATACACAATACATAAAAACACTAACATGCATAACCAGCGGCATAACCAACATACATTTACCATAATTACATTCCGTAAATAACACCACCAAATTTAACATGGAAACACGACTAAAACCACAACCAAAACCATGCATACATAACTAGTAAATATACCACAAGCATAAGAACACATAAGAACCGACATTAATGCATGACCAAAACACCACCACATCTAGCCCAAGGGGTGAACCATGCTCTAATACCACTCATGTAACACCCTCCTCCCACATTTACCCAAGTTAAATGGTACGACTAGATGCAAACATGGTGACGCAGAGGCTACTATGATATAATTACAGCCTCTTAGTGTCACCTTAAGGAAGTGGAACCCATAGGACACAACCAATCTGATCATCCACACATCCTACAAAACCTCTCGGGAGCTAAACCACCCCTCTAGGTAACCAATACCTGAGAGAACTCTACATTTCAAGGAATTAAACCCCATCACTCTCCTTGCCAAGGCATGCATGTGACTAAGATCCCTAATCGCTCCCATGAGCCTCGCCCAGTACGATTGTAACCTCTTTCTACCAATTCTATGCCAAAAAATTGTGATATTTAAGGCTACTTTCTAGGCTAGAACCCATTCATTGCAAGAAATTTCATGGAATACACATAAATGAAAATTAACATGGACACAATGATACCAATGCAAATTCTTCAACAAAGAATTGACTTGACCCCTACTATCCATGTCAGGAATTTCATCAAACATGTCACAAATATGCATTATATAGGTCATAATAATAGATATAGACATAGGGGTCTTATACTTATCTAAGAATCACTAAGAAAGAAATTGATGCCTTATCACATTAGTTGCATTATCATCTATTAGGTCATATACTCATTTCTCATTCATTACAAATGAAAACATGATGATAACCATACATTTTCACCGTTGTAAAACATATTCATAACCAACAGCATAATCAATAAAATAATGAGGATACATCAAACCATAAATGCCACATATGAACTAGTACATTTACACACACAAAATACCAAGGAAAATAACTCTTATTGATGAATGAAAAAATCCAACCTCGGTATGGGACTACCACATTCCACCCCGACCATAGTATTGGTTGAGCCAAATCTCTCTCTTTAGCCAATCATCCTTGTGCCATATTCCAAGCATGAATGTGGGACTCAAGAAAACGAAAAAATCAACCGCTTTCCCGAGGATAAACCACCTCACCCTCATCGATGAAGATGAGTCTTTAACACAACTCTGCTCAGCATCACTAGGCCATAAAAATGCATCGATGCCGCCGGGATTTCTCCACCTACACCGTGAAGAAATTTTCATGCTCTCCTAGTCTCTAGGCTTTGCAGCAATCCTACAGCGCTTAGTCCAGGGGTCACTGAGCCCATAATCGAGACACCAGCCCTTCGTGGATTTATCATATATCCTACCACTCACTAGCAAGGATTCCTGGGCCTCATCAAGGGAAAACACGTATAGGCTTTACCGTGTATCCCACGCATTCACCGGTGAAGGATTCCTAGGCCAATTGAGGGAACACAATACCTAGCTTTACCATAACTCTCGCGAGCTCGACTCAGTTACAAGACCAATGGCTTTACCAAAATCCACGCACCGGTTCCAAGGATCATCAGAGCCATGTGTTCTTTCTTTCGAGCATCCACTTCACTTAGTTTTCCTTTGAATCCACTCCGGTGATCCATCTCAACCAAAACATGAGAACTCCATCACACCATGGCTGTATATAAATGGCAAGGCAAGTCTTGCGAACATAATCACACCCAGCAAAACCCGTGCCAATGATAGCAAAGAGAACTAGAAAACACACATGTATAAGCATGTACATGCCAAATCTAGCAAGAAAATCACATACATGCAAAGTCGACACTGCCAAGTAAATACTAATGGTCGCCTACTTGATCCTAATCTTCCTTACTTTATCCTTGCTTCCCCTTTTCCTTCGTTTCATTTCTTTGATCCGATGTTGAAGTTCTCCAATAAAAACTCTGTTTCCAAGAGTGTGAGAGAGAGAATAGAGAGAGAGCCAAAAACTAAACCGACAAAAGTATTTCAACGCGATCCTCGTAAGAATTTTTATTAATGTGGTCTCTATTTTCTTCATTTTTCCATTATTTTGCTTCATTTCTTTTCCTCCCTCCTCATGCAACCTATTATCACAAAATTGTACTTGATTGGCTACTTGTAAAACAACTCTATGCATATCTGTTTCAAACCAATTCTAATTTAAGCTTTAGCCTCTTTAGTTTGAGAAGGCTCTCTCGAGGGGGTTTTATGATGTTGAATAATGATAGTGCTAGATGGATAACTCTGTGGAGGAAATGTAACTTATTTTTTATGTTTGCGTAAAGTTGAAAATAATGCGGGCTTGCTACCATTAGGATTATGGAGTCAACAAACAGATGGTTTTAGTGGAAAAGTTTCTTCGGCTTGTGGAAGCTGAGGTAGATAGAGGTCTTTAATAGAGGCAACACACACATAAAACATAGTGAGAACACGATCATTATCATCACTAAATGAAGTCAAAGAATAAATTATGAATTTTGAGTAATAGAGATGAAAGAATCATCTGTAAGTGGTAAAAACATAAATATACAGATCAATAAGACATTAAAAACCTCATGAGAACCTCGGAGTCCGTCGAGAAGATAGTCACTCATGTACTACTACAGGAGTCAAATGCATAAAAAGCAACATTTTTTGGTGCAAAAATCTCCAACCCCTCGCTACTTTCGATGCTTTGTCTTTCAAATAGACATTATTTACAACAAGGATGATCTTCACGGGTGGCTAGATCCTCGAATTATCCTATGACACATTTCACAACTAAAATACATAGCCTCACAACGGAGCAAAATTGACGGCCACCTTCTAAGGAGACCATCTCCTAATAGGACTCTAACTCCTATTTATTAAATTTCTCTATCATATATCTATGAAAATAGTTACATGATGGTTACAAAATAAATATCACATGCTCAAGAGACACATGATAAAATTTCACCACCACTTTACATATTTAAAGCCTCCCCTAGATTTGTGGAGCATAGATCGCTGTTTTAGGAATGCATAACCCTTATCTTCCAAAGTTTCTCTGGCCGATGACCTCGTCTCCACAACACTTCCTTCGAGTCATAATTATTTGATGATAAGCTCCCTTGACACATGTTGGAGGAGTCAAAGTCGTCCTGGCGCTTACATTAATATGCTCCAAAACCTTTAACAGTTTTCTGCGGCTATGAAAATAGGATAATTTTGTAGTGAGTTTTGGTAGCGCTTTGAAAAAGTGGACCTCGCATCCAATAACTTCACTTTGTTGTTTCATGATGTCAATCAAGTCATTACAAAATCACCACCATGAATCGCCTCTCCTTGAAAAAATGGTGAAAAATGATTTTACGTAACAAAAAGGTCGCTACAGTTTTTTCGTAGCATTTTTCCTCGTTTTCTTTTAAGCCTAGGGAACACTATGAAGCCGTGTAAAAGTGTAGAAATCGCACATTTCAAAATTGTCTTTACAATCTATCCTCCGGCCTAGAAAAAGCTTGATTCTCCGCGTGACAATGAACCCTCTGAAAGCATATTCAATCTCAACTTATGGCTCTTGCTGGTGTTTCCTCCTCATTTATGATCAATCGAGCAATGGGCTCATCGACCACGGTCATCTTCAAACCTTTCTTTTCCAGCTTTTCCATGAAATGAACTCCAATTGTTTTTGTAGGTCTTTCACTTGACCCTTCGAGTGTCTTCTGTTCTCTGGCTTGCAAGTGTAGATTTACCTTTTTGATGTGCTTGACCTCTCCTCTTAGTGGCTAAGTCCACTTTATCATTTTTAATTGTCCAAGGTCTTTGAGACACTCATGACTTGATCCTCCCAAATTTTCCTCATTTGTTCAAACTAGATCCTTTCGACTCTATGCTTCTTTGCCCCTTTCTTCAAGACCGATATCTCTTCCCTTTTCCTCTTTCCATCGCTTCCTTAATAGTTAGATAAACTTGACTCGGGATAGAGTCAATGTTGACTAGGGTAAATAGTAGTGGTTTTCGGGAGCTACGTGGTATTGTGCACCCGTTGGTTTCTCGCCTATGGTGTTTCATGTAATGGAGCCTATAAAAGATCTGAGAATACTTCATTGTAATGTGAGGCCCGGAGGTGAGCGGTGAAGGCTCACTTGGCCCAGTTGGCCAAGGTTTTTGGCCAATGGTTAATGTAAAATTTCAACAGGATGGGTCCCGATTTGGGGTTTTTCTTTCCGCATAAACATGTGTGTTTTATGTTTATGTGCTTTGTTGCTGGCTAATTATGTGTATTCCTCTCGGTGAAATGTTTTATTTCCCCGCTCGTAAACTCGCACTGACGAAATGGTATCGGAGCCAAGGGTTTTATTGGCCTGGTGAATAGAGAAAAATAAATGAAGAAATTAATGAACCCTCCTTCTAGTGTATTGAAGGTCGATTTTTGATAAAATACCCGTGTGGATGGGTCATTAAGGAGATTAGGAAATTTTCTCGAGAAGTCTGCAGAACCACCTCGATGTGAAGATGTTGGATGAAGACGTTGGATGTGTTGTGTGAAATTTGTGATTATGTGTTTTGTTTTTAAATTTTTTTTATTATTCCTCATGCACCTATCTTTGTTGAAAATGGTGGTTGTGGATCGTATTAAAAGAGCTAATTGAAATCATATGTGGTATGGATACTGGATCTGTCAGGTTCTTTCTCGATGCATGGAAGGTGAACGAGTCTCATGGTGAGTGTAGGAAACGATTGGAGAACCGGGGGATAACGAGCGCAGGGTTGAGTGGGGCCACGACACAGCCATGGTGCAAAGGCGCGCTACTCGGGTAGGGCATGGCAAAGCCACGGTGCAAAGGCCACTGCTACGCTGAGGCCGCGAAAAAAGACATCATGCGAAGCCTCTCTACTCGGGCGTGCACAAAAAAGTGGTGGTGGTGCAAAAACCTAGTGTTTAGGCGAGGCACAGAAAATTCATGGTCCAAATGAATGTGGTGGTGACATTGGTAGCATCAAAGCCACCGTGGAAATCGAATTTTGTCTCACGCTGCAGATAAAAGCAGAAATTAAAATCGTTTAGTTTGGGCATATCAATATTAAAGTAGAAAAGAGGACCGAGGTCGTGGTAGCTGTTGCTGCGGCGTGAAGGACTATGGAGCTCTTTCCTAAAGGCACGAACTCACCCAAAAACCGGCAACCCGATTCGCCATCCGAATATACCGCGTAACAATAGCACGAGTTCAATCGTGCAATGAGATCCTCGAGAAACAGACTCATGGCATTTCTTTGGTCCGTATAAATAGCCAAGTTTCCCCAAAGTTCCTTGACCAAGGCCATCCCATGGCTAATTTGCATGTGCAAGGGTGGAGCTTCACTGCGCCGATTCGTTGTGATTCACCTATTGATAATCAATCCCGAATGAAACATGTAACTGAGTGACGGATGTGGACCGAAATGTGGTTGGTCCCTAGAATGCTAAGGTCTACGATATGCTGCATCCGATTCCCCCGCACTGCGTGATGAATGACTTCCAGGAAATTTATTTAGACGCGTAGAATGATAGGTTTGCGGATGAGCCTTTGTAGGTTATGAGGAAATGTTGGCAAAGGGAGATAGCGGTTGGACATCATCGTTAATGAGAATGACGAGTGATGTTCTGCAAGGGTCTTACCTCGCTTTTGCTGCATTGCATCTAAGGAAGCATATGCCAAAAAGGTAATCGTGACGAGAGATGAAGTCGCCACCTTTGGATAAGGGGAAGCCACTACACTAAGAGAGCTTGTCAAAATGAGAGAGGATATGTGTATATGGATTAATTAATTGAATAACCATGTATCGCAAGAGAATTTCCTAAAGGACTAGCGGTTACGCAGAGCCGGTGACCCATGTAATCCGATAGATGGAGGTTCTTTTTATATAGACATTGATTTTATATGTACAAATACAACAACAATGAAACAATATATATATATATTATAATGGAGTTAATTTTTATTACTTGTAAAATGGGCATGCTGCTGTAAGACCATTATGACAAGCGTACTTACTGAGTGATCACTAGTAAATTCTGGGGTTAGACCTAGGTGATAGATGTAAAATTAACAATTACCTCCGGGTAAAAATCTCTGAGTAGCTAGGAGTGAGCTTGTGGGTTGTCTCATTTCTAGCGAGTTTGGATAGATTTAGTCAATAATCCCCAAGTCAAGTTTAAGGGGGAATTTTTTAGATAAGCTTCACTCGAAGGATAGATTAAATGTTGACTAAGGTAACAGTAGTGGTTTTGGGGCACATGGTAATATGCACCCATGGTTTTTCCCATGGTGTTGCGATGTAATGGTAGCCTATAAAGGCACGGGAATACTTCATTGTAATGTAAGGCACCGGAGGTGAGTGGTGAGAGAAGCCTCCACTTGGGTCGGATTGGCTAGGGTTTCTTGGACAATGGTTAATGAAATTTCATTAGGATGGGTTTTTTCCCGCAGTTTGGGGTTTTCCGGATAAACATATATATTTATGTTTATGTGCTTTGTTGTTGGTTTTTTAATTATGTGTATTTCTCTCGGTGAAATGTTTTATTTTACGCATTGTAAATCCTAACACTTAAGGGCTCTCTACCTCTCGATTTTTCGATGCAACTTTCTCTTTTCCTTTTCTTTTGTTTGATGATAAAATATTATTTTGTAGGTGAGTGTAGAAATTTGCTTTGAATAATGAAGATTCATCCACCGAGATTATCCACGAGTCACATACTAATTCGAATTCATATGCAACACATAATCTCTTCTACAATCAATCATCAATTTGCGGAAATAGAAAACGGCCGCATGCGCACATAAACACAATATGTAATGGGGAAAGCTTATGGCTGAAAACGAAGCTATTTTTTATGTTATATGGAGAGAACATGTAAAAGTACATAGCACAATACTCCTCACAAGTAATCTCCGTACTATCTCATAAAGTTACACACAAACTAGCTCAGCTTTTGAACAAGTCACGGAGTTCAAAACTCATCCACTAATTACCTCGCCTCTATTGCGCAATCAAAGGCTGGTCTAATAGGGAAGACCTAGGGTTCGAATCTCCTCGAGCTTGATAGCGTTATGCTAATCCTCATGGGCAATTTCCTCCAAGTGTGGTGCAAATATCATGCACAATTGATGTCCTAGCGATAGCGCAATCCCTTTCACTCTACTCTCTTTCACCGGTCTTCATCGAGGCGGTCCATGCACTTTGTAGTGAGCGTCGATGTGTTCTGGAGTTGAATAATGAGTTAATAATTAGTGAATTAAATAATATTTAATTCACTCCACTCATTACTAGTTGATTAGCTAGTTAAACTAATCACGACTAGTTCAACCTAAGCTAAACCAAACACAACTCCACCAAGCTCGTCTCATCAGCTCCACCAAACTCTTGCCACCGAATTCCTAACTAAACTCAAATCCATGCATGAGCTCACTCAAAACAAGGAATAGCGTAATTCCTTCTTTCGGATGCATGGGCCACATCCGTAGCTCCAACCGAAAGTGCTCCAAGAGAATAAAATGAAGTTTATAGTCCAAATATTATTAAGGGCTAATAATATTTGGCTGACCTAGCTTTGTAGACGGGTAGTCCTGCAAAATAGACTTACGACCTCCCTATATGTCTAAAAATAGAGGTCCATCTATTTTTACCAGCTCCTGACCAATCATCCAAGAATAGCATACCGCAACCCTAGACCATGCTCCATATGTCTAAAAATAAACATTGCGCCCAAAAATGGCTTGTGGGCTCCACTTAAGTGAAGGCGACCTCATTTCACTAAGCTCCATCATCTTGTTGCATTTTCAACACTCTCTCTCAACAAGATATGGATTATCCGTGCAACATCTCGCCTCGTCTGTGGAATTCAAACTTGCTCTCGGTGAGCGCCTTCGTCAAGATGTCAGCCATTCACGGTCCTTCCGTGTGGAACATATGAAAGTAACACGATTCTCCGCCGAACACAATCTACGATATGATGGCATTCTTCATGTCGATGTGCTGGATCTATCATGAAATACTAGATTAGCCAAAGAGTTTAATGCAACCTTTGGTTATCACAATAAATCGCCGTAGGCTCCAAATGCAACTTTGAACAATTCAACGGGGATCTTCCTCATCCAAATAGCCTCGCATGCAGCCCAAGCCTGCTTTGCGCCATGTACTACGACTGCCTGTCGAGTGCCATGGATCTCGCGCTACACCGTACTACAAGCGTCAACACCGACGGTGAAATACCTCCGCATGTGCTCTTACGGTACCATTGGGCTCCCTTCCCAATCAGTGTCGGTGAAGCGGGAAAGGCACCGCTCCATCCTCCGTCCGTACCATAGCACCACGTCCGCGATGTGCCACCAAGATAACGCAATACACATTCTTTGCCCCTCGCCGACGCAAGATCTTTGGCAGGCTTAACCACAGCTTCAAAGTAGAGCTGGTTAACATTATAGCATATATCGAGTCGTTGTGTCGACTCGGATACATGCGCGACTCCCACCAGTCGGTCGATGAGCCGATGGCATCCACTCACCTCCGGCCCGAAGTAGCATCCTCATTCCTCCAACCACCAGGAAGAGGAGTATCAACAAGCTTGCAGCCATGGCATGCCAAACCTCTGCAGTCTCACGGGCATACTTACGAGGAAACAAACAATCCTCCACCACGTACCAAATCTCCAATCCCGGACAATGAAGGAGGCCCAAGTCCTTCATCTCGAACTCTCTATCGAGGTCCCTCCTTGCATGAAAGTATCACGCGGCTTCATCACCCCGTCGAAAATCGAGATCATCTACATACAGTACAATGATCGGCCGCCTTCCTCCACCACACACAGGCACGGTGTTAGGATCACGCCTCACTCTCGGGAGAATCCAAGTATGGTGAAATAACTATCTATTTAGGTGTACCAAGCACGAGTGCGTGCTCAGACAGATACGAGCTCTCTTGAGTCGGAAAACATGCGACTCGATGCCGACCAAGGATCTCGAAACCTTCGAGCTACTCTATGTGCCACCTTCCTCCTCAATGACTCCGTTGAGGAACGCGAGCCTTTCACATCCATCCGATGGATGTGCCATCCCATCCGCGCTCGAGAGAGCTAGGATCGTCTATGTGGAAGAGAGTGCCTGCTGTCAATGTGCAAAGGTCTCCTCGTAATCGATCCCCTCAATCTCTCGAGAAGCCACTGGAAAAAAATCTCGCCTTGTACTCCTCCACACTCGTCGCGCTCGCTAGCACTTCGCAGATCCGTCGCATGGGCCCACCCTTTCGATTTCTCTGGTCTTGGGACAATCTCCCATGCTGCGGCTTTCGACGATCGAATCATATTCTTTGATCATGGCAACCACCCATGTGCTGGGTTCCTCCACGACTTCCTCAAAGCAGGGTCGGCTCCGTCACGACACATTGACTCATAAGAGCCATGTATCCAGCAGTGTACCGATCCCAGTATCTGTCTCTGTCCGTGGTCACTGGTGGCTGAGGTGGTCCTACAACCTTTTCTGCTGCGATCTCGAGCTGACCGCTCGCTTCAGCACGCGTGCGCTTTGCGCCTCTCGGTGGTTGGCGCCCGCATGGGTGGTTTCTTCCACCTCACCGAACTATTCTTCGTGGGTCGATCCACATCCGAAAGCTTATCCTTAGGAACCACAGCTCCTCATCCGCACGCAAGTGTGGCTCTGCGAAGCAAACACCGCATGGCTTTCTCCTACGAAATTTGATATCCCGTCGTCACGAACGGCCTTGCGACTATACTGGAAAATACATCGACAGTTGTGAGGTGTATCGAGATACCCCAAAACATTCTGCAACCTGCGATCGGATCCCGGGCCTTCTTCTCCGGCATCCTTCATCACATGCAGGTAGACGGAAAACCAAAAATCCGAAAATGGGAAAGTGATCGCCTCCTTGCCCGAGACAAGCCTCCTCCGGTGTACTCATGCCAAGAATCTCGTGAGGACAACGGCTACTCGCACATATCTTTACCGCTGTATTTGGCGTGCCTCGTGCCCACAAGTGAAGGGTAGGCCACACGAGTCATGCGACATCACCCGTGTAGCACACACGATCATTCTCCGTTCTTCCGCTCGCCCACCGCGTTTTGCTTTCGTGGGTTGTGGGGTGCGATGAGCTCTCTGCGAATCCCTCGCGATGCAAAAATATTTGAATTCGGGAGAGATGAATTCACCACCATTGTCGCTCCCGAGAGCCTTCACATGCTTCCACTCGAGTTCCTTCTCCAACCCGATGGCCTTCGAATCTTGCACGTAATCCTTTGAAAATGTCTCCCACTCTTCTTCTCGCATGAAGAAGATCCGGCACTTCGAATAGAAATCATCGACAAAGATCACATGGTACTTGTGCTTTTGCTTTCGAAGCTGCGAGAAAAGGACCACACACGTCTCATGTGAACTCTCTCCAGGATCATACGTGGCGTGACTATCCTTCTCGTGAAAGGTGGCTTTCACATACTTTCAGGTACACCTTCCCATCGTATCCGACCGCCGCAAGAGTGCCCTTGGGAAGCCTCCGATGAGAAATCTGCTACGCGTCTTCAAAGCTCCATGGTGAAGGTGGCCCAATCTCCTCGTGCCACGGCTCTCGCCCTCATCATCCCGACTCACCACTTCTCCCGCCCAGGCATGCCATTGCTACGCGGCCATCTACTTGCGTATCTGATAGAGGTTCTTGACTCGAACCCCTATCTTTCGGGTCCTTCACTAGTAGTCTTCACTGCCACGGAAGGCTTTTCCTTCGCTCGAAGAACACATCATACTGCCTGTCTTCCAACATCGCCACAGAGATCGGGCTCCTTCATCGACCCTTGAACATGCGAAGCTACCTTTAATATGAAGGGGTTTACGGGAGACTCCCTCTTCAAAGGAAATGGTACCAATACTAGTCGCACTTTGTATCTACCATCATCGCCCATCTCGATGTGCACTCCAAGATCTTTTTCCTCGGATCTCGAAAATAGATCTCAATCTCACGCTCATTTGAAATGACGCACCACCTGCAAAGAACCATGCGGTCCCATCACACTTGAAACCAAGCATGCGATCGGTGGAAAAATCCACGAATTGAGAAGCCACGCCTCTCCAGCTGTGAGATCCGGCACGGCCTTCTTGTTTCTTCTTCGCGTGACAATTTGTGGCATAGGCATCCGTCGTCGGTGACGCGTGAAAACACTTCACCTTGGACATGTTCTCATGCTTTTCTTTACCTTTCCCACCGGACCTAGGAAGCCTTCTTGCTCTTTCCTCTCTTTTCTTTGGCAGCCAAAGCTGCAATTTTCTTCATCGCGATACCTTTGATGAAGATCCGTCCGGGTAGTCCTCCTTATCTCTTCTTGCATGAGATCCGCCCCAAAGTCGTCTCCCATCCCGGCTTAAATTCTCCCCAACCATTGAAAAAACTCGCAGTGGGAATGCCAAGCCTTCAGAAAGACGAGGAGAGCCGAGTCTACCATGTCCTCTTTCGACGATCATCACACACACTTCCCGACTCATCTCCGCAATGAGTGAACTTCGTGAGGTGTTTGGCAATACTATCACCTTTTCTCCATCTTAATGCTTTCTAAGTTTCACTCTTTGAGCACCGGCATCCTCGTCGCTTCTTGCTGCGGACAGATCCGCATGGGCCGCTTTTCCACATCAAGTATGGAGAATAGCTTTCCATGCGAGTCGGATACAATGTGATCCTTCTCACGCCCTTCAACGTGATCCTTCGACATTTCTTTGGGCCATCTTATTTTTCCAAGTCTCTTTGACTTCGAGCGGATCGGCTGGGCTTTTTGGACATCCGTATCTACGAACTCCTTTCCATCCATTATCTTCTAATACTACCTCCATGCGATCTTTCCATGCCAACATAATTCCGAGCTTCGCCTTCAATAGCATATTCGAGTCACAAACCATCGAAAAGACATTTTCAACTACGACACCAAGAAAACAAAGCTCCGCACGCAAAAGTCGAGTTTCCAAACTCCAAAAACTCAACTACTACTCGGATGCGTGAGAAAAAATTGGCTTTGCGTACCGCGAGATCGACCGTAAGGGCATTTCTATCGGATATATCACCTTTCGGAGAAAGGATGGATCCGCGAGGGCTACCCGGCTGCGTTGGCGAGACTCCGATCAACGAAATAATATTGTAATCACCGTGCAATAGATCCCGATGAGTTGATTCGCTACGATACCATGTGAGAAATTTATTTCGAATAATGAAGATTTATCCACCGATATTATCCCGATCACATACTTCATTCGAATTACATATGCAACACATAATCTCTTCTACGATCAATCATCGATTTAAGCCGGAAACTAGAAACGATCGCATGCGCACATAAACACAATATGTAATGGGGAAAGCTTATAGCTGAAAAACGGCCCTATTTTGTATATTATATGGAGAGAACATGTGACGCACATAGCACAATACTCCCCACAAGTACTCGGTGCTCATCTCATAAAGTTACACACAAACTAGCTCAGCTTTTGAACAAGTCACGTGTTCAAAACTCATCCACTAATTGCTCCGCCTCTATTGCGCAATCAAGGTTTCTGGTCTAATGAGAGATCCAAGGTTCGAATCTCCTTGGCTTGACAACTCAATCCTCATGGGAAATTTCCTCCAAGTGTGGTGCAAATCTCATGCACAGGCGATGTCCCCAGCCGGTAGATATCTCAACCCTTTCATACTACCTCTTTCCTTTCGGTCTTCACCGAGTCGCTCCACGTACCTTTGTAGTGAACTCGATGTGTTTCTGGAGTTGAATAATGAGTTAATAATTAGTGAATTAAATAATATTTTAATTCACTCCACTCATTACTAGTTGATTAGCTAAGTTAAACTAATCACAACTAGTTCAACTAAAGCTAAAGCGAACACAACTCCACCCAGCTGTCTCATCGGCTCCACCATGATCCTGCGCCGCTCGAAGTCCTGGCCCAAGGAAGTCAACCATGCATGAGCTCACCAAAACCCAAGGAATAGCGTAATTCCCTCCGTCGGATGCATGGGCCACATCCATAGCTCCAAAGCTCGAAGTGCTCCAAAGAGAATAAAGCCCGAAGTTTATAGTCCAAATATTATTGAGGGCTAATAATATTTTGCGACTCATTTTTAGGACAGTAGTCTAAAAATAGACTTCGACCTATATAACGTCTACAGAGGTCCATATATTTTTACCAACTCGACCAATCATCCAAGAATAACATACATACCCAACTCCTAGACCATGCCACATGTCTAAAAATAGACATAGTCTAAAAATAGACTTTGCGCCAAAATAGCCTGCAAGGGCCCACTTAGTGAAAGGCGACTTCATTTCACTAAGCTCCATCATCTTGTTGCATTTTCAACGTGTGAGGAGAGGTCTATGTTCTTAGTGCTAGCTGATTGGTTTCACTGGGCTTTTTGAACCTCTTTGTTGCTTTCCTTACAATCCTTTCTTGCATGCCTAGTTATTTGGCTTTCTAGGTTGAAACATGAATCCAACATCATCACCGTAAACCGATTTTTTAGTTGTTTTTCATTTCTTAACTTCCTTCCTCCCTCTTCAACATCTTCAACTTGGACAATGTGAGTTTATTCAATATCAATGGCATGTAAGATGTCCTCTTAAGTTACCTTTAACCACTATTTGGCTCCTTGTAACTCTCTTGCTACCATGTTTGATAACTTTGCTGGCTTTCTATTTTATAGGCGTAGCTTTGGGTGTGTGAGTCTTATTCAAAGGCTCCTGCCTCCATGCTTCGTTGGTTCTAACTACTTCTTCCACTAAAGTTGATGGGATATCTCTAGGTTTGCAGGAACTTTTTTAGGAGTGATAACATCTCTACTTCAAAACCACTGATGAACATAAGATATCCAATCTCTCTACCTAATATCTTCAACTCCTTATAACACCGCAAACTTGATCAAACCATGATGAAAGAGAGAGGTTTCTATTTCCTTATGTTTTAACTTCAATCTTATCTAACATTTTTCCTAAGATTTTGTATATAGTAAAAAGGCAAGTCAAGAGACCTCTTACCCATGCGGCAGGTCTCCAAGGTGGTAGGAGCAGACCATATGAAACCTTCCTTCACGAGGTGAAGTACTTTTCGAATGATCATCATCAACTTTGAGTACTTTCCTTCATGTAGCTCCTTGGGATAGCATTTGTGCGAACAATTTCACTGCATGCTTTGTCTTGATAAATTCTTTCCAATCATGCATGATGAATTTGATGCCTGCTAAACCATCGCTCTCCTCCCATAGGGATTCCTATGGCCATACTGAGATGTTGTCCTAGTGTTATTGTGAGACTTTAACATTCCCACATTTGAAGCTGATCCAAAGTAAAAATTTTGGCAAACTCCTTTGAAACCCGTAAATGGCACCCTTTGTAGCCTCTCGCGGAGTCGAAAACACCCTGTTCTTCTAAACACTTCCAAAGAAGTTGGCCTTCATTTAACAAATTCATTTCCATGGGCTCATATCTAAGGTAGTGGCCACCTTTTTTTACTCTTCTTCCTTGTGGCCACGGTGAATTTATACCTTTCTCACCCTCACTTGATTAGTAACACTTGTAACTTTTGAAATCGCTAACAACCGGCTGGATCAAAGTGAAGCATCTCTCCGTAAAAACTCAATATCATGCAAGGATAAAGAAGAGAATGACAAGTCTCCAATTGGGTAATTTTTTATGGTTTCGACGACAACTCATGGCCTAATCATGACTCATGCATGCTAAAAACGGTAATAATGACCTCGGGCATGACCTTGGACCTTTGAAATAACCCTAACTAACTCGAATGACATCCACCCCTAACTCCTCTAATCATGAAATAACACCTCGCACGTAATTTGACAAGAGACAGAAAGAAAAATTGTTTCGTAGCGTGGCTAGTTCATTTTCTCATTGTGTTTTTCTAGGGAAACATTTAGGCGCTGGCGTAGCTGACTGCTATTTTTACAAGCATGTAAAAATGCTATTTCGAAAAGAGGAAAATCAGGCTAAAATGTCCCTTTTGAAATTTTCAGGAAATGCAGAAATGAAATATGTCGGAAAATGATGATTTCATCAGGACATGACATGACTTGAATGGAGGTGGGGTTTGAAACTTATAATAGGTTAAAAGATAAAAAAATGAAATTTTCCTATATCAAATTGAAAAGGCTTAAGGAGACCTTATCCTTTTGATGAGTGGTACTGTATGACCATGTCAAGTAGTGTTTCACAATTTTATGAGTGATAACACAACTCCGTCGTGACCTTTCACCTTCCTTTTCTCCTAATTTCCATTTAATTTCATAAATAAATTTCCAAAAATGTCATTTTCTCTCACATAAAGCCTTTTCCATTTCCTTTTTCAATTTCATTAGCCATAATAACCGAAATGAACACCCACTAGAATTTTTTCCCTAACATTTTCACCTTGGAATACATGTCCCATAACCGTGGTTATCGTTATTAACTTTATTACATGGAAATTTCACCAAGGCTGTTGCACCTCACAATTAAAGGCAAGGGCATGGATTCTAGGAGTCGTGTCCTTTGGATTCTCTCTGTAGTATATAGCACATAAATAATTATTTGGGTAAGTAAGTTGTGGCTTCATGTTCCACTATTGGATATAGTTTTTCATAAGTGTAACAATGTACTTGGGATATTTCATTCTTGATAAGAAGATATATCAGCCTAGCACTTCTTCATACATGTATCATAGATATAGTAGGATAATTTCTTTGTTATGTTTATGGTATGTGTTGTTTTAATTACATACTACGTTAATGAGCTAATTTTCACTCTTGGTTATGGTTATGTTGAATAAGTGTTGCTATGCTTTCATGATTGTTATTTATTATGTAGACTAATACGGAGGTAACCAACAATACTTTTCTATTATTTCGTGGGTCCCCCTTTAGCATGGTACTATTACTTTTCTAATCGTAGCTCTAATTTTCTTTGACCCGCCGTGGAAGTCCCGCCGTGCATCTTACATTGGATTTCTCACAAAGCTCACGATGCTTCTGTCGCCCAAAAGAGGGTGTTGCATCTTCTCTTATGTGCAATCGTAACCAAGGCATATTTTTCAAACCTTTCCAATGGTGGCCGGCATATAGCCGGATGAGTCCTACACCAAATGGTCTCGAGGTTTAGTGGGAATTCACACTCGGGGAGATCACGTGTTGGTGACATCCTTCACGCAGTCAACATTTTTGGCACTAGAGGGAGGGGCGGATGACAAGCTGAGCCCGTGAAGTCCGTTTGACCTCTTACCTATAATGGCTTCATCCTGAGCATCATCTTGAGGTATTTTTCCAAAGCTTTAGATATTTCAATCGCTTTCTTTTTTACATAAATTGTCACATTTAAAATTCAATGGAAACAAGTATAAGAACCATCCTTAACTACACAATTGAGTTTTTTTAGTCAAATGGTGTCTATTCTAAAGAGATCCCTACATATTTTCTTACCCTTACATTGGATGGTGGTGTGAATCAATGGTTTTATTCCTCACTCCATTTCTATCTTTTAAACAATTAGTTAACGATATTCATCGAGGGTATTCGACAAATTGGAATAGCAAGAGGTTCTTAATAAATTTTTACCATCTTAGAATGGAATAGAGTGAATATCAAGATGTTATTAATAAATTTAACCATCTTATAATAGTAGAATGGAATGAATCTTGAAAACTTCAACTGATTGATTCCTCAATCTTCGTTGTGAATTCTCAGATGAGGATGTGGACTAGAGAATTTCTTTGATTAAAAAGTTTTGTTTCTTAGTTCGGTATGTTAAAATTAGAAATTTTGAGGTCTAAAATGGACCTCCTAGGGAAATTATAAAATAATAGTGGAAATAATAAAATAATGTTAGATTACATCATAAAATTTCTAGAGGGAAAAAAAGAATAAATAATAATAAAATAATAAAAACTATTTTCAACTCATATTTTCAACTTGTCTCCCTATTTTTTTATTAAATTTCGATCGGAAAACACTTCTTGGATGCGAGAATTTAATTCCTCATCCAAGGAGTAATCCATGCGCAGACGTTTCGACATGGACTCCTACTACACGAAAAATGATAAATACATGAAAAACGTTATTTCAAATCGCGCTTTTTCATGTATTCTCGTTCAAACGTGTAGGAGGGTCCATCGAAAGTATGCGAGCATGGGGTACCTCCTTGGATGAGAAATTAAAATTTTCATCCAACGAGTACTCCTGACTCGAAATTTGAGTAAAAAATTAGGGAGATAAGTTGGAAAATACTTAGAGTTGAAAAATTAGTTTTATCATTTTATTATTTTTTATTCCTTGTACTTTACTCCAAAAATGGTTAATCATCCCCCATGGTTGACATCATCATCTTGAATCCTATTGGTACCTTATAAATTTTATTTTGGTTGTACATTTTTCTTAGGAGGCCCATTTTAGACCTCAAAATTCCCCTAATGGAAAATATTTTGAATTTTATCCATTGTGTCCTCTCGATCGAAAAGGAATTTTCACATCTTGAGGAAGAACCGCATTGTGTCTTTTGTTCCATGTCCCTTCTCCTTTTGATGTTTTTTGCTTTTAACCTCAGCCGAGTCACTAAAACATAAGATCAATTCATTGATGAAAAATTAATTTTTACTTTAAAATATATCCCTGTGATGGTGATTCGTATGATATTATAAATCAACCATCCTTGAATCTTGATATCTCACAAGTCAACCCCTTAAACGTTAATCAAATTGAACCCTTTTGATAAACCATCACTAATGATTTCATTTTCTATGAATTGTATGATAATGATCATTCAAGTACCATGCATGAATATTTGTTCCCAAAATAAGATTTATAATTGCAAGAATTTCAAATGGAGTCTCGAGGAAATTATTGAATATTTTATTTCAAGTATATCTCCTTTCGATCGAGAAGTTGATATGCTTATCATTTAATGTTTTTGTGGTAATCTAATCTATCTAATCAACCTCAAATTCCTTATAAATCTCTTGATCTAAATAATGATATATAGCGGTACGACTTTTTTTCTTAGAATTTGGAGTTAAGTTAGGTGGGTAGGACACGCCTACGATACGCTGATGGTTATGTCAGTGTTCATGTCACCATGAAGATATTTGCGATTTTGTTCAATTCATGATTCTTTTGCACACACATCGCTACTCTCATCACTTGTGACTAAACTCGCTCGTTAATGGATTCTTATTTTATTCACATAAAAATTTTCAACCCTCGGAAGAAAGTCT
This sequence comes from Pinus albicaulis, assembly GCA_034641835.2. Taxonomy (NCBI): domain Eukaryota; kingdom Viridiplantae; phylum Streptophyta; class Pinopsida; order Pinales; family Pinaceae; genus Pinus; species Pinus albicaulis. Next base: position 417,009,616 of record CM076580.1, read on the forward strand.
AATTTGATTGTTCGACTTCCACTGCCAAGCATCCCACCCTTCAAGAAAATCTTTTAGTTTCGTGATGTGGAAAACTAAGAATGGCCTTTAATGGACGTAAAAATCTTTCAATCTAACCTATATTCTACACTCATCCATCGAAAGAGTCTCACTCACATGACAACATTGATTTTGGTCATCAAGTGCTAATGTTGCCTATGATATGAATATGTCTTTGATCGCATTTCTTGTTAAAGTTTCACTGAAATAGTGTTTTTTCCATGATCCCAATACAAATTTCCATATAATCTTATCAAGGAAAAGTACCCAGTGTCTCATCACCCATGCCTACATGTTCTTCCTCTGGTCTTATATGGTCATAGGACCTGGAAATTTCTATTTTTTTGGAGTCTTTCATTTGATAGGAGAAATTGAGTATGTTTACTGCTGACCTATGATTGCACTCTCCTGCCTCTATGTGTCGGCAGTGGATACTTGCATGGTTTCCTCACTCTTTCATTTACATTGCATTTTTACTATGGTTTTGGTACAATCACATCCTTCAACCCAAAGTTGGGAGACCAAGCTTTTGTGGCTTCATTGGAAGTTCCATTTCACATGACCTCACACTTTGTACTATAGGATAGGAGTAGGTTACATTTATTCAAGTGAATTGCATTCCTATCATTTCCTCACTTTTGTTGTTCAAAGCATCATTTAGTCCTTGAATAAAGTTGGTTTTGAGCTTTCCAATATGATGTGGCTACACATTTTTTGAAAGGAGAAAGTTTTGTAAAATACAAACCCTTTGGCTTGTTGTTTACTCCCTCTTCTTTGAGTTGGCTACTCTCTTCGAGTCAATGATTTTTCGATGGAAAAATATGATCTTTCGGTAGGGGAAGCTGTAAAAAACCCATGATGAAAATATCTCATTTAGGATTCTCATTCCCACACTCGGTATTACTTTATGAACAGTGTGTTCTTTCTTATCTACTTGAGTGGACTAAGATAAAGGGAACCCATCGTGAGGTCCTAAACCTATCTCTAAAGGATAAACCTATTCTGCTCTCTAAATTAGTCGGGATACCTCTTTCCACCTATTCGAAAATAATAAGTGCTTGCGTGGTGCTGTTAAAATGAAAGAAAAATAAAGGGTTAAAGAAGAGAGAGGCTTTGCACACGTGGGAGAGTGAAGAAAGCTACTTCATTGGGTTCTCGTCCAAGCTCACCGGAAGTGAAGCCTTGGTCACATGTTCCCTCAAGTGACTCTCTCGAGGTACTCTGCGAGCACTCGCTAGCGAAAGGTAGCAATTCCAAAGGAATGTAAAACTCATACTCTGATAACTGCAGTTGGGTTCTGATACCCTTACTTAAATCGGCTAGGTAGATTATATGGCTTGCCTACTATGTTGTGCTATGTCAATTTATTGAATGGTAGCAGACTACATCCTTAAATAAGTAAGATTGGAGATAAGGTAACTCACTTGCTAAAGTCAGTACGTCCTAAATAATTAAGACTTTTTGCATAAATGAAACCATTTTAGAGAAGCTATGGTTCTCGGCTGTGTCACCAAGTGTTCTTTTTCCGCAACAACTTTGATCTCTGCGAATTTTTTTCCCAAGTCAATTTTGGAGCCTACATAAACTATTGTTTCAAGGCCTTATCTCTACGTGGTTTTATTTTCTGTTTGTTTGTTTTCTCCTAATGTCATATCCTCCTAAGTCAATTTCTTCCCAAGTGTCTTCACCTAACCCTTGTGCTTGATATATATCAGGTCCATGGTGGTGTTTGACTCATGAATTGTCTTGACATAGAAACTATACTTTTCACCATGCACACACTCAAAAAGCACTCAAAAGCACACAAAAGCAAACAAAATAAAGAAAAATCCCTGCTGAGTGAAAAATCACACTTCAAGTCGATGAGAGAGTATGTGCTCGTTTTGAGCGCATTCCTTCGAGGCTAAAGAAGTGCACACCCTCCTTGGGTGCGCTCCTCCATGCTAAGAAAGTGCACCCCTTGGAGCACGCTCCCTCACGTTGAAGACATGCACTCTTCTTGGATGCATGCATGAGCTTCTTTGTTGCATGTGTGCACACTCATAGAAAATAGGAGCCCACTTATCTTACCTTAACTAATCCTTTCCACTTTTCGACAAGTGGTGATGCATGCATCGTAATCTGGTTTTGCATGTATGCTCTCTGCGAAATTAACCCAACCTAATCATTCATTTTCATGACTCATTCTCAGTATTTGGGCCGAGAGCACGCTTCTGCATCAAGAAAAATTTTGATCAAATTGTGTTACAAGTATGTTTTCCATGTTGTAGCTATTAATTTCCTTTCATTATTTCACTATACGATATTGCCTTTCTTTTTCGGCGTTTCTTTGTTTTTTCAGTACTATTTAATAGTGTTTATGTATTCAATCTTATTTCTAAGCAAGTGTTAATTTTTTTTCACATACTCAAAACTCTACATAGTCCTCAACCTTTCACATTCCACCATGATTGTGAAAACATCCATAAAAACTTACGCAGATCCTTTTTCTTCTCATTTATGTCATGAAATATTATTGTCGAACATCTTCTTGGGATTTCCTTACGAGGAGACGCATTTCCGGAACTTGAAGCTCGATACGACGAGAGTGTGCCCATGTGTGGCCAAGTTTCCCTCTTTGGTGCACCATCCTTCATCAAAAGCATAAACACTTGACCTCCTTAAGCACACGCAGTACAATACTTTAATGATCTCCCACTTAACCCCTTCATCATGGGCCGGTGTGTCCTCCTTTCCAACGGTCACATGCAGTGCACACGAAGGCCCGAAGGCCCAAAGACATGCTCCTTCGTCCCTTCGTGAGTGTAGTAGTGGACCCTCTCTGTCTCCAATGCACAGTAGGGAACATATCGTGAAGGCATGAAGGCCTAACACTTCACTCCTTATTCCTTTAAAAGTGCACCATTTCATCCTTATTTCTTTGCTTTTCTCCTACCGTTACATGAGAAAACTCGAAAGATGATCCTCGACTTCATGCTTTGAAAAGTGTGCCCTCCTAGTTTTTATGCCTATTTTATTATACGTGAAAGTGGTATTGGGTTGTCGCTGATAGATTTACATGTCTCGGTCCATATCAGAGCAGCTCTTTGTACATGATTTATGAATAGTTTGTTGCATAGTTAGTTTCTACAAGGTAATATTGTCATCATGGGTGTGTTGCCACAAAAAAGGAGTTTTAGCTAAAATTATTGTCACCCTTTCATCATTTTTTTGAGTCATGCCTCCCTCTCACACATAAGAGTGCAGCATCCAGAGAAACTTTAGAAGAAAGCACTAAGGAAGTAGTGGAACCAACAAATTTAACCATTCCCATTTATGAAAAAGACGCATTCATGCGAAATAAGTTTGTTGAGAACTTGGAAGGCAACGAAAATCATACTTCAATATTAAGAGGTCTAGGATGCATAGGATCACATCCAAATTCCCGGTCATCCCTTATGCGCGAGGTGATCGAGTGTATTATCACACACATGGATGAATCTCATCTTGTGGTTTGTAGTGAGAGTGGTAGTCAACTCGCCACCTATTATGGGGAAGATATGTAGACTTACTATAAGATGCTCATTCCCAAAAAGTATGCGAGCATTGATTTTTACATTAGATGGGCCGAGCCTTGAGACAAATGACATAATTAAAACATGGCTTCGAGGAAGTCTGCTAATTTTTTCCACTACCCGATCCGTGGTTTGCTTGAAGCCAAGATTCTCATATATGTATATCAATATATGATTTTCATGTGTTTTTCGGTTGCTCGCACAAGAATGTTGAAGTTTTTGAGGAAAAAGCATCAGCATATATATACTCAATAAGGTGGTAACTCGTGGTCAAGTATTCAATTTTGGATATATATTGTCATTTGATTTGAAAGCGCCATGTGGGGCACGCGAAAGCATCTTTGAGGGAAATCCAGCACCACATTTCTATATGTTTGTGCTTCTTTGTAGGATGGATCCTATACAAAAACATGTTTTCCGGCATTGCCCTGGGAACTCGACAGGCAGTATTTTAACCACGTACATAAATTACATGCAAATGCTAATTCTTAAAATAAAATAATAAACAATAGCGAAAGACATAAAAACAAATATACACAAATATTTTTCTTGGTGCCAAAAGCTTCGGGACTACCAAATTGATTTGTCATTATGTTCCTTTCAATGTTACAATATATATACCCCAATCCATTAACCCCGGATTAGAACATAATTGTAGTTCCCTTGACCGGATCTACAAAATGCCATGAGGAAGAAAACCACAATTCCCAAAAACATGTGCCAAAACTCATATGCAAAAAGCATAGGTGGGTCCTCCCACCTATTATAGGGTCCATTTCCCGAGGCGTTGCACTCGATGCAATGAACAGAGATGTCACCACGACTTGCGACCCCCATGCATGCAACTAGTCATGTAAAGAGTACAACACACACGACCTTCTCCCACTTGTTGTTTTCTTTTTCACGGGAGGTCACATGAGATCTTGGTCATTAGTCTAGCTCGAAACACCTATTGTTTCTCTCACACCATGAAAAACTTCTTAGTTCTCATATAATCTTTTCAATGCATCTCCGCAAAATTCATCAAAATTGTCTAGTTTTACTCGTAAAACACCTTTTTGTCCTCAACCATATCCCTCACGAAAAGTGATACTTAACATCGATGTGCTTTTTATTTGAATGATAAACGTTATTTTCCATCAGAAAACTACACTTTGCTGTCACAATCTATCCTCATAGCTCATTGTACCAACATGCTTGAGAAAAATCTTTGCAACCAAACTTATTCCTTTATTTCATGTGAGTGGCTTCCATGTATTCGGCCTTTGTAGTTGAAAAGAGCCACTACAAATTGTATTTTTCTCATCCAAATGACTCGCGCTCCAAATATTTTAAACACATACCCACTTTTTATATCTTCTCTAACCCAGATATCCAACGAAGTCTTCATCGAAAAAGTCATGCGATGTCTAAAACTCCTCGTCCAATCCTAGCCTTCCTTTGTGCTTAGCACAGACCATCATCACTAGTTCCATGCCTGCACCTAAAAGTCCTCTTCACTATTTTCCAATGCTCCCTTCCATGGTTTTTACATAAGTCTCGCGTAATAATCCCACTACATGTGAAAATGTCTTGTCTATGGTACATATTATTTCATACATTAGGCTATTGATCGCACCTGCATATGGGACATAGGACATGTCCCGATCTCTTCTTGTGCCTTGGGACAACTGTTTTCGGCAGAGCAATCTGATACACCTACGGTAGGAACCTTCACTAGTTTACTATCTTGCATATTAAACCTTTTCATTGTCTTGACATACTTCCTCCGGTTTAACCATAAAGCTTCCTCTTTGCCCAATCATGTTTAATTTCCATACCAAAAATATAATTTGTAACAAAAATATCAGCTCATGTCGAATTTGGAGGAAAATTGGGTCTTCAAATCCTAGATAATTTCCTTGTCATTTCCAATCGGCAACATATCATCCACATACACAAGACCAAAATAAATAACACGATCACGAGATCCACTTAAAATACACACGGTGATCCAATTTTCTTCTGGTGAGGGCCAAGTCCCTATATATGTGTGTCAACTTTCTCGATACCACATCCTTGCCGACTCATTTTAGCCTATATAGAGAATTTTTTTTAACGTGCATACCGAGCTTCTTTCTTACCCTTCACGTCAAAGAAACCAAAAATCATTCTGGTTGGTTCATGTAGATATCTTAATGCTAGATCCTCATGAAAGAAACATTTCCTTCACATCCATCTCGATCTACCTTTAAAAATAAAAATAAGCATAAAAAGATGAGTGCATCTAATAGAAGCTAACTTGGCAACACAAGAAAAAATATCACCAAAAATAATTCCTAACCCCTAGGAATAACATTTTTTTACCAAGCTGCATATTTGTATTTCCCCACCTCGCCTACTTTGCATTCATATTCTTCTTAAAAACCCATTTACTTCCAATGGGTTTCCTTCCAAACATTTACAACTCCACCAAATCCCTAGCTTTAAATTTTATCCTGCAACATGTCGCTTTCCTCAACCATGGCCCTCCTTTCCAGAGTTTTTCATCCTCCGAATCTATGACCCTCCCTTACGAGCTTTTTTGGATCGTAATCGCAGTAGACAATAAAAACTGAACGAAAGTAAAGAAGATGGACTATAAATTTACTGGATCCCTTCTCTCTCTGAACTTATCTTCTCAAAGCTAGAGTTTGTAGGCTCTTCATCTTCTCCGAATCATGTTCTAATATAGAGTTTGATTATTCCTCTCTTTAGGATCAAACTCTATCTTCTATCGAGTTCCTTTGGTAGGACTTCATGTTTAATAACATATTTCACCTACGCGAAGACCACATATTGATTGTACACAACGTTCCTTGTTTTTTGGTTTTAAATCTTATATCCTTTTAAATGATCCTTATAACCCAATAAAGGATGCACCTTTCGTATTTACTATCCAACTTAGTTCTTTTCTCCTTTGGGAACATGTACATATGCATCACATCCAAATACCCTCAAATGTGAAAGAGAGTGGTTTCTTTACCCGATACATACCTCATGTTTTATGCTCCAATCGACTACGAAAGGTGATATATTAACCAAGTAACATGCGCCTACTCCTCAACCCAAAATTCTTATCCTAACCTAGCACCATTGAGCATGCTTCTTTCCTTTACCATCTCAAATCACTGTTGTTAATGCAACTCCATTTTTTTAGGTGTATATGGAGTATTATTTTTCCATGCTATACCACACTTGCATACGGAACTCTTCAAATTCCTTCTCGCATAACTCCCCACCATTATCTCGTCCTCACCAACTTTATCTTCTTATATGTTTGGTTTTCCAAATTTCGGAGACTTAAATTTTTTAACTCCGTCAAAGACTTGATTTCTTCTTGAGGAAATATATCCATGTATTCTCTTTCGTAATTCATCTATAAATGATACATAGTACACAAGTACCCAACTAGTGGAGCCGGCACAAGTCCAAACACATCATTTTGCACGAGCTCCAATATCTTGTTCACCCTCTTAGCACTAGGAGGGGAAACTCACACGAGTTTTTCTTTCCATATACAAAATGTTCAAATAATTTTAAATCCAAAAGAGAAATTATACATATTGCTTCGGTTTGTATTAATCACTATTAAATGACTAAAAAAATTACACATAAAATTATCGATCCGGAAACGTATTTTTATTTCAATTATAGTCAGCAGCACGTCTCGTGCCGATACATCAAACCGAAGCAAATCCAAATAAATGAAATCGTTCGTCGAAGGAAATCGTCGAGGGAAAGAAATCACTCATGCAGTAAATGAAAATGATCTACAAGATTGTAATCACACCTCAATTAACCCCGTCCTAGCGCACACACACAATCGACTACCACTGGTATTCTCACTATCTACGATATGTATAATAACATATAAAACATTAGAATTGAAGCAGGTTATTCAGCATGTGCCTAAAACATCAACAACAACACTTCCAGTACATACACAAAATAAACACATGTATACACAACTACCTTCACGCGTACTCCGCTTAATGAGGAGGGCCCTTCCTCCCTCACGGGTGCGTGTGGAGAAAGAACTTAACGGAAACTAAATCGGATAATGCATGTAAACAACAACAACATGATAATTTGTATTAATATGAGAAAAATTATAGATCCAAATTAATGTTGTTCTTCACTAACCTTTCGACCTTCAAGGGCCACGAAAATATATAGTGGTTACATCTCGCAAAAATGAGAGGATGGATCGACCATGAGAATCTTAAGGATTCTCATGCTCATCAAAATAGAATACATATGCTAGAGCCACTTCATTGTGAAAAGTTTAGTCGAAATTTATAGATTGAAATAAAAAACTTCCTATAGGTTGTTATCCAAAAAAACAACACACAATAACCTCTATAGCTACTTCATGATAAATCGCTAACCGTGGCGTAAAAAGCTTAGAGGACATGTCGTGCATCGTGAGTTGATGAGATCCGATCGGCGGTACAAGCCGTAACTATAGTTCGTCGCCGGGTTTGTAACAGATGTGGTGTAACAGCGCTTCATGGTGTAAAGGCTCGCTGTAACATCACAAATTTAGCTTCTCTTGTGCGCCTGCGTAACGAGGATATTTCTGTGCTACAACGACATCTAGAAAGACAACAAAAGACCATATATCTTCTCCAAACATTCATCCCCGACTAGTCATAAAAACACGATACATCATAATAATTAGAGGAAATGGCCAGGTAATTAAAATAAGGTGAAACAACACAAGTTAAGATAGAATGGTAGGAAAAAGATTTAAATATAGTCCCAAATGGTTATATTCAAGAGGTAAAATAGAGGAAACGGACAGTAGGAAATAAGTGCAAAGCTGGCACCCAACATCTCAACTAAAGCACTTGCATGTCCTCATGAAAAAATATCATCTCTCATAGGAATATCTCTGGGTGCGCCGGTGACACAATAAGCAGTACGCGTATGTTCATTTGTAGACTTGTACCCACGATTATCCATCGGTACATAGCATCCATGACTACCGATTCCTTACTTGCTCAATTCATAATTACTGCGGTAATCCTCAATTGGAAGCCAAATCAAAGGGAACTTCTGATCTTAATCCGAGCTAGAAAGCACCCGAGGATTGCACTCATCTTTTCATATGTTGGTACATGTCTAACAACCATCACAAAATTTTGGAATTCAAATGGGTCCCTTTAGCGACTCCAACATAGTTGGCTTCCCGTGCATTTCAAGCACGCAAGCCAAGGCTTGACTCTTCATCAACGAGAGCGCGATCTGACCGAAAGTTCACAATCCCTTCTTTCCGTAAGTGGCGGCGAGTGTCTCCCTTATCCCGAGAGTACTCAAAATTATTCTAAATTCCTTCCTGACTCGCCCATCCCGAAGTTCTTCCTAGATCCATAATGGAATATTCTCTTCATTAGCATCCATAGATTTGATGTGCCGAAAATGCCACTCAATCTCATTCTTCATGAAGGACACAAAAACTCGCAATCGCTGACATCCCCTTTATAGGAGAATATCTTTCACCACCATTTGCATACTCACATGCTCGCAAATCATATTGTGTAAGAATAACTCACATAGCGGGCTTTTGCTCGTCAAGGTGGGGAGGCACAGATGTTTCTAAGAATGTGCGAGTGGAAGAAATATATAGGAGTCCTGTCCTCCATAACATCTTTTTCTGTCTAGAACAGAAGTAGTGTTCCCATAGAAAAATGCAGGATGGGGAATTCCACCTACACAATAGAATTGAGGGCAAGGTCATGAAGGATCTGTCTATGGCAAGATCCCGAACCTTCGCATACTGTGCGTACGCGCTTGTTCCTCCTGCTTTCTCGTCGAGCCTTTCCTTCTTCTTATAACTCTCCCCATCCTTTCTTCAACTCTTCTTTCATCCAACTTTCATGTAGGGAATATGTCACCCTCTCATGTTCTTTCGAGGATATCATCCCCTCCTAAAGGGAGATTGGCTTCCTATTTCCACTTGCAGCAATTCGAAAAATTCTTCCAATATTGTCTCGCGAAATCCGTCCCGAGATGGGACCTCCAGAGGTTATTCTCGCATTCAATATCAACATCAATACCGGTGTGGCCACCTCTATTGAATGGGGTTGCTCCACCTGCGCTTCTGGTTCTTGTGTATCCAGTCAGCCTTCCTTACTGGCTCGTGTATCAATCCCCTTCATTTCTGCTCTCAGAGTAGCCCACTCCAGTGTCCATTGTTGCTTTCTATCACGTAATAGTAGTGGTATCCAAACTTTCTTGTGTATTTGCCCCTAGTTCAATCACCACGGGAAGCTCGCTTTAACTATTGGTTCTTGCGTAACAATAGTGTCCTTAGTAGGTTCGTTTGTAACAACCTCCTGTCATTCGGTTTCTATTTCCATTAAGTCTGATGTTTTCCCCACACACCTTATGTCCTACTACCGGTAGTTCCTCGAAAACATGTCATGCATACGGACACCAAGATTCCTTCCTCAAATAATATTTCTTTTAATTCTTCATTTTCCTTTCTTAGGCTTTTCAAATTCTAAAAATAGGGATGTGAGTTCATCCTTACCCGATGAGGATGGTTCTCTTTCTTCTTTTGAAACTCCATTTGCTCTCTACTTTCCACGTGGGAAAAGGTTCTATGGGTAGGTTATATTTCAATCTTTCGTTTTGGCCATCTGTCCCGCTGGTTCATCGGTGGTTCTTTTCCCAATTCTGACCTTGGCGAGGAGCTAAGTCCGGGTTCCAACCACCGCCGACTTCCTCTCAAAGTCACGGCCTATTTTCCCCCACTTGTCCTCGGCCTCTTTTGCTTGAGATTGCGTCCCAAGTCCTTCCTTGTTCTCTTAGGGCTTCCAACACGCGCCAATTTGATGAGTCCGCGATTGGTCACACACATCTTTTCGCGTATGTGTTCTTTCCCTCATCGAAGCCGCTTTCCATATGCTTAATGTTCCCCAATAAGTAGAATGGAAGGTTAATATTTTGCTTCGGTGCCAAAAGGTGATTGAGTAGAGGGAAGGGATAATCAAAAACTATCATGTATCTTCCCTCACGAGTGATGTATTTGATTAAAACCAAGGTGTTTCATCTTCGCATGGATGAAGGAGTGATAACATGTCAATTCCTATCCCTTTCTTACGCAACTTTTCTTCTCCTTCTAGAAAGTTTTCTTTCAAGGAGGGGTCCGGGTCATTGATTTTTCTGTCAGACCACCTTCTTCCTCTACCGAGATCGTGTTGCCAGGAAATTACCTCTTCAGCACACCTAATCGCAGGCCCCCGACTCGGGTCTATTTGTTATTCAAATTCTGGTGAAATTCAATTTTCAACCCTCGCTCGAGCCTCTCCGTACTTTCTAGAATTACTAAATCCATTTGGCGTATTTGAATATCCTGGTAGGCTACGGGATATTTCTTTAAGGCGTCCATAGAATATGGCTCAATCCCTAACCACTCCTCCACCCATCTTACCTGTTGTTTACGAATTTGCTTACTGCTTTCAGCCCAACCTTTGCCAATGTCACTACACTACTTAATTATTCTCGGTGTCTTCCGCTGTATCCCAAATGATGAGATTGAAATGAGGATACAAGGCTTAAGTCGAGAAGGTAAATTGGAGGTTACATGATTTACGGATTACCGAATCGTACCTCACACAACTCTTCATAAATGTCTACGTTATGGAAAGTAATGGGTCCTGAGTACACCTATGCTCTTTCTAGCCTGCATTTAGTCATCATTGGAAATTGTGTTATTAATTGAGTGCATGTGGATTTCCATAGGTTTATGACTATAGATTTTTTTCAATTATTTCAAGATATATCCCCACCCCCATGCCTTAATGGTGATGGCTGCCCATGGCCGTCATGGGAATATCATTACTTTTTCCAATAATCACCAAATCATAAATGATGACGTTACCTTTTGAATGACATAGACAGAAGTGTCTTGGAGGAGGATTTCGACTGGAGGCATACTTCTTGCGATGCTCATGGCGGTACGCATTTGGCTAGCACAATTATTGTTTTTATGCGACGAAACTTGATAAAAAATGTTCGTAGTCAGTTTGTCACTGCTACATGTGTGACAACAAGACAACCTTCACATTATTCTTTAAAAAAACATAATAATTAGGAGAAATTAGTACAAAAAATAATATCAAATGAGTAACATCATCTTATAAAATGTATCACGAAGGAAGAATGATGCTAGGAAGGGATGGGTGTAACGACCGCCACAGGAGGTGGTTTTCATATGTTAAGCAAACTGTCCGGCTATGCCCTAGAAAAGAGGTTTTCTGCGGAGTTAGATTTGTTATTTTTGTTTTATTTTTATTTTATTATTATTATTATTATTATTTATTTTTATTTTCTTTAAACGGTCACAATGTTTGATTTGCCACAAGGGTGGTTTACGCTCACACGCACATTGAAATTTCAAATTTAGGGTCGTAACACGGGAGAATGTTCCCTTTGCTATTGTAACATGAAGATTCCTGAGTCCAACGACAATTGTTAGCAAATTATTCCTTCAAAGCGACGTTGATGATATAAAATTAGGAGGTGCCCATTAATCAAAGTAACGTATGTCTTAGCACCATTGATGGTGACCAATTGTACGCCCATTTTCCAAATATCGTGTCTCACTTCGTAAGGACCTAGCCATCTAGTGCGAGCTTTGCCTTTTTGAAATTCTTGAACCTTGAATCATACAAAAGAGCCCAATACCCTTTACGGAACTTCTTATTCTTAATAAAACCGTCATTCCATCTAGCTCTTTACTGTTGAATGATGTTTGTCTGTTCGACAACAGCGGCTGCATTTCTCTTCCAACTCATCGAGCGATCCGTACTTTTTGTGTATGTGTTGTATCTTTAAGTCCATGATCGCACTGCAATGTTATTCTTAATGTGTCTATCTCGAACTCTATGAAGGGAATAAAGGATTCTTACCATACACTAGTTCATGTGGTGAGAAGCCTATAGTATTTCTCCATGTTGTTACTGTAAGCCTCCACCTGTACCTCTAGAAGTTTCACGACAATCTCTTCAATGGTCAGGCTATTGTCTTTGTTAAAGATTCTCAATGACTTTATTGGTGCTCTAGTACTTGACCATTTGCTTTGTGGGTGATAAGGTAAGAAGTGATTCTTTGCTGAATTCTATACTTCTCAACTAGATTCTTGATCAGTGAGAGATTTGAACCGAGGCCCTCCATCTCATCACTATCTCTCACGGGTATCCCAAAGTGATATGTCCAAATAGGAAGTCCTAGACCATTCTCGCTGTGTTGCTCTAATTAGTGCCTTTGCTTCAACCCACTCCCTATGTGCATATTCGGTGCGGAACCACATGGGCATGATTTTTTTCTGTGATGAAGGATTAATTGGCCCTGCAAAGCACAAAGCCCATTTATCGAAATCTGGGTTTTGATCACTATTTGTGGCTATAATGACATCTCATCCGATTTTAGAGGCCTAGCCCATCCTCACAGCGTACTATCGCACCCCTTAACAAACTTCTTGACATCCCGGAGAATATAGTTGGGCCAGCTAGCATATTGTTGAGAGTGCTTTATATCACATACTTTTGTCGGCGAAGTGCTCTCACATAGCTTCCTCATGGCCGGGCATTCAAGGTCTCAAATACCTCCATCTTCTCTAACACATCGCTCAATCAAAGGTCCGCTCTGGTGTGATAGTGCCTTTTATCCCGTGGGTAGCACTCTGCTGTGTAATCTTATTCTCTTTATTTTGAAGATAAACGACTAGGGGAAATTTCCTGTGCAGCAAGGTAATTGGCTATATATGAATACCATAGTGAGTGAGTATATATGGAAAAAGTATATTAATCTAGAAAAGAACTCCTCGCGTGAGTACGGTACCATCACTTAAAGTTAATCTAGAAAAACGTGCTTACATGCATTATATTTTTTGGGTTTATCTAAAATAGTAATATCAGAATTCCTATAATAGCAATAAACCATAGTGTATCTCTACCATTAGTAACGGGTTAGTTCATTGAAAATCGAATTGAAACATGGTCGGTGTGTACAAATGCTTGATACCTCGTGTGATGTAGTGCCAAAATTTGTTGATAGCATGCACTAATTCTAGGAATTATTTCTCGCCACGCAGTAATTGAGTTCTGGCTAGAGATAAAATTCTGTCAATTTGATGTAATAAATGGTAGAAAGCTTTCTTCTCCTTGATGCTACCCAAAAACAACACCCACAGCTAGTGTCGGATGCATCGGTAGCTTTGACATGGAATGAAATCTCAATTTGAGTCCCCGAATCCGTAAAATAGGTGATGATATTACATGTTCTTAACTTCGGTAAATGCCCGCTTTCACACTTCCCCGTCCACCACTGAAATCCCGCATCTTTCATTTCGTAACAAAAACGAGGAGGAGATGCACCTTTGAGATACTCTCTATAAATCTCCTCATAGTATCCTGCGCATGTCCCGCAACCATGTACCCTCTTCGGGAGTCTTAGGGGTTGGGATTTGCAGAGATTACCTCAACTTTTGCGATCTACCTTGATTTCCACCTACTAAAAATGAAATTTCCTAGTACAATTCCTACGATCATCATCATGTGGCATTTCTCCGTTGCTCGGACCAACATTAGTATGTTCACAACGTTCCATCACTTTTTTCCAAATTAGCTAATGTTGTCTCGATTGCATCCCCACAGGGTGTAAAATCCTCCATAAATATTTCGTATGTCGTCCAAGAGATCGGAAAAATAATTCCCAATATTTCCCTATGAAAAATTTCTTGGTGCATTATAGAGGCCAAAATGAAGGAGTTGTATGAAAGAAATTACACCGGCAAGTGAGGGTTTTCTTGTGATTGGTGCCGTTGGGGAAATATATATTTGATTATAGCCACGAAACCCATCTAGGAATGAGATTCCCGGAGAGAGTATCCAGACCTAATTAGTCTGAATGGTAGAGGAAAAATAGTCCTTTTGAGTAGCCTTTTTAATCTCTCTATAGTCTACACGGCACTCTCCACTTTTGCGTTCTTTTTCGGACTTCACCAATGACAGGCAGAGACACCGACTCAGGTCTCATAAATGGGGTAGATGAAATTAGCATTAAGGAGTTTCTGCAATTATTCTTTCACCATCTCCTTAAGTGCGGGGGTTCACTCGAGCGTTGGGGTTGTCTAACTAGTTTGCAATTCTCTTTAAGACAACATGACGGTGAGTGCATATGCTAGGATGGATTCCTTTCATATCCATGTAGTCCCATGCAAATTCCTTTTTTATATTTCTATAACATGCTGTATCAACAATCTATTTTTTCGGTAGGTTAGGTTAGGATTGATGTTTTCAAACATTTCCAGTTCCAATTTCAACAGGAATCTGCCGATAGTATGCGGAGATGGTTTTCAAATGTTCAATAATTTCATTTCATCTACCTCATCTTCTTCCCCGGATCTATAATAGAGGAAAACATAGAGTGAATTGCTAATAAAATCATTAATGACATCATCCTCTATTTCATCCTTAAATTATTGTGCTTTTCCAAGCGTGGGGAGAGGTAGGGAAAGATCAGATTCATGTCTCAAATTCTTACCACTCGGACTACTCAAACTCCATGTGAGGACATTTACGGTAAATATTAAGGTTACGAGTGGGCTACCCATCCGAGAGATCACCATAGATCCAAACCTACATATGATATATGCATCCAGTGCTTTAGGCCAAGGTCTTCCCAAGATCGAAGGATGACTAAGTTGGATTTGGTTTGTAAAATGAGAAGATCGCTCGAAAGAATTCCAAGAAGCCACAATGATAAACACATATTCTATCATTCCCTCGAGCTTCTGACACGGGACCTATCTACCACAAGCAATGTGGATGCTCGGCCTAAGTCCATGAAGTCTTAGGGAGATAAGGAGGTCTTTAGTCATGACATTAATGGTTGCCCCTAAATCAATCAAATTTTTTGGTTATGGGTTGATCGTAAATATGGAAAGTCACCTGTAGGATTCCCTAGGTCATTATATTTAGTCAACAAAGGCCGATCAATCATGAGATCGGATAGTTTCCCCATGACATTAATAGTAGCGGGTGGTCTTTAGGTTTTCTTCCAAGCTTTTTGACGTACGTATCCCTCACTATTTTAGCATATATAGGTACTTCCTTAAGAGTCACGAAATAACGCGAATCCGCACATCAAATTTTGAGTTCCTTGAGGAATTCGGATTCAGGGTTGTGAGGTTGGCCCCGCTTTAGTTAATCATTGATTGTATGGAGGATTCCGAAGGTTAACAACTAATTGGGGTCGGAAAAAGGTGTAGGATTTTGAATAGAAGGCGCTTTATAATCGATGTTGTATTGGTAGTGCAGGTTACTAAACCTTGGCCATTAATTCTCCAATTCTGACCCCAAGGATTTGGTTGCGGTGGGGGATATTGCATTGGTGGAGGAGATGACCACCGGTTCCATGGTGAATGAAATTGTGTTGAGAAGGAGTAGGATATCGCCATGGATATTGCTAACTATTATAAACATTATTCCAAGGATAAAAAGAGGAAAAATCAAGGCATACCTGTAGGTCGTGCCGTCATGGTCTCTTTGATCCAATGAAATAAGAATATTGGACATCTTCCTCGATTCTTGAAGTACAACCTTTAGTCCGGGGAATTCTAGACATTGATTCGTAGAATGTGCCAATTCATAGATATTTCACAAGTTGATGTTATTCGACCCACATTCTCTTCCTAAATGTTTCTTTTTGAATTAGGAAATGCAATATTGCTAAGGTTGCTTCAAACTTTTTCTCTTGTGCTTTCTTAACTTGTATTGTACTGATCTAGGTGAGAGAGTGCTAAGGAGGCTCTGGTTTAAAATCCTCAAATAGGTTTCGATCTCTCGCTCCGGTCACTCCTCCACTTGTGGACTTTTTTATCTGATGAAGGGTCTCGAACTAAACTTCTCCCCTTGACTTATCCTCTTGAACTACGCGAGCAAAGCTTCATTATTTCGCCGAGCGCTCTTGCGATATGTCTCCTTTTCCCAACGTATTCAAATTCTCCAAACAATCATCTCTTATACCTCTTAAGAATATTGGATTTAGAATTTTTGGGTGTAAGTTACCGAACTTAGACCTTTGTAAATTGTAATGAAATCGCTCCATATATTTTTTCCAGGGCTCTCTTCCTCCTTCGTGCAATTTTGAAGATCTCTTCCTTCAAATCCTTGGTTCGACAAGAATCTTGATACTTAAAGAGAAAGGCATCCCTCATGTCATTCCAGCTTTGAATCATTCCCGCACCTTAGCTCTCATGAACCATTTTAATGTCGTCTTTTAGAGTAGCAAGAAAAAATTTCAAACTTCTAGTCATCCGAAGTGTAGTCATAACCTCTATACGGTACATCTAATTCGAACAAAAAGGTATCGTGATCTTTCTCAATGACCATCCATTTAAAGGATGGTAGTGATGAAAAAATAATATTCTTCATAGGAGCTTCATCCCGTGTTACTACTATCGAGAATTTTAAAGTAATAGATCTATCCGTAGACATTCTCATGTCCCCATGGTTGATTCTTCCCGATGATATGAAATGACCTTAGAGTGTGCTAGAGATTGATAAATAAAAAGGATCAAAGTTGTTCCAGGACTAGTCGTTTGACAACACTACCGGCGTCCAAATGATGATCAATTAAATATTGTTCCTCAGTCCCCGATGCTCCCCACCGGTCTCTCCATGTCCTTCAATTTCGGGATCTTGATCAATGATTTTCCACCGCTATTTTGAATCAGAGTCTTGATATCAAGAGTGGATATGTTGTTCAAAGGGTGGTGAGGTCTGGACACGGAAGGCACCGATGCCTCAGCGTCCTTGATATAGTAGTGGCTTTCGTGGTCTTGTCTTCCTATTGTCTCTGTATGAAATAGAATGTTCCTCTTCTCTTGAGATAAGATCTCCAAAGAATGTCTTTCTTCCCATATCTACACTCTTCTTTTCCTTCTTACAATTTGTATTTTCTACAGTTAGTAGAGTGGGGGTGTTTTTAGATGTTGCTATCGTCCTACTAGCACACGGACCATATGTGTATCAATTCATCCTACAAGTGTAGTCTCTACAATGCCGAGCCTTCTCAAGTTGTTAAAGCAATGTGCAAGTTCTTATCTCTCGTCTTATCGCCCATAGACTATATACATGAAGACACCTTAAATAAACACCCCAAAATTCACACTCGACCCTATGTGTATCAATTCATCCTACAAGTGTAGTTTCTACAATGGTGAGCCTTCTCAAGTCGTTAGAGCGATGTGCAAGTTCTTATCTCTCGTCTTATCGCCCATCGACTATATAGATGAAGACACCTTAAATAAACACCCCAAAATTCACACTTCTAAGTGTCCCGAAAGAAGACACTGTGAGCCCGCTCGAGTTTGTTCGACGAGCGTGCGGTGTTCTTACCTCTCGTCTTACTACCCGAAAATTGTGTCAGTTAGAGACATCGCTTAAAAAAACACACAAAAATTTCACCTCTAGGTGCCCCAGTGCAGCATTGGTGAGAGCCTCGCTCAAGTTTGTTAGAGCGTTGCGCAAGGTTCTTACCTCTCATCTTACCACCCGACAATTACAAAATGGGTACACTCTATATTCTAAGAAACAACTCGGTTGATTGTACTTCACTTCCATCCCCGCAATGGCACCAAAAATGTTGGGCTATATTAATCAATATTAAATGACTAAAACAATACACATAAATTATCAATCCAAGGACGTCTTTTATTTCAATGACAACCGCACTATTCGTGCCGATACATCAAACCGAAAGCAAAACCAAATAAATGAAATCATTGCTAAAGTAAATGCGGAAGGAAATCACTCATTTAGAAATAAAAATGATCTACAAGGCTGTAATCACACCTCAATTAATCTATTAGTGTGCCACACAACAATTACCCAGCATAGTATCTCTCGATCTCATATGTGTAACAACATATAAAACATTGGAATTGAAGCAAATCTATTCACATCTAAAACAAAAACAAGAACACTTCCACAGCTGATACATAAACAAAATAGAAACACGTATACACAACTACATTAACCACTACAATCCCCACTAAAGAGGAGGGCCCTTCCTCCCTAGTAGGGCGTAGGTAGAGAAATAACTTAACTGAAAAATAAATCAAATAATTCACGTAACAACAACAACAGATAATTTATATTAATATAAGAAAAAATTATGGAGCCAAAGTAATTTTGTTCTTCGTTAACCTTTCGACCACAAGGGTCGAGAAATATATAGTAGTTACATCTCAAAAAAATGAGGGATGGATCAGTCATGAGAATCTTATGATTCTCATGCCGATCAAAATAGAATTCATATGGTTACAACAACTTCTTAATAAAAGTCCGAAATCTGGAAAAATTATAGATTACAATAAAAAATTTCCCTAGAGGTTGTTATCCAAAAATAAAAATACTTAATAACTTCTACGTGCTATCATGATAAATCATAACTATAGCAGTAATAGCTAGACAACAGTCGGCATGATCGATTTGACGCGATCCCGATCGCCCGTACATCTATAATAGAAGTTCGTACGTATGGTCTATAACAACATGGTGTAATAGTGTCATGGTGTAAAGGCTCGTTGTAACACCACACCTTTAACTACTCATGTACGCCTCGTGCTCAAGATCTTTTGTTCTACAAATGACATCCGGAAAGACAAAAAAATATCATAGATATTCTCCAAACATTCATCCTCGCTAGTCATAAAAAATCATGATACATCATAATAATTGATGAAATGGCCAAGTAATGAAAATAAGGTGAAACAACACAAGTTAAGATAGAATGGTAGGAAAAAGAGGCAAAGATAGTCCAAATAGTTATATTCATGAGGTAAAATATGGGAAACAAGTGTAGAAAAATAAGTGAAAACCGGCACCCAACACATACCTTCTACCGGACCATTACCATGCGCATTTAAAGGCCCTTCTCTCCAATATGTCCAAGCCTTTGATGCCATAACATGGTATTTTCTTCGCAGACAACGAGGCTTTTCAACTCCGCTTTCAGGAACCACTGAATCTGTTGCACCCATCAATAACGGTGTTCCCTAGAACCTTATAAAAAGTTCCAATCAGCACTTCGCATCAATACCAAGGTTCTCCCGAACCATCTTGCGAGTATCCTTCTCGAATATTGTTTTTACACCTACATAATCCATATTCCTTATAGAAATTATATTTTGGCCAATGCACGAATATGCATAACACTAGGAGGTGTTCTAATCCTTCCCCCCTTACAACTTAAGCTATAATTTTCTACATTTAATGATTTTGGCCTTCCGTCATCCCCTAATAAGGCATTACGACCATTTTATTTCTCATACTCCCTATGGGGAGTGAAGTGGAAAGGATGCACCTCGAGTCAATCAACTATGCCTCATGATATACATTTGTACTTGAAGAAGAATCCAAGTACGCATCCCCACCTTCATCCGAGGTGGTTTTCATCCGTATAGAAGTAGCATCATCAAATCCCTTTCCTTTCTTAGGAGATTTAGATGTATAGTCCTTTTGTAGTGTCCTTCCTTTCCACATTTCCAACACACCTTTACAAGTTTCATGGATATTGTTAAGTCCCTATATTAATAGTTTAGTCCCTTATTATGTTAGTGTAGCCCCCCTTATTGTTATTATTGTACCCCTCTAAACCCCATATTGTTATTATTGTGCCCTTACATTATTATGGTTAGGTCAACTAGGATTACATCCTGGCCCCCATGGACTCCTATATATTAAAAGGAGGTTTTGACATTTGTATCATCCAAGAATTGTTCATTCATGTAATCTATTGAGGTTTTCCCCTCGAAGTGGCTTTCTACTTCTAAGGCGTTGATATCCCTTTTTCTTCTCTTTTGGAGTCGGGTTTCACAACATTTGGTATCGCAGCTTTGGATTCTAGGGTTTCTGCTGCTCCAAATAGGTCATCATGGAATTTTCGCTATAAATATTTTTTCTATGAAGGTTCGGAAGTCTGAAACCGTTAGAGTGCAAAGCCTAAATCTTGAGGAACATCTTCGCAAACTTTGGGATATTGGTTCGCAATATTTTTTGGGAGATATGGTCTGTGGAAGTTAGGGATTTTTTCAGAAGCTTTCGAATTTCCTCGTAAAGAGGTGATCATGGGAAAATATTCATAACTCTCTCTCTCGAGCATTGGATTGGAATTATTTAAAAAATTTCCACAATGACACGGACCGTAGTTTTCTCTATATCAATTTCGAGCCGAAGGAGGAAACGATGACACATGGCAAGTCGTACAAGTTCGCTCTACCGAACTAGTCCATAATTAAGTCATCGTAGGAGATTGTACATACCTTTGTATTCAAGAATCCAAATCAGGTCGGACCTATGGAATTAAAAAATAATATTCAGGAGGGCTACATCGTGGTCAAATTTGAGCTATTGAAGATTTGAAATCACAAAGATAATTCAGCTTTCAATATCGAGCTCCTCAAAAGCAAGAAAAGAGGTATGTATTTGGTTTTTAAAATTGCATAACGTTTGTTTGAAAAAGCAATTTGAAGTGATTCAAAGGGGTATATTTTAGAATTTTTATTAGTATTGGGTTCTATAATTCCTTTGAAAAATAATTCCATACCAATTAAGCCCTCAAAAAGCTATACTATGACGCATGAAGAGGAAGAATTGCGGTATGAGATATCAAAATTATGGTACCAAGTGCAACAAATTACGATCTTATGAAGAGCAACAGAAGATGAAATAGATGGTTTAAAAGCAGCAAATGTAGGCTAGTTTGGATGGTTTTAAGGATCAAATAATAGCTAATATGGATGATAAATTAGTGGAAGATCACATCAAGCATCAACAACAAGTTCTCCAACTCTCAAAGGATGACCTAACTTTGGTGCGTAATCTAATGAAACAACAGGAAGATCAACATCACATCGGAAGAAGTTCGAAGCAAAATGCCATAGAAACAAGATCTCGACAAGTACTATCAATTCTCGAGCATCTTAGCAAGTGGAAGAACTTTCTAGTAGAAGATTCCACATGGGAGGATGAGAATTTTATACGTAAGCATCAAGAAATAATCAAGCATTTAGGACAACACTTGTTCAAGGAGAAGGGCATAGTTAAGTCCCTATATTAATAGTGTAGTCCCTTATTATGTTCGTGTAGCCCCCATTATTATTATTGTTGTACCCCGTAAACCCCATATTTTTTATTATTGTGCCCTTACATTATTATTGTTAGGTCGGCTAGGATTACATTGTGACCTCATGGACTCCTATATATAGAAAGGAGGTTTTGTCATTTGTATCATCCAAGAATTGTTAATTCATGTAATGTATTGGAGGTTGCCCCCTCGAAGTGGCTTATTTATAAGGCATTGATATCCTTTTTCTCTCTTTTGGAGCCGGTTTACACTGTGATATTTAGATCTCCCTCTAGATTTAGATCTCCCACTCAAGGATTTACTTTTGTTAGATCTAAGACTTTTTGTGATCCATGGGTGTAGATAGAAATGTCTTTTGGATTAATCACATCATTAGGATTAGGTTGACGTTTCGAACTAGCTAATGTGGTTCATCCCTCAAGACAAGGTGGAGAAACTAATCGATCTTGATGAATAAATAGTGGAGATGCATCAATGCCCAAAAATAGTCGTTGAGAACTAGTTGTTAAGAACTAGTCGTTAAGACTAGTCATGTTAAGAACTAGCCGTTAGATAGATAGTTAGTTAAAAAATTTATTAATTAAGTCAAATTAAATAATTAATTAATTAATTAGGAAGGAAATTTATTTAAAGTTTATAAACTTATTATGTAATAAATAAAATAGGTAATAGGGAGGGGGAAGAATTTTAAATTTAAATTTAAAATAAGATAACCAGGATAATTAATAAAAATAAATTAATAAGTTAATTAATTAATTAATTAATTGTATATAAAAATATAAAACATAACCAAAATTACCTAAGAAGGTAAAGGCGTAAATTTTTAATTTAATAAATAAATAGAGTTAAATAATAAATTAATTAAAAATTTAATTTAATTAAAAAAGGGTATATAAATTATTATGTAATAAATATAATTGTGTAATAGGGAGGGGTAAATTTTTATATTATAAATAAATAAAATAGATAAATAAAATAAAGAAAAAATAAGATAAAGAAATTAAACAAAAATATAAAAATAAATCCATAAATTAATTAATTAATTAATGAATTTAAAAATATATATAACTAAAAATGAAAATAAAAGAAAGATACCCATGAAGGTAAAAGGGAAAAAAAATAAATAAATAAAATAAATTAATTGATTAATTAATGAATAAGATAAAAAAAATTGATTAAAAATATAAAAAATAAAAACTAAAACATAAATAAAAACAAACAAAATTACCTCGCAAGAGCCGGGGTCCAACTCTTACTTAATTTCTGGGCATCATCATAGTTGATATTCTTAGCATGTCGCTCAATTTCGATCGCCTCCTTAATTTCCAAGGTGGAAGTGATCTACCTTGGCAACAACTTTGGAATCTTCAATACAAACATGGTAGGGGGATTTTTCCACGTGTTAAACAAGAGCTATGGTATGAGACCGATGTGTCTAATATCCACAAAAGATGTCTTGATTCTCGACCTAATGGAACGACCGGTTTCTCCAATATAGGGAGTTCCGCAATAACAAGGAATCATGTAAACTCCTTTCATGTCCTTAGGGTTGATAGGGTCCTTAGTATACCCAAGGTAATTTCTAATAGTACAAAAAGGTTTGAAAAAGTTAAACGAGATATTATTTCTCCTAAGGACATGGGAAATTTTGTCCATTGTCCCCCGGATAAATAGGAGATGGACCTTGAGAAAATAGGATCCACCCATGTAGATTTTCCACTCAACCCTTTATATTTCTTTGAAAGGCTTTAAGACTTTGAGATCTACAATAACCATTATTTTCAAAGACGTCAAGAAGATGGTATTTCTCTAATTCCAAGGAGTTGTCGTTAGATATTCTAAGAGCAGAGTCACGAGTACACAGGACACCAAATTTATGTGCGGGAAAATGATCTGGACCCAGCATGAAGGTACTATTCCGTGTGAATCTTCTTGTGAAAAACTCGGTGAGAAATGGAACCATATTCTTTCCTTGAGATAATGATATCAAGGAAAGGGAGGCAACCATCCACCGCAACTTCCATCATGAACTTGATGGAATCATGAAGAGCAAGTTCGTGTGCCCAAGGAACAAATCTAATTTCTCCCGACCATGGGGCTATATGACACAATTATTATCCATGAACCTATTCCACTTCCTAGGGTGGAATTTAGCGGAGGCTAGGGCCTTTGATTCAAAAATCCTCCATAAATAAGTTAGAAACTATGGGGGAAAGAGGGGAGCCCATCACAACACTACGTGGTTTTCTCATAAAACTTGCCTTGAAAACTAAAGAAATTCGAGGAGAGGCATAGGGCTAACCAATTTAGAGGTGTCCTCATCGGAGATCCATTTAATGACATCAACAACTTTTGGATGGGAATTTTGTTTATGTTCTCATGGGGCCTTCATTTAATGAAACCTCTCACATATCACATTTGTTTGTGGCATACTAAAAAAAACCCTACTTGGACCACATATTGAAAAAATACCTCTAAAAATAACATTATTTAACCCCCTACCAATACGAACCCAATACACCTTCCCAATTTAAAAAACCCCTACTTTAATTAGATATTTTAGGTATCCATTTTTTCATTAACATTGTTTATACCCATTTATATTTTTTCATTCACTTTGAGCTCCATTTTTTTATACCAGCCCAATATAAAAACCCTCTTACCTCCCTATATATCACCCACTATATTATGCCATCATTTCCTCAATATATATCCCCCAATATGAACCCATGTGGTATGGTATTTTTCCCCCGGTGAAGCCCTTGTGTTTGTCCCGGGACTGGTTCTCGTAAAGACAAGGCATCTTCATTCTAGCTCTCCATATTTTTAAGTCTCATCTCCTCTTACAAACGAGGATGAGACTATTTCATCAAACTTCAAAGTAGTTATATTTATACCCACCGCAAAAACCATACTATTCCACAAACTTGGTAGAGAACACAACAAACTAATGAATTTATCTTCGCCTAAAATTTTAAAATAAACGATAACAACTACCTTGCCATAGTATTAAAGGTGTTCATATGCTCTATCATCGAGTCTCCATCCTTCATCCTAAGGTTATACATATTTCTCGCAAGAACATTTTGTTCACCAGAGACTTATATTGGTAAAAGTCCCTAACTTGTCCCACAAAGTCTTCTCTATAGCTTTCCCCGATACATTCAACAATATTGAATATGAGATGCACTAATTGTATTATGCTATTTTTTCTTTCGACCCAACTTCACCCGATATTCTACCCTAAATTTCCTATAGTTTAATACCTCGACCTATCGTGACCCACCGATCTTTACCCACCAATAGATCCTCCATTTTGAGGTTCCACAACTCAAAACTCGACCATTAAATTTCTCTATATCTATCTTTTCACTACTCTCATATATATTCTTTCATCGCAAGAATCATTCTTGCATATCTCCCACTAAACGTAGGTCTACCATAGGCTCCGAGAAAAACCCCTCAACAAAAAAATATGTCCCCTGAAGTCGAAACAACTCGATACCAAACGAATTTTTTAACCCTATACATAAATTACCTACAAATGAATTATTAATACAAGAAATTAAACAATAGTAAGAACATAAAATAAATACACACGGAGATTTTTCCCCCTCGTATCCCAAAAGCTGGGATGACCGCATTGATTTTTTATTATGTTCCTTTCAATGTTAAAATACATATATATACATTTCAAATCATTCATAAACACCAATCCATTAACCCTAGATTAGAACAAAACCATAGTTCCCTTGACTAGATCTAAAAAATACCATGGGAAGAAAACCATCATACCGAAAACCATATGCAAAAACCCATGCTCAAAACCATAGATAGGTTCGCCCACCTATTATAGGGTCTAAAAAAATTCATAGGGCATTTCCCCGCACCTCGTGTAGATACTCTCATTGCACATGGCGCAGACGAATGTGGGGGTACTTTCACCGCATGCATGTGACTAGTCGTGGAAAGAATATAACACACACCTAACACCCCCCGAGGAAAAGTTTCCACTTTTACTTTTACTACAATGTGTTATCATAATCAACCTTTAGAGGTGCATATGACAAATTGGTCGAGCACTTATTTGCATTTATTTTTCAAATGATATTCGAGATTGATCCTCCTCGCATGATCGATTAGGTGAAGGAGTCACTCTAAGATATCATGGATCGATTTATAGCTCCCAAGGGTACATACATTAGATGTTTTTTGTTTATATATATACACTAATCTCATTCTACGATATGTGACCAATATGGTGGTCATGGTGAAGTAGAAAATAAATTAGACAAGGGATTGTTAGGTGTTCTTCATAGGAGGAATAAATCTCCCCGCCCACCTTCCCTTTGAGGATCAGATATATGAGTTAAATAGCGACAAGATGCCCAAAAAATAAATACAATAGTTGGATCACTTGCACTTGGCAACTAAATATTTTCATGGATATGATACCAAGAGACTGTGTGGGTAGCATTATGAAAGGATCTATTTCACTCTGTGTTTATTCATCAATATCTATAGAGGAAGATGAGAAGGTGAACAATTGGTACAATGTAGTCACAAAGTAACATCTAGGGATGGAGACTAGTTCACCCCAATATCCACTAGCTCAAGACACTCAAGTGTAGGAGGTAGAATAGGTAGCCCCTAAAGCAAGCGAGCCTAACTCCTAGGAAGAGGATCAAGTAGTGATTCGATCGCAGAAAGCAACAAGAAATGGAAAGTTGATCCTTTGAACATAGGACCTGTTAAAGAAGAAGAGGAGAGGAGAGAATCAAAATAAGAGGAGAAGAGGAAGCAAGATGAGTTTATTGAGAAGAAACAAGAACAAGAAGAGGAGAGGAGAATAATAAAATAGGAACAACAAAGGCATTCCTATGAAGAAGAGGTAACACATAAACCGAAAGAATAATAGTTGACTCAAGAGATAGAAGAGGAAGAGTTGAAGGAACAAGAGGCCATCCAACCCATGGATAATGCGTCGAGTTCTCTAGAAGAACTCTCCTCACGTGGTCATCTTCCATTCGGAGAAATGAGAATCAAACCTCCACCCACAAAAGAAGTAATGGATGTGTGCGGTGTAACGCTTGATCAGCTTAAGAAGAGGATAAATTCCCAAATAATCCTCGCATCTAGTCCAAGTTTTTACGAGAGAAGGTGATAACTTCGTTAGTCATCGTATTTTTCATCCCGTCGATGGATGACTAGTTTTTAAAGCCAAGTTTTCTAGCAGCTGATCTCCAATATGTTAAATTTGTCAGCTAGAAAACACCCATAAACATTTTTTCCCTCCTAACCTTTTTAATCAGCCCATGATGAGATAAAACCTCATTGTCAAAGCCCTATCTAGCCTCAGCCATACAAGCTTGTCCATCAGCTCCAAAGATAATAATCCAAATCTGTCCAAAAAGTCTCCCCTAAGTTAGGTAGTGGCACTTTAGGCGATCATGCCTTGGAAAATTATCCTAAAGCCAAAAAAAAAACCTCTATCTAATATCAGCCAGTCATAGATAACCTTCCGATTTTGCAAATAAAGTTGGATACACTCTTAAGTCGCGCCACTAACAAACCTTGATGTCTCAGCAATGCATATGCCATAGGTCAAACTGATATTAGGTGGATTTACAGTGTTTCAATGTCTTTTTCAAGAGTAGAAGTGTACCAGTGTTCCAGAAGACATTAGTAAACTTAACATGAGAAGACAACTGCTTCTCATGTGGTTTTGAGCCTAGGATGCACCTACAGGACAGAGAGTTATTTAAATAAGCTCCCGCAAACACAATCCAAAGGTTAGTGATTTATGAATAGTAGATACTGGTCAAGTTGCTTGTGATGTCTAAAGAGGCACAAAGGTATTTGAATAGCAGAATTACATGTCTCAGAGAAATTCCCATCATGGCTTATTGTCAATTTGTCATTTTCATTTGCTTAAGTATGAATAGGCAGTGAAAGGAAAGATAACACTGTTTGAAAGCTGATGAAATGGAATTGCTGAGAAAACCTCCTCCATACATGAGCAGAGGGTTGAAATACTGAGAAAACCTCCTCCATACATGAGCAGAGGGTTGAAGGACTGAGAAAACCTCCTCCATACATGAGCAGATGGTCAGATCATTGGTTGAAAACCTCCTTCATTTTACAAGCAGAGGGTTTGGGAATGTGATAAAGGCCTCCATCTAAAAAGCAGAGGGCCAGGAACAAAGGCAGGGTTTTAAGTGCAGTGGGAAAGAAACTGAAGGCTTATGGATAGAAAAATGGTGTTAAAAATAGAGGGAAAGCAGTGGTACTATGATAATCCAAGAGGTTTGATTTTTCTTTCTATCAGAGATTTCCTTCAAAGGCAATCTGAAGCCAAAATGAACAAATCCTGCTGAGGTATGTGATTTCATCAAGAGTTTCCAGAGATTTTCTCCTTGATCAACAGGCATGAAATCTAGCCATTGTTTTCCTTTAAAAAGCAGAGTTGAAATTAGTGGAAACCCATTCAAGGTTTATAAGTTGAGAGCTGGGTTAAAAATAGGCCAAAGAGTGATGTTGATATTCAAAGAAGGTTTGCTTTTCCTGTTCATGAAGATCTTTTTCAAAAAACTCATCAAATGGACAAGAAGGTAACATAAGCCTAGCTTCTGAAGGAGGCTTTGCAAATAGACACATAGGTTCATCAGTGTGAAGAAAGGATATGGCAAGTGTTTTGAATTCAGAAACAACACTCAAAGAAATTGAAGCATGCCACTATCACAAACAAAGGCTTGTTCCTTATGAAAATAGGTAAAATAACTAGCTGTTGCATTTGATTATAGGAAGGATTTTTAAAGGAGCTTCTTTTGGTAACAGATGATGGTAAAACCCAGGAAAAAGCAACTAAGTTTCACTCACAATCAAAGAAAAATATCATTCAAAGAGTGCATCTACAATCATTATATGGCTTTGAGCAAGGTTTTCCTCTAAAAAGCAGATATGAACAGAGGAAAGAAGTGTCCTCCCTTAATAGGCAAACAATGAAAAGGATTTTAGCCTTGGTATGACTTCTTCACATTGGGAAGGGTCATATCTATAAAAAACTGCCCAAATAGCATTCACAGCACTTTATTACCAACATTAATTGAATATGGGCCCCTTTGGCGTTTCAAAGTCATTTGACTCTCGTTATAACAAAGGCATTTTCTTTAAAAAAGGTGTTCAAATCCTCACAAGTCAAATTCAAACTGTTTTCGACTTTAAGAGGATAAAGAACTATTGCAAAGTTCTCATATGAAAAATTCAAAGTGACCGAGCAACATCCGCCTGGCTGCTCACTGACCGAAACAAGGAGATTCAAGAAAATTTTAGAGTTTTTGAGGCTTAAAGCCTGCGCGGCATGCCTGGAAAAGCACGCAGTGTGTTCAGACGAAGAAATACATAGGCGTTCAACGACTGCGCGACGCGCCTGTAGCGCCGGTCACCACTGCCCGAAGGCCGACCCGACTTCTTGGTTGCGTGCTGCTCTTTTAAGAAAATGTGTCGCGCCTCTTTTTCACCTTCTAAGAAGCCCTAAATGCCTCCCAAACAATCAAACCAAGGCTCATGAAGGATCTTTGAGGTAATTTTCGTTACCTCGTGGTAATTTTTGATTTTTGAAAGGGTGGTTTGCTATGTTTTTTCTCCAAAAAGAGACAGATGTTCTAAAAACCATTTCATCATATAAAAACTGTGAGATAAGTTAGTGTTAAGGAGACAAAGTCACTGTCAAAGCTGGAGAAACCTTTCTTGTGCTTAGGGGGTCTCAACTCAGTTTAAACAGTGTTTTAAACAATGGTTTTGAAAAGGAAGTTTGTCATATAAAGAGCATAAGAGGGAGACAGTGGTTAGATGGCAGTGTTTTTGAACAAACTCAGTGTTTCTTTTGTTGCTATGACTGTCACACGCCTTTACAATGATCGGTGGATGCTTTAAAACAAACTTAAAGGACCCTTACTACCTTTAAGAATAGTCATAGCCCACAGATAAAACAAAATTTACCTCTATTTGCAAAATCTCAGGTGAAAGCAGTGTTTGTAAGGTGAAAACAATGTTTGTAAATTGAAAACAGTAATCATAAGTTGAATGCCTTGTCATTTTGAAAAAGGTCCTCTCTGTGATGAGACAGCCAAATCTGTGCAGCCTCTATAAGCCCCAAAAGCAGAGTGTGTGAGAGGTTTTTCAAAGTCAGTTGAGAGTTGTTTTGTCTTATCTTTGTAAGGAAAAAATGAATAACGAGAAGAGTTTTGTTTGGGGAAGGGTGTCTTGCTTCTGTCAAAACACAAGGAGATCTTTGTTCTAACAAAAAAACCACAGATACCTCTTTTCAACTACCTTGCCCAAGCACAGTAATCAAATTGACTGTTTGCTTTTCATTTGAAAAAAACTTGTTGATTGGCATAAAAGAGGACAAAACAGTGATTTATAAGGAGCAGAAAGTTGGTGTTGGAGGAGTATTTCACAAAACATTTGAAGCAGCTTGTCTTGGTCAAACAGTGACTGACAAGGAGGACAGGGTGTGTGCTTGAGAAACATTCCAAAATCCATTTGAGACAGCTTGGTGTTGCAAATAACATTCAAAACAAAATGCCTCCCAGGCAAGACAGTAGGAGTGGCCTTCACAGTAGGTTTGAGCCTATTTCCACTAAAGAGGTAAATGCTCATCCATCAGTCTTGTTTAACTTTCATGAGGTTGGGTGTCTAGAGTTTTGTCAAAGGGTGCAGGAGGTGAAGAGCTATTCCTCTTTGACACATCTTTGTGCTTTGAGATTTCAAGAGAAGCATTTTCAGCTGGCAGGCCTAGATTTCAAATTCTCTCCAAGGTCCATTTCCAAGGCCACCAAAATCCCTTATGTCGGGGAGAAGTGGTTTAAACAAAGCCACCTGGACTCAGAACAATACAAGCCTTTTCTGAAGCCTGAGCATAGAGATTCATGTCCATCCATTTTTCCCTTCTCATATCTATTGACTAGTTACGCCCCCCTCATGAAGATAATCATGAAATACTTCACTTGCGAGGGAAGATTCTCCCGAGTCTATGCCTATCATATCCGATTGCTCATGCATTTCACGAGGGCCAAATTGTTAAATCTCCCTTTCTTTCTACATAGAAGAATTGAGAAAATGGCCTCCACTGTTTAGAAAAAGCCTCCTTTTCAGCAGACATCCTGCCTCTTCCATCACTCCCTCATCAAGGTTATCATTCTTCATCAACTTGAGAAGAAGGAAGTCTCTTGGGATACTTTCATCACACATCCGGATTTCGCCACTGTCCCTTCATTTCATACATCTCCTTCACCTTCCACTCACCATCCTTTGCCTTCTTCAAGCAAGCCTATTCCCAAGAAGCTCAAATTTCCCATTGAACAAACAGAAGAGCATGATGAGGAAGAAGAGCATGAACAAGAAGAGGAAAGTGATGATGAGCAGCAGCATGATGAAACAGGGCAGCAAGGGGATGCTGAGGAAGATGATGATGAGCAACATCATAGTGAAACAGGGCAGCAAGGGGCAGAAGAATACAGTGAGGCAGAACAACAGCATGATGATGAACAAGTGCAGCACAGTGAGGGTGAGCAGCCTCATGAACAGAAGCAGCCATAGGATGATGAACAGAGGCAGCCACATGATGATGAAAAACAGCCTCATAAAAAGGAACAACATCCTCATGAAGAAGAAGGGCAGCATGATAAACAGGTGCAACACAGTGAGGAAGACAACCCTTAAAAGGAAATGCAAAAGGACAGCCAAGGCATCCATGAATAAATCCAAGACAGTGGCAAGAATGATGAGCAAAGTAGCAAGGGTAA
The DNA here is from genome assembly GCA_034641835.2 of Pinus albicaulis. Taxonomy (NCBI): domain Eukaryota; kingdom Viridiplantae; phylum Streptophyta; class Pinopsida; order Pinales; family Pinaceae; genus Pinus; species Pinus albicaulis. Next base: position 417,041,201 of record CM076580.1, read on the forward strand.
AGAGCCAATGGAGCATGTGCTAGCTGCCTCTCCTAGGCAAGGGGCCATGCTCTCTTCTCCAAAAATGGCCAAGCCCCAGACATCAAGGAAAAGGGTGCCTAGAGTTGTAACTCCAAATGTGACTAGGGCCCTCCGAAACAAGGGAAAATTGCCCAAGAAGCCCATTGTCGAATTTCCCAAGAGGAGGAAGACTAAAAGAGCCACCCAAAGCAAAGGAAAGGAGAAAGAAGAAAGCAGTCATGAAAAGGAAAGGGAATTCGACATCATCCAAATCCAAAGTGATGATAGTGACAATGAAGCCCGGATCCTAGAAAATCTCTTGATCAATAGAGAAAACCAAATTGATGCTTTGAGGACTGATCTTGAGAGGGCTAGAAACTTCAATCACTTTTTGCAAATTCAAAACAAACAGATGAGTGTCCATATGGTTGTATATGAGACACGGGCCATCAAATACAAAAAGGAGGCCTCCAAAGCACAAGTGATATTGGAAGAACTCATGGGTGAGTTCGATGAGAGCGAAGATGAAGATCAGCCCAGGCGAAAGAGGCCAAGAACCATGGGGCTCAAAAAGGCCCTTGAGAAACAAAAGGAAGAAGAAGATGCCCTTCTCCAATCTACCCCTCTCACTACATTGTTCGAACAAGAGATACAAAACAATCGGGAAGCATGGCTTGAGAGAGTTAATGATCACTTGGAGAAAAAATTGGAGAAGGCAAATAGAGACTTGGACCTTCAACGGAGGATGACCCGACATTATAACAAGCTCAATCAGTTTGCCCAGCGGAAATTGAAGGCCGCTCAGGAAAAACTCAAGGAGGCTAAAGGGAAGCGCCCAACACGAAAATTGAGGAAAGACACCTCAAAGCTCCAAATTTTGGCCTCAGCTTCACAACATGTTTCTGAAAACCCTTGAGGGTCATTCTCGCCAAATTTGGGCAAAATTCGACAGATTTTGGTTTTTGTCATTTTTGGGTTTTTGGCCAAAACTCATGGGCATTGCCATTTCAGTTTGGGGCATCCTCATAGGATGAAAATGGTATCATTGGATGCCATATTTTCAGGGGCATACACTCAGTGATTTTTAGATCATTTGAAGATCATTTGCTCCCCGAAAGTGGCGAAAAATACTCGCTTTTTCTACACTCTGCACCGTTTATCAGCAATGCCTATTTTTTTGGGTTTTTACAAACAGGCCTATTTTTGGAGGACTTATAGTGGTAATTTTGGAGAAAAATAAAAATTTTCTGAAAATAGACATTCAGAACTTTCCAACGAGCCATCATGGGCCTCGTTTTAACATTGGGAAGGCCTCCAAAAGTTGCCGGAAAGTCAGGGAACTTTCCGCTGATGTATTTCTTGAGTATTTTTGTAAAAAATGCACTTTTCAAAAGTGACTTTTCCTCATGTGCGTTTAGCTATTTTTGTGCATGGTTAGTTAGGAAAAGTCAATTTATTTTTATTTTTTAGCATTTTTTGAGATATTTTATTAGTAATTTTGTGCCTTGGGCTTTGCAAAGCCTCAAGGACAAAATCGGATATTTTCGATAGGCCAATGAGATTGCAAGTTGGACTGAGGTTTTCCTCACTTTGGCCTACATATTCCGAAGGCTTTCATTATAAAAAAGGCTAAACTTGATGAATAGAAGCAATATAAGGTCATATAAGCTTTGGAAGAAACACTTGTCTCATGCTTTTGGATAGTTCCTTGGATGTTTTTGGATGATGAAAGAGGATTGTTGTTGGATTCCATGAATTGGTAGAATGGTATAGTGTCTCTCTCTATGTTTTGTTTCTTAGTTTTCATTCATAATTCCATGTTCTTACTTGCTATAAGATAGTAGAGAACAAATTTGAGACATGCCCTTGGAGGCACCTCAAATTTCCTGTTTCTTTATAGTTTCCATGTTTTCTTCATTCCTAGTCATATTAAATAATCCTTGATTGCTCTTTAATAACTTAAGAATATTGTTTGCTTGTTTCATTTATGGTTTTATGCATGTTAAGTATGATTTAATATATGCCCTTCTTACTCATGCCTAGCCGTAGCTCCACCTATGAAACCTCTCTTTGATTGATTAGATTTTCATTTGTTGAACCAAAGAGGTCTTGTACTGATCTTGCCCTTTGCCTAAAACTATGCAATCTTGTTTTCAAAGTGCCCAATAGCTTGAAGTACTATGTTTAGGCACTCCTACATAGTGATTTGATTTGTTTGTATGTCTTAAATGTATTTCCCCAAAGTCTAATAGCCATTTCCTAAAGTTAGAGAGTCATATATCTCTATGCATGGCTTGAATGTTTATTTCTATGCATTGATCAGCTTATAGTTACATTTCTCATGATTAATGGTTTTCCCTACCATGTTTATGTCAGCTATTAAACTATTTATGCTTGAAATCCTTTGTTATTCACAAATTTAATGTCCATCTCACTCCATTTTTCCCAAAGATCCATTTTACCTCAAATCAAATCGGCCCTTCAACAACCTTGTATCACCATCTGAAAGCTTTCTTTACCTTTTCGACCCCATAGCCCACTTGATCTGACACTTTTTACCTATCTTATGTCTTTGATCAGTTCATCCCTCACAACCTAAAAACTAAAACCAAAAACCCACTTCATAACCAGCCTAAAATCCGAACACAATAATCAAACACATAGATATCCCTTACACAAATAGAGAGAGCCCTCTCTTAGTCCAGGAAGGCTAGGTCCTTGGGCTCCAAAGATTGGTTTGATGTTACACTATCATTTGGCTTGCCAATCAGCCAAATCACAGGACCCTAACATAATGGCGATCATGGTGGGACACTGAGTTAGTAACAAACTAAGTACACCTTAGGACTCCAGAAATCCCTTATCTTCAAAATACCTGCCATTTAGCCATCTCATCGCCACACTAACATAATGGTGATCACGGTGGGACTAACTGAGTACATAACAGTTTAGCAAACTCTTGTAGATTCATTAGTCTTTAAAATTTGAAACAGGCAAGCAGTCCATATAATCATTTAGAGTAAACTCTTTTTGTTTTCACCAACCTATCAAAGTGATTAAAACAGGTCTGGAATACTCTAATAAACCATAAGTTGCACATAAAACTCAAAAACCCCCAAAAAATTCCCAGATTAGCTTTTCCCTAGTTACTGGTGGTGGACCATAGCTACATCTTTACAAAAACAACCAAGTTCCACATGGCGACTCCACTAGCCTCCAGTAGGCCTAAAACTCCATAAGAAAAACCAAAAAATTCATAAACCATACTTTTCTATTGACTTATCCTTCCAAAAACTTAAAAATTATGGTGCAAACTCTGTAATAAGTGACAAACTAAGTATAACTTAGCGATTCAGAAGTCTTCACCTAAACATAGGAGATAAGTAGAAATATTCTTGCCAAAAGGAACCATTAGCTTGTCCTTACAGCCTAACAAACTGTTGAAACCAAGTGAATCACTCTTCTTTGCAAGTTTCCATCTCAAAGTTTGCCAGAAAGCTTTTTCCCATAAGCGTCTTTGATAGTGTTGGTGGTGGACCATATTTCTCATAGAAAACCACCTGGCGACTCCACTAGTCCATCTTTTGTTTTGACCATCCTTCACATTAGTAAACCCCTAGAGAGGCCACCCATCCGAAACAATCACAAATATCGTCCTCTCTAAACTCTAGACTCAAAATTTGGCTTCACGAAGAATCAACACCAGATCTCATCTAGACCCAAATCCCCCTATCATAGTAGATGACCCAGAGAAGATTTTGTGGCAAGCTTCCAAAACTGGAAATTTAGCTATTGATAGGTCCATCCGTAAAGAAAAATCAGTACCTGAACATCTCACAGCCTTGCAAGATTCCCCATTTGACTTAAAATCATCAAAAATCCTTTTTAGAAGCAAGTCACAAAGTAAGATAGACTTTGACGATCTTCAGCCCCTAGATCTGCCACAGAGTCCTAGTAGAGAGGTCTCACCTACTACATCTCCCGAATTTCAGCTTCTCCATCACTTTGGCTCCTACCATCCCAGATCTGCTCAAAATCAGATCACTAGTCCAAGTACATCCACCACACCCATCCAAACCACTACTGTTCAAATCACCTCAGCTCATCCTACAAGCCCTCATTTTGTACATCATCCATTAGCTCCCGCCATGGCAGCCTGGTATGCACCCTTGGTGTTGCCACACCCTTTGGCCCCCTTACAAAATGACTATCAATCCAAAATCCCGCACTTTACCGAAGTTGAGACTATAGCAGCTCAAAAACATGTAGATAGAATTAGAGATGCCTTTGAATACACAGAAATAGAAGACGAGACCATCAGAATGCGGATGTTCACCCAAAGCCTCGGCAGAGAACCCAAAAAATGGTTTAAGAGCTTAACTCCAAACAGCATCCACAATCTCCTAGAACTCTACCAAACCTTCATAAACAAGTGGGAAATATGAAAGAACCCCATTCAAATCATGTTAGAGTATAACAATCTAAAACGGGGAAATGGGGAAAGTGTCCAGGGATACTGCACTAGGTTCAACAGTGTGTATAACGCCCTCCCGCCTCACTTCAAACCTCCACTTGGCTCAGCCTTGGAAAATTTCCCTGAAGGATTTGACCCAGACATGACTTATCAACTAAGAGACAAGGACCCCCCTACCTTAGAGGAAATGCAAAAAGTGGCCATAAGTGCAGAAGCCAACTTAGCAGAAAAGAGAGCTAGGACTAGATCAGAAAGGAAAGTCACATACCGGGATGAGGTCTCCACTTCAGCCCCTTCCTTAGATCCTAGAATAGATGACTTGGTTAGGTCCATGGCCAAAATGTGGGAAAAGATAAGTGAAAAGACCCCTCTTAGGGACAACCAGCCAAACCCTCCAAATAGAAACCGGAACCAAAATTTTAGGAGGGAACAACCTCAAAACAAACCAAGGGAAAATGACCAACAAATTAGGCCACCCTTTAATGAAAATTATGTGGAAGAAGATGAAAGGGATACAGAACCCATTGATGAAAATCATTTGAACCTCATAGGTTCTAATAACGAGAGTGAGGTTTACCTCACAGAAGAAGAACAAGCGTTCTTCTCTCAGAATCAAGATGAAACCAACTATGAAGATCCCAAAGATCCTGCCATAGATTTTCAGAATGCCATAATAGAAGCTCACATGCAGTATGACCTTAGAAGTAGAAAAAAACAAGACAACTCCAAGAAAGGTAGCTCGGACACTGCTAAAACCCCTGATACCATCCTTAAAAAAGCAGTGGATAGCAACAAAATCATGGTCAAGAAAACTGACCAAAACAAAGATAAAGCTATTCAAACAAGTCTTGGCTCAGATGCTCCTAGTACCTCCATAAACATTCCTGAGATGGCTGTGTCAAACAAAATCCCGAAACAAAGTCAGCAAACTCAGAACATAGAGAAAGTCATGGCTAAAAAAAATGAAGCAAACCTGTCTAAACTACAAGCACCCTTCAGTTTTGAGGGAGAAATCGCCAAAATAAAGATTACCATGCCTCTCACTGAACTTATCGCCCAAAGCTCTTATAAATCCCAAGTGTTAAAGGTCCTGAATATAGGAAATGATGCAAACACCCTTAATCTAGCTGATGACACTCCTGAAGTGTTGTTTGGTCCAAAAATAGAAGGGAAATTCCAAGAAGGAACCACTCTTCCCTTTTACATCAGTTTGAATATCCATGACCAAATCTTACACAATGCCATGCTAGACTTCGGGGCCTCGCATAATCTCATGTCGAAGGTTGTGATGGAAAGATTAGGCCTAGAAATCACAAGACCATATAAAGACTTATATTCATTTGATTCGAGTAGAGTCAAATGTCTAGGCTTAATCAAAGATCTTTGTTTCAGTTTGGCCCAAGTACCTGCAAAACATCTGATCATGGACATAGTGGTAGCAGACATCCTCCCAAGTATGGAATGATTTTATCCAGATATTGGGGAGCCAAACTTCAAGGAAATATTCAACTTGATATGTCCTACGCCACTATTCCTGTGTTTGACCAAACTAGAATACTCTATCGAGAATCACACATGAAATATATGATCAGTAGCCAAGAAAGGCCAGACAACATCCCGATGTACTCCTTGCATTCTGATCTGAACTCTTTCATTTTACACACTGACGAGGACATTGAAGAACAGTCAGAAGGATTTGAAACAAACTTCGACCCACCACATCAACTTCCCCAAGTTCTCTATGATGAAATAGACACTCAAATTTATCATGATCATGAGCAGCTATGTCTTGAGGAAAGAGAGTGTGTTCCTTTTGAAACAGGGATAGAGAAAGAAGCACAAACCATTATGTACTATCAAGTAAATTGCTCAAACCTTAGGCAAACATCAGTAGTAACATCAGGAAACTTTTTGAGAACAGAGGCATTAGAAGACTTGCATATCACAAACCTCTTTGGAACTCAGGGGTAGGGAAGCTTAATGTTTTTACCATATCTTAAGGATTTTCCATCACTTAACTCTACCCTTTCAAATGAAACCTTGACTATAGCCATAACAGCTCAAAATCCAAAAAAAATTCCTGATAAACTTCTTATGAAAGGATATGACGACTGCAGTCCAAATATACCCGAGTTACTTGAACTGGCTAACATTTTGTCACTCCACCAAAGACTTAGAACTGCTAGAATTTGCAATCTTGTTCAAAATACTACTTCATATAGAGAAAATAGTGAGAAACACTATGCCACTGCCATCGCTCCTAGAAACAACTTCGACAGAAGAAGATACAAAAATCTGAACCAAACAGTAATAGTCAAAGATAAAATAGCTGGTCATAGGATCTGTTTTGATTTTAGAAACATTAATACACACCCTTGTGACATAAATTTTATCTTTCCTACCCAAGACCATGATATACCAATGATAAGTGCTTTTAATCATATGTCTTTGCAAGATGATGTTTCAAGTTATAACCAAATAATTCCTTTGCAAAGCAGACAGCTCAAAGAATTTTTCAAGTATGTTGGCAGTAGTTCCATTTTCAAACCCAGAATTGCAAAACCACTAGATATCAAAAATATGCTCCTAAAAGCCATGTTTCTAGTTCTGAATTTCTGCATTCTGACACACCTAGATAATGTCATCATATACTTCAAAAATGACAAAGAATATTTGCACCATTTGAAAAAGATGTACAACAAAAGAAGGAGTGGAAATCAGAGGTATAAAGAGGTACAATGGGAAAATACAGGGTTGTTCAAAGATTCATGCATGAATCCTTATGTCATGCTTGAAAGAGAAAATTTTCCAAATTTTTCTTTTCAAGAGCTGAGTGGACCAAGAGTGGCAGGAGATCCTTATGAAGATAAGATGCTTAAGTTTCACCATTTCCAAGATTTCTGAGTTAAAACTTTTTCAATCATTGTATATACCATTGTTTGAAAATAAATCAAAAGCAAAAGATTCAAAAACAATAGAAAAACAGAAAAATAGGGCAATTTGAAAAATAGAAAGAAAGCCCCATATTCCAAAAAATAGTTATTCTGAAAGCGCGCAAGTCTAAATGCCGCTACTAGTGCTCAAATGTCTTGTTCAGTTATCTAGCCTAATCATAACTAAACATGTTTTAAATTTATTTGCTGATAAGTTAGTGAGAGGAAAATATAGTCAACATTGTGTAAGCTTGACTTATCAAAGAGAGTAGATTAGGAAAAGATACTAGTTCCACATGCTCAAAATAGAACCAAAGAGGAAAGCAGGGATGAAAAACAAATTGTGTATCCTAGCCTTGTTTTTCTAGATTTCATTTTATGCAAAATAATATTTGTGTGCAGCTTGTCTTTCATGCCACAAGTACATGACAAATCAGACTGTCTAATCCTGATTTGGTCATTTTTCAATTTCATGTTTTAGATTAGAGAATAAAATCCTGTCAAACAGCTTAACCTTGACAGTCGATCTAGCATAGGTAGAGAAACAAAGGAGTTCATCAGCTTAATCTGAACTCCCGACGGATATAAGTGTAGAACTAGATAGTGTCATTTTTCAAAAATACTATGTCAAAGGGTTGCTAGTCCAAATGCACCCAAAAGAAGAAAAAATGTTAGGAAATATAGTGGGGTAGGTAGAAATATCATTGATGCTAATCATGTTGTCAATTTTCAGAAATAGCATCAAGGAAGAAAGAAATTTGCGCCAATGGATAAAGGCACTGGTCTTCAAAGAACCAAGATCTAAAATTCTGAACACCTCCTGAAAAGGAGCTGCCCTCCCCAAATGGAGCCACTGTTAGTCATCAATATTTTTCACTTGTTGATGATGACTAGTTGTTAAAGCCAAGTTTTCTAGCAGCTGATCTCCAATATGTCAAATTTGTCAGCTAGAAAACACCCATAAACATTTTTCCCTCCTACCTTTTCAATCAGCCCATGATGAGATAAAACCTAATCGTCAAGCCCTATCTAGCCTCAGTCATACAAACTTGTCCATCAGCTCCAAAGAGAATACTCCAAATCTATCCAAAAAGTCTCCCCTAAGTTAGGTAGTGGCACTTTAGGCGATCCTCCCTTGGCAAACTATCCTAAAACCAAAATAACCTCTGTCTAATATCAACCAGTCATAGATAACCTTCCTATTCTGCAAATAAAGCTTGATACACCCTTAAGTCGCGCCACTAACAAACCTTGATGTCTCAGCAGTGCATATGCCATAGGTCAAACTGATATTAGGTGGATTTACAGTGTTTCAATGTCTTTTTCAAGAGCAGAAGTGTACCAGTGTTCCAGAAGACATTATTAAACTTAACATGAGAAGACAACCGCTTCTCATGTGGTTTTGAGCCCGAGATGCAGCTACAGGACAACGATTTATTTAAATACGCTCCTGCAAACACAGTCCAAAGGTTAGTGATTTATGAATAGCAGATATTGGTCAAGTTGCTTGTGATGTCTAAAGAGGCACAAAGGTATTTGAACAACAGAATTACATGTCTCAGAGAAGTTCCCATCATGGCTTATCGTCAATTTGTCATTTTCATTTGCTTAAGTATGAATAGGCAGTGAAAGGAAAGATAACACTATTTGAAAGCTGATGAAATGGCATCGTTGAGAAAACCTCCTCCATACAAGAGAAGAGGGTTGAAAGACTGAGAAAACCTCCTCCATACATGAGCAGATGGTCAGGTCATTGGTTGGAAACGTCTTTCATTTTACAAGCATAGGGTTTGGCAATGTGATAAAGGCCTCCTTCATCTAATAAGAAGAGGGCTAGGAACAGAGGCAGGGTTTTAAGTGCAGTGGGAAAGCAACTGAAGGTTTATGGATAGAAAAATGGTGTTAAAAACATAGGGAAAGCAGTGGTACCATGATAATCCAAGAGGTTTGATTTTCCTTCTATCAGAGATCTCCTTCAAAGGTAATTTGAAGCTAAAGTGAACCAAGCCTGGACAATTTCATCAATGTGAAGAAAGGAATATGACACCATGTTTCAAATTCAGAACAACATTCAAAGAAATGAAACATGATGTTGTCACAGATAAAAACCTCTTGTGGACATATGAACAAACCCTGCTGAGATATGAAATTTCATTAAAATTTTACAGAGATTTTCTCCTTGATCAACAGGCATGAAATCTAGCCAATTTTTTCCTTTAAAAGAAAGAGTTGAAATTAGTAGAAATCCATTCAAGGTTTATAAGTTGAGAGCTGGGTTAAACATAGGCCAAAGAGTGATGTTGATATTCAAAAAAGGTTTTCTCTTCCTGTTCATGAAGATCTTTTCAAAAAACTCATCAAAATTGACAAGAAGGCCTTGTTTTCTCAAGGGGACTTTACAAATAAACAACACAGAGACACTAGGTGTGAAAAAGGATATGGAAAGTGTTTTAAATTCACAGACCACACTCAAAGAAAATAAAAAATGCCACTATCACAGTCAAAAGCCTCTTTATGGAAATGTGAAAATGACCTTGTTGTTGCATATGAGTCCCAAGGGTCTTTAAAAGCCTTTTTCCTTGATAAACAGGTATGGGTAAAATATGGGGAGTACAAATGAGGTTCTTCACCCACAGTCAAAAGAAAGGCTCAAAGAGCACCTGACAGTTCAATCAACTTCACAGTGGGCATGATCATCATCAAAACACCAGGAGCAGAAACTGTCAAAATAAGTTTTAAAGTGGTGATTTATCTCCTTGCAAGAATGGCAAAGAATGCCTCACAAATCATTGATATGCCTTTGAGCAGAGTTCTTCCTTTAAAGGGACATAAATAGGCAAATAGTGAAAAGGGTATTGCCTTAATGAGAAAAACACTGGGAGAGATTTTGGCTTTCAAGATGGCTTTTTCACTTTGAAAAGGGTCATATGTATGAAGATATTCAAAAATATCATTCATAGCACCTTTTAGAGTCCTCGTCAAATAGTGGCTTTGTGATGTTTTAAAGATTATAAATGACAACAATAGTGCTTCATGTTTTGTTTAAAACAAAAGTCTTTTCAAAAGGCCTCCAAAACCCTCACAAAGAAATTTCAAAAGGTCGTTGGCTTTTTCAACTATAAAAGGGTGGATTGACCGTTGCCAAATCACATTGCGCAATTCAAAATGCGAGCAACATTCCCCTAGGCTGTTCACTGCAAGAAACAGAATATTTCAAGCAAAATTCAAGTTTTTCAGGCTATTAAGCCCACGCGGCGCACCTAGAAAAGTGTGCAACGTGTTTAGAAGCAAAAATCCAAAATAAGGACAGAGGTTATATCAGAGACGACACACCAGAAAGACGGGGCGGCTCGTCTATAGCACCGCCCTCACCACCGTCCGTTGGCCAACCCTGATCGCTGGTTGCACGACGCTCTTTAAAGAAAACATGCCGCGCCTCTTTTTCACCTTCCAAGAAGCCCTGAAAGCCTCCCAAATGATCAAACCAAGGCTCGTGACGTATATTTGAGGTATTTTTCATTACCTCATGGTAATTTTCGATTTTTGAAAGGGTGGTTTGCTATGTTTTTCTCCAAAAATAAACAGTTGTTCTAAAAACAATTTCATCATATAAAAACTGTGAGATAAATCAGTGTTAAAGAGACAAAGTCCCTGTCAAAGCTGGAGAAACCTTTCTTGTGCTTAGGGGATCTCAACTTAGTTTAAACAGTGTTTTAAACAATGGTTTTGAAAAGGCAGTTTGTCATATAAAGAGCATAAGAGGGAGACAATGGTTAGAGGGTAGTGTTTTTGAACAAACTCGGAGTCTCTTTGGTTGCTATGACTATCACACGCATTTACAATGATAGGTGGATGCTTTAAAACAAACTTAAAGGACCCTTACTGCCTTTAAGAATAGTCATAGCCCATAGATAAAACAAAATTTACCTCTGTCTGCAAAATCTCAGGTGAAAGTGGTTTGCAAGGTGAAAACAATGTTGTAAATTGAAAACAGTAATCATAAGTTGAATGCCTTGTCATTTTGAAAAATGTCCTCTCTGTGATGAGGCAACCAAATCTGTGCAGCCTCTATAAGCCCCAAAAGCAGAGTGTGTGAGAGGTTTTTCAAAGTCAGTTGAGGGTTGTTTTGTCTTATCTTTGTAAGGAAACAGTGAATAACAAGAAGAGTTTTTTTTGGGGAAGGGTGTCTTGCTTCTGTCAAAACATAAGGAGATATTTGTTGTAACAAAAAAGCCACAGATACCTCTTTTCAAATACCTTTCCCAAGGACAGTAATCAAATTGTCTGTTTTCTTTTCATTTAAAAAAAACTTGTTGAATGGCATAAAAGAGGACAAAACAACAATTTATAAGGAGCAGAAAGTTGGTGTTGGAGAACTATCTCACAAAAAAATTGAAGAAGCTTGTCTTGGTCAAACAGTGACTAACAGGGAGGACAGGGTGGGTGCTTGAGAAACATTCCAAAATCCATTTGAGACAGCTTGGTGTTGCAAAGAACATTCAAAACAAAATGCCTCCCAGGCAAGACAGTAGGAGTGGCCTTCATAAGAGGTTTGAGCTTGTTTCCATTAAAGAGGTAAATGCTTATCCATCAGTCTTGTTTAACTTTCATGAGGTTGGGTGTCTAGAGTTTTGTCAAAGGGTGCAGGAGGTGAAGAGCTATTCCCCTTTGACACATCTTTGTGCTTTGAGGTTTCAAGAGGAGAAATTTCAACTGGCAGGCTTAGATTTCAAATTCTCTCCAAGGTCCATTTCCAAGGCCACCAAAATCCCTTATGTCGGAGAGAAGTGGTTTAAACAAAGCCACCTAGACTCAGAACAATACAAGCCTTTTCTAAAGCCTGAGCATAGAGATTCATGTCCATCTAGTTTTCCCTTCTCATATCTATTAACTAGTTACACCCCCCTCATGAAGATAATCATGAAATACTTCACTTGTGAGGGAAGATTCTCCCAAGTCTATGCTTACCATGTACGATTTCTCATGCATTTCACAAGAGCCAAATTGTTAAATCTCCCTTTCTTCTTACATAAAAGTATTGAAAAAATGGCCTCCACTGTTCAGAAAAAGCCTCCTTCTCAGCAGACAACCTACCTCTTCCATCACTCCCTCATCAAGGTTATAATTCTTCATCAGCTTGAGAAGAAGGAAGTCTCTTGGGATACTTTCATTACTCCTCTGGATTTCCCCACTGTCCCTTCATTTCATACATCTCCTTCACCTTCCACTCACCATCCTTCGCCTTCTTCAAGCAAGCCTATTCCCAAGAAGCTCAAGTTTCCCATTGAACAATAAAAAGATCATGATGAGGAAGAAGAGCATGAGCAAGAGGAGGAAGATGATGATGAGCAGCATCATGATGAAACAGGGCAGCAAGGGGAAGAAGAACACAGTGAAACAGGGCAGCAAGGGGAAGAAGAACATAGTGAAACAGGGCAGCAAGGGGAAGAAGAACATAGTGAGGCAGAGCAGAAAGGGGAAGAAGGGCATGACGAGGAGGAAGATGATGATGAGTAGCATCATGATGAAACAGGGCAGCAAGGGGATGATGAGGAAGATGATGATGAGCACCATCATGATGAAATAGGGCAACAAGGGGAATAAGAACACAATGAAAAGAGGCAGCCACATGATGATGAACAACAGCCTCATGAAAAAGAACAGTAGCATGATGAAGAGGTGCAACACAGTAAGGGAGATAGCCCCCAAAAATAAATGCGAAAGGATAGTCAAGGCATCCATGAAGAAATCCATGAAGAAATCCAAGACAGATGCAAGAATGATGAGCAAAGTAGCAAGGGTAAAGAGCCAATGGAGCATGTGTTAGTTGCCTCTCCTAGGAAAGGGGCCATGTTCTCTTCTCTGAAAGTAGCCAAGCCCCAGACATCAAGGAAAAGGGTGCCTAGAGTTGTAACTCCAAATGTTACTAGGGCCCTCTGAAGCAAGGGAAAATTGCCCAAGAAGCCCATTGTCAAATTTCCCAAGAGGAGGAAGACTAAAAGAGCCACCCAAAGCAAAGGAAAGGAGAAAGAAGAAAGCAACCATGAAAAGGAGAGGGAATTCAACATAATTCAAATTCAAAGTGATGATAGTGACAATGAAGCCCGAATTCTTGAAACTCTCTTGATCAATAGAGAAAACCAAATTGATGCTTTGAGGACTGATCTTGAGAGGGCTAGAAACTTCAATCACATTTTGCAAATTCAAAACAAACAAATGAGTGTCCATATGCCAATATATGAGACACGGGCCATCAAATACAAAAAAGAGGCCTGTAAAGCACAAGTGAGATTGGAAGAACTCATGGGTGAGTTCGATGAAAATGAGGATGAAGATCAGCCTAGGAGAAAGAGGCCAAGAATCATGGGGCTCAAAAGAGCCCTTGAGAAACAAAAGGAAGAAGAAGTTGCCCTTCTCCAATCTACCCCTCTCACTACATTGTTCGCACAAGAGATAGAGAACAATCGAGAAGCATGGCTTGAGAGGGTTAATGATCACTTGGAGAGGAATTTGGAGAAGGAAAATAGAAACTTGGACCTTCAATGGAGGATGACCGGGCATTATAAGAAACTCAATCAGTTTGCCTGGCGGAATTTGAAGGCTACTCAGGAAAAACTCAAGGAGGCTAAAAGGAAGCGCCCGACACCAAAATTGAGGAAAGACACCTCAAAGCTCCAAATTTTGACCTCAGCTTCACACCATGTTTCTGAAAACCCTTGAGGTTCATGCTCGCCAAAATTGGGCGAAATTCGACAAATTTTGATTTTTTGTCATTTTTGGGTTTTTGGCTAAAAATCATGGGCATCCCCATTTCAGTTTGGGGAATCCTCAAAGGATTAAAATGGTATCATTGGATGCCATAATTTCAGGGGCATATACTTAGTGATTTTTAGATCAATTGAAGATCATTTTCTCCCTGAAAATGGCGAAAAACACTCACTTTTTCTACACTTTGCCCCGTTTATCACTAAGGCCTATTTTTGGGTTTTTACACATAGGTCTATTTTTGGAGGTCTTACAGTGGTCAGTTTGGAGAAAACTAAAATTTTTTAGAAAATAGGCATTTAGAGTTTTCCAACGCGCCATCATGGGCCTCGTTTCGACATCAGGAAGGTCTCCAAAAGTTGCCAGCAATTCAGGGGACTTTCTGCTGATGTATTTCTTAAGTATTTTTGTAAAAAATGCACTTTTCAAAAATGACTTTTCCTCATGTGCGTTTAGCTATTTTTGTGCATGGTTAGTTAGGAAAAGTCAATTTATTTTCCTTTTTTAGCATTTTTGAGATATTTTATTAGATATTTTGTGCCTTGGGCTTTGCAAAGCCTCAAGGACAAAATCAAATATTTTGGATAGGTCAATGAGATTGCAAGTTTAACTAGGAGGTTTTACCTCATGTTGGCCTATATATTCCAAAGGTTTTCATTGTAAAAAAATCTGAACTTGATGAATAGAAGCAATATATGGTCATACAAACCTGGAAGAAACACTTGTCTCATGATTTTGGATAGTTTCTTGGATGTTTTTGGATGATGAAAGAGGATTGTTGTTGGATTCCATGACTTGGTAGAATGGTATAGTGTTTCTCTCTCTCTGTTTTGTTTCTTATTTTTTATTCATAATTCCATGTTCTTGCTTGCTATAATATAGTAGAGAACATATTTGATACATGCCCTTGGAGGCACCTCAAATTTCTTGTTTCTTTATAGCTTCCATGTTTTATTCATTCCTAGTCACATTAAAGAATCCTTGATTTCTCTTTACTAACTTAAGAATATTGTTTGCTTGTTTCATTTGTGTTTTTATGCATGCTAAGTGTGATTCACGATATGCCCTACTTACACATGGCTAGTCATAGCTCCACCTTTGAAACCTCTCTTTAATTGATTAGATTGTCATTTGTTGAACCAAGGAGGTCTTGTACTGATCTTTCCTTTTTCCTAAAACTATGAAATCTTGCGTCAAAGTGCCCAATAGCTTGGTATACTATGTTTAGGCGTTCCTTCATAGTGATTTGAGTTTTTTGTTTGTCTTAGTTGTATTTCCCCAAAGTCTGATAGCCATTTCCCAAAGTTAGAGAGTCATATATCTCCATGCATGGCTTGAATGTTTATTTCTATGCATTGATCAGTTTACAGTTACATTTCACATGATTAATGGTTAGCCCTACCATGTTTATGTCAGATATTAAACTAGTTATGTTTGAAATCCTTTTTTCTTCACAAATTTAATGTCCATCTCACTCCATTTTACCCAAAGATCCATTTTACCTCGAATCAAATTGGCCCTTCAACAACCTTGTATCACTACCTGAAAGCTTTCTTGACCATTTCGACCCCATAGCCCAGTTGATCTGACATATTTTTTACCTAGCTTAGTCTTTTATCAGTTCATCCCTCACAACCTATAAACCAAAACCAAAAACCTACTTCATAACTAGCCTAAAATGAAGAACAAAATAAGCAAACACACAGATATCCCTTACACAAATAGAGAGAGCCCTATCCGAGTCCAGGAAGGCTAGGTCCATGGGCTCTAAAGATTGGTTTGATGTTACACTGTCATTTGGCTTGCTAATCAGCCAAATCACAGGACCCTAACATAATGGTGATCACGGTGGGACTAACTGAGTACATAACAGTCTAGCAAACTCTTGTAGATTCATTAGTATTTAAACATTTAAACATGCAAGCAGTCCATAGAATCATTTAGAGTAAACTCTTTTTGTTTTCACCACCCTATAAAAACTTAGTGATTCATAAGACTTCACCTAAACATAGGAGATAGATAGAAATAATCTTGCAAATAGAACCATTAGCTTGTCTAGACAGCCTAGAAAATTGTTGAAACCAAGTGAATCACTCTTCCTTGCAAGTCTTCACCTCAAATTTTGCTAGAAAATTTTTTCTCGAAAGCATCTTTGATAGTGTTGGTGGTGGACAATAGTTCCCATAGAAATCCACCTAGCGACTCCACTATTCCTCATTTTTTTTACCATCCTTCACATTAGTAAACCCCTAGAGAGGCCATCCATCCAAAACAATCACAAATACCATCCTCTCTAAACCCTAGACTCGAAATCTAGCTTCACAAAGAATCAA
Organism: Pinus albicaulis; assembly: GCA_034641835.2. Taxonomy (NCBI): domain Eukaryota; kingdom Viridiplantae; phylum Streptophyta; class Pinopsida; order Pinales; family Pinaceae; genus Pinus; species Pinus albicaulis. Next base: position 417,057,706 of record CM076580.1, read on the forward strand.
CACGAGATCTCATCCAGACCCAAATCCCCCTATCATAGTAGATGATCCAGAGAAGATTATGTGGCAACCTTCCAAAACTGGCCATTTAGCTACCGATAGGTCCATCCGTAAAGCAAGGTCAGTACCTGAACACCTCACAGCCTTGCAGGATTCCCCCTTTGACTTAAAATCAACAAATACCCTTTTTAGAAGCAAGTCACAAAGTAAGGTAAAATTTGACGATCTTGAGCCCCTAGATATACCATAGAGTCCTAGTAGAGAAGCCTCACCTACTACACCTCTAGCCTTTTAGATTCTCCATCACTTTGGCTCCTACCACCCCAGATCTGCTCAAAATCATATCACAAGTCCAAGTACATCCTCCACACCCATCCAAACCACTATTGTTCAAACCACCTCAGCTCATCCTACAAGCCCTCATTTTTTACATCATCCGTTATCTCCTACCATGGTAGCCTGGTATGCACCCTTGGTGCTGCCACACCCTTTGGCCCCTTACAAAATGACTATCAATCAAAAATCCCACACTTTACCGAAGTTGAGACTTCCACAACTCAACAACATGTAGATACGATTGTCGATGCCTTTGAATACATGGAAATAGAAGACGAGACCATCAGAATGAGGATGTTCGCCCAAAGCCTGGGCGGAGAACCCAAAAAATGGTTTAAGAGCTTAGCTCCAAACAAGATCCACGATCTCTTAGAACTCTACCAAAACTTCATAAACAAGTGTGAAATCCAAAAGAACCCCATTCAAATCTTGTCAGAGTATAACAATCTAAAACGAGAAAATGGGGAAAGTGTCCAGGGATACCGCACTAGGTTCAACAATGTGTATAATGCCCTCCCACCTCACTTCAAACCTCCACTTGGCTCAGCCTTGGCAAAGTTCCCCAAAGGCTTTGACCCAGACATGACTTATCAACTAAGAGATAAGGACCCCCTACCTTAGAGGAAATGTAAAGAGTGGCTATAAATGCAGAAGCCAACTTAGCTGAAAAGAGAGCTAGGATAAAAGCAGAAAAGGGAGTCACATACCATGATGAAATTTACCCTTCTGTTTCTTCCTCAGATCTTAGAATAGATGGCCTAGTTAAATCCATGACCAAGATGTGGGAAAAGATGAGCGAAAAAGCACCTCTTAAGGACAACCAGCCAAACCCTCAAAACAGAAACCGGAAACAAAACTTTAGAAGAGACCAGTCTCAAAATAAACCAAGGGAAAATGACCAACAAATCAGGCCATCCTTCAGTGAAAATTATGTTGATGAGGATGAGAAGGATACAGAACCCATTGATGAAAGTCATTTGAACCTATTAGGTTCTGATAACGAGAGTGAGGTTTACCTCACAAAAGAAGAACAAGCATTCTTCTCTTCGAATCAAGATGAAACCAACTATGAAGATCCCGAAGATCCTGCCATAGATTTTCATAATGCCATAACAGAAGCGCACAGGAAGTATGAACTTAGAAGTAGAAAAAACCAAGACAACCAGACACTACTAAAACCCCAGATACCATCCTTAAAAAAGTAGTGGATAGAAACAAAATCATGGTCAAAAACACTGACCAAAACAAGGATAAAGCTATTCAAACAATTCTTGGCTCAAATGCTCTTAGTACCTCCACAAAGATTCCCGAGATGGCTCTGTTAAAAAAAGTCCCGAAAAAGAGTCAGCAAATTAAGAACATAGAGAAAGTCATGTCCGAAAAAGCTAAAACAAATCTGTCCAAAATAAAAACTCCTTTTAGTTTTGAAGGGGAAATTTCCAAAATAAAAATGACCATACCCCTTACTGAGCTAATAACTATAGATAGGTATAGATCCCAAATCTTCAAAGTTTTTGATATAGGAAATGAGGTAGATACTTTAAATCTAATTGATGACAAACCCAAGCTCTTGTTTGGCCCCAAAATAGAATATGAATACCAAGAAGGAACTGTCTCTCCTTTCTATGTAAGTTTGAACATACAAGACAAGATATTACATAATGCCATGTTAGATTCTGGTGCCTCCCATAACCTCATGCCTAAAGAAATCATGGAAAACCTAGGTCTAGAGGTAACTCAACCTTACAAATACCTGTACTCCTTTGATTCAAGTCGGGTCAAATGCTTAGGTCTAATAAAGAACCTGTGTTTTGCTTTAACACAACTATCGGCAAAAAAAATATTCATGGACGTAGTAGTGGTCGATATTCCTCGTAAGTATCGAAAGCTACTGTCAAGGGCATGGGCTGCCAACATACAAGGTAGCCTTCAAATGGATATGTCATTTTCTACCATCCCAGTTTTCAACCAGACTAGGAGACTATACCGAGAGACTCACATGGAAAAAATGGTTAGTAACCAGGATAAGCCAAAAAACACTCCCATTTATTCCATTCATTCCAATTTATATTATTTTATCTTATACAATGAAAGTGATATAAATGAGTAGATAAAAGAAAATGAAGAGGATTTTAAACCATCAAAGCCACATTTCCCATTACTAAATGAAGAAACTGATGACCAAAGCTCCAAGAAACCTGAAAAACAACTTAGTATCATGTATGAAAAATAAGCTCTTTGGAGTATAAGCTTTGACAGTTCTTGTGGAAAAACTGGTTCGAGGGCCAGCATCTGGATACACAATACTAATGAGGGTCATTCTTTCAGATTAGAATTCCAATGTACTAATAACATTGCGGAATATGAGGCCTTTCTCCTTGGTATACACATACTTAAGGACTTAAGCGCTAAGAAAATATCAGCCCAGGGAGATTCAGAACTTATAATTAGGCAAGTCAAAGGTGAATATTCGGCAAAAAACAAAATACTAAGAGAATATAGGAATGCAGCTTTAGACATCCTCAAAACCTTCGAAAAATATGAACTCACTTATATTCCTAGGGTTCAAAATAGCTTAGCCAATGAGCTCGCCTTTGCTACAAGCAATGGCCAATTACCATGTCTAAACGAGAAATACAGTAGTCAGGTCAAACATCTCCCTACAGTACTAGACAATATTGACCATTGGAAAATATTCAAAGATTACGATCAAATTGATGTTTTTTTACAATCTAGAAATGAATTTGAAGTGACCAAAAGAGACTTAGAAAATGGAGAAAGGAATCCTGGCCAAAATCAAGATCAAGAGCCAAATTGACCTTCTTGGACAGATATAAACTTTGTAAATCATTCATATGAAAATGAGATAGGAGAGGACATAGATCAGAGAGAACTTGAAGTCTTACACTGTGAAAATGACACCATACCCAGAGGGCTTGCACCTTTAGAAGAATTGTTTGATTTTAACGATGTGGCCAAAAACCCAAAAATGGAATCTACCGAGCTCGACATAGAAGAATATAACATAGGAAGGAAGGAAGAACTAAGAAATATCAAACTATCCAAAACCCTCCCTCCTCACATAAAACAGGAATACGTCAAGTTGTTTAAAGAATTTAAAGATGTGTTTGCATGGGGATACCAAGATTTGAAATCATACGACACAAGCATAATTCAACATAAGATTCCCCTCAAAGAAAACTAGAAGCCTTTGAAATAGAAGCCAAGAAGAATAAAACCAGTATTACTACCGTTGGTTGAAAAAGAAATCAAAATATGTATGATGTTGGGATAATAGTGTCCCTCAGGTACTCTGAGTGGGTTTCAAATCTAGTATCAGTTAGGAAAAAAACTGGTGAAATCACACTTTGTATCGATTTCTGAAACCTAAATAGAGCCTGTTTAAAAGACAACTATCCATTGCCCAAAATGGACAACATACTTCAAAAGGTAGTAGGTGCTAAAAGGATCTTGTTACTTGACGGTTTTTCTGGTTACAACCAAGTACTATTTTACCCCACTGATCAACACAAAACAATTTTCACCATGCCTTGGGGCACTTTCATGTACGTTAAAATTCCTTTTGGATTGATGAATGCTGGCGCCACATTCCAAAGAACCATGGACATAGCCTTCTCATAAGACATAGGTTATTTCATAGTCATATATCTCGATGATATCATAGTATATTCCAAATCAGATGAAGAGCACCTGATTCACTTAAGAAAGGTTTTTAACAAATGCATAAAATATGGTTTATCCCTAAACCCTAAGAAAAAACTGTTCGGTATTGAAGAAGGAAAACTCCTAGGTCACATCATTTCGGAAGAGGGAATAAAAATAGACCCCCAGAGAATTGAAGGTATATTACAAATAAGTCACCCCAGAACCATAAAGGAGCTGCAATCCTTTATCGAAAAGATTAATTTCTTGAGAAGATTCATCCCAAATCTTGACGAACTCTTGAGAGATATCACAAATATGTTGAAAAAATAGGTCGGGGTTAAATGGACTATGAAAGCCAAAAAATATTTTGAACTAGTTAAAAAGGGCCTAACTGAAACACCAGTACTGATAAGTCCTGATTTCACCAAAGATTTTTACATTTTTTCATTTTCTTCAGAACACACAATAGCTGTTGTGTTGTTACAAAAGAATGCAACAAGGCAAGAACAGCCCATTGCCTTTTTTAGCAAATCCCTAAGAGATGCTCCCTTGAAATATAACATTATGGAAAAACAAGCTTTTGCATTGGTAAAAGCACTGAAAGATTTCCGAGTTTACATCTTGCATTCTCATGTCATCACTTTTTTTCCTAATACCATCGTCAAAGACATATTAAATCAAGATCCCGATGGTAAAAGGGGAAAGTGGATCGCTATCATCTTAGAATATGACTTAGAAATCCGACCCACAAAACTGGTTAAAGGAAAAGGACTTGCAAGACTAATAGCTGAAACCAACCTCTAAGCATTAGATATAAAT